>JAOUZG010019159.1:4894956-4917573 GCA_026289955.1 Argiope argentata
TATATATATATATATATATATATATATATATATATATATTTTCATTGCATGCAGACACGTGATGAAAATTGAATTTTTATATGTTTAATGCGCAATAATAATTTAATTTTTTTAAATTTGAGTTTTTGTCAATCTGATGGCAACATATTAATAAGATAATTTTTTCCATTTTACTCGTAACGCATGATTGGAGCTTAAGTTTTAATTTTATCTTATACTATAATACGAGGAATGGTTGCCAAGTCGAAAATCGCCCCACATTTCCGACATTTCAACATTCATCAGAAAAAAAATAAGGATAACTTTGATATTTTTACTTAATACGGCATGTATTGTTTTGATAAATCACAATTGAAAATTTAAATATTCGAGTTAGCTTCGATACCTGTTTTCTCAGAGCGTTGCTCGGTCACCCGCTGGTAAATATATAAAGGGAGAGTGTAAACTAACAGTAGGAATTAATAAATATCTAAATTTGATAAAATTTTAGCTTATACTAAATAAGACATTTATGTTTTTGATTAAAAGAAATATTACTTAATTTCTTTGCTAGCTCGTCTGTCTATACCTAAACAAAACAAAATAAATTCACTTAATTCACTACGTTTCTCATTGCAGTTAACGAAGGGATGTATTGAATACATGATCTTCGCACGAAACACACGGATTTGAGCGGAGAGAAAAAAATGTAGTTAACAGCCCATGTGAATTGAAGAGTGTTGATGGGAAATTGGTGGTTCCGAGCCCTGTAATGGTGCGTTAGTGCGTTCAGCGATTGAAGCCCAACTGATCGTTCTCTGCTCCCAATGGGAAAGGATCGGTGTCTAAAAACTGCTGGGGAGAAAAAAGTGGATGAGCATCCGCTAATGACAATTGTTTCGTATGAGATGAAGAGGGTGAACCCTTTTTCCACTCTTGTTTTAGATTCTTTTTTTTTCAATTCAGAGAAATTTTGGGGTCTTCAGGGAATTATAATTGAATTTTTTTTCTTTTTGAAAGGAAACCACTTTAAAAGGTTGTTAAAGGTTTCTGCAAATTAGAACCTAATGCGCTTTTTTTGTTCAATATTGAAGATTTTTGCAACGAAATACTTAAAAGAAAAAAATATATGACTTTACTTAAGTGAAGTAATAAATTACCAATTTTGATTTGAATTTTTATAAGTAGAAATGCAAAAGAATATTAGCTTGCTTTTAAATTATTGATAGATATTTATAATATCTTAATAGGTGATAATTTAAAAACCAATAATGCAAAACAGATTACATCCAGTTCCTACTTAGTTAAAAAAAGAAGAAAAATATTATTTTAGTTACTATTTATTAAAAATGTACAATAAATATAAATAATTTATCAAAAGTTTTTGATTTTCGAAAGAATTGAACTTATTCTTAACCTTCTTTTCACAAAAACTGATATCCTTGCATTTAACTGATTGAGCTACTGCCTATTGATTTACATTTTCATAACAAACTGCTAAAACTTTATTTAAAGTATTGAAAAATAATTTTATTTTATTTTATTAATATTAAAAAAAACTGTATTAACACCAATATCATCTACTACAAGTTCAAAAAAAGGTCTTTTGAACTTGAGTGGATGAATAAAAAGTAATTGAACAAGATATATAAAGAAAGAGTGTGAACTAATAGTAGGAATTGAATAAAACAATGCTAACATTAAAAGTTGTTAATTATTTAATTAAAAATATCAAATTAATCTAAATCGGGATTTAATTACTGTTAAATAAGGAAGAACTACTAAAGAAAAATAGTATTACTACATTTCAGTGTATTTAATTTTACTCAGACTGAATAGGAAGGCGGAGCCGAAAACAAAAATAAAAATTAAATTAAAAAATACGTCTCTCAACTAGCATTTCTTAATTCTTTAATAAATCCATCATCACTGGCATCATGCTATTTTAATTATGGGAAAAAATTTCTGTTTTTAGAAGCATATTAATTAAAAATGCACATTAGTTTAAAGTTATTTCTTTAAAATTTGAGTAATTGTATTTAGCCCTTTTTTAAATTATACTTCTCCTTCAGGTTACAAAACAATGCAATTTTAATCTATTTGATATTATAATTTATGGCTACTCTTGAAATATTGGACATCTTCTGATATGTTTCTTTTAATATAAAAGGAAAACGTCAACACGTGGCAAACTTTCTGAAATCTTTCATTTGCCACGACATGATCAAATAATTGCATTTTCCAAAAGTTTTAAACAGACAAAATCAACTCTTCTTCTAGAATCATATTATTTTCAACATGTTGGAACATGGGCAACAAATTATCAAGATATTTTCTATTTACCTAAGACTTCCTTTCACACTCCTTGAAAAATCGAATATTCTAACGACCTCTGGTATTAATGGAATGAGAAATTAGAAAGAAATATCACATTCGATGCATCATAAAATGAATTTGCTGTGATTTTATATTTATCTCTTATCAAAGCAATACTCTACATACCCTAGTCCGAAATGAAACTAATTTCTGGTTCCCATTAATAATATCAAAAATATTGATTTATCTCCAGACTGCTGTTGTAATTATGTTACATTTAACGTTTTTAAGTATTGTTAAAAATTTTAAAGAAAAAAAATAACATCAATAATAATTTATTATCTGTCAATAATTAAACTTCAAATAAAAGAGATTAAAATGAAATCTTATATGCCTATTTCCATATATCATGCCAAAACATAATTTCTTGAATAGCCAAGCACGAGGTGCTAGCGTAAGTTAAATTACATTTTTATTCAATTTAATCGTAAATTATATTTAAATAATATTTTTATTCATTGAATGAGTCACTTTAGCATTGCAAATGATCCAAAAAACTTTGTCTCGTATTTATTGTTTAAAAAAGTATCCCATTTCCTGTTTATTTCATTTCGTTTTTTCTCGTGCTCAAAATGACATTTGTATTTTATTTGCTGTAGTCATTAATTTTTTTAATCCAAGCTTTTGTAAATGAACACTCTTTATTAAATCTGAATTTTTGAGATGCTAGTGCTGATAATAATTTTTTTTTATTTTTCGCCTACGGACTTTTGTTGACGCCACACGTCTCATTCACAAAACAACATCATGTTCTAACATGATAATAATTTGAGATAAAGAGTAAATTTTATGAACAATATCTGTATATGTACATTTAAGCTTATTACTTTTTAACAATTAATTAAAAGTTAAGTATACGGTTATTTTCCATTTCTTAGGAGTTTTTTTTTTATATTAGTATACTTTAGTTATATTGACGTCTCATTTTAAAGCAATACTAGGGCTACTTTGTGACGGACCTCGTAACTTCAAACAGTGGTCAGATGACGAGGACGGCATCTGAGCTGGCACCTTCATCTTTACATTCCACCAGCGGGAGAACGTGCGGCCCGGAAAGATTAAACGTTCATCAGATTTTCTTATACGACAGTTCAAGGATGGAATCGGAACTCGAGTCTGAAACACTTCGGTTGAAAATTGAAACTTTAAAACCTTCCCCCTGTACCCGCCTTTCCACGTAAACTGGTTTGAATAAGATTAATTAGAGAAAGCAACTACAGTATAGAATTCACAACCTTATTTTTCCAATTCAGGCTTTTCAGATTTGCTACGATTTAATTTCCTTATGTTATATATTTTGTCTTTAGAATTTTATTTTTACTTGTACAATATTTATGCATAGAGAAATCTATTCATAATACTTATGAATATAGCCTTTGTTTCACGATTTACAAAAAAAAAATCTCTTTCGTGAAATAACTTAAACGCTTCTTTAGATAGAATCTACAGATAAAAGCGAGTAATATAAAAAAAATTAAGTCAATTGCGACATAGGACAACAAAGGAAACTTTTATTTTAGCAACTTTTTTCTAAATAATAACAGTTTTTATATATAATTCATCAAAAATTATTGATTTTCACAAGAATTGAGATCTTATTCTTCATCTTCACGTAGAAAGCATTGAAATTCTTGCATTTTACCAACTGAGCTACAGCCTGTTGAGTTCAAATTTCATAACAAATTGCTAAAATTCTAAAGTATTAAAAATTAATTAAATTAAATTAATTCATTAATGCTGGATAAAACTATATTAACATTAATTGTCATCCACTACAAGTTTAAAAAAGTGTCTTTGAACTTGAGTAGATGAATAAAATATAATTTATTAGCGACTGAAAATTTGAACAATAAATGTATAAGGAGAGTGTGAACTAATAGTAGGAATTGAATAATGTCATAATAAAGGCAACCGCTTCTTTCAGAATCTTTTGACTTTGACGTAATTTTAATTTCACTGTTGAAGATCGAATTGTTCATTTTAATGAAGCAACCACTATTCATACTGTTTGAACAAATCATTATTTATCTAATGAGTTATTTCATAAACTTATTCTTTTTTAAAAGAAGTCTACGACTGAAAACCAGGCAATAGCCATCTCCGGAAACAACGCCTGGCAAAAAATCAGACCAGAATGACTACCATAAATCACGTGACAAGAGTATTGATTGAAAGTCTTTTATGTTACAAATGTTTCCTCTGTTTGGGCTAAGTATCCATCCATCATTTTCAGCAGAGTGAGCGTGAAGTGTCGTGACAGATTTTTGGCTGCTTTCCATGGCTGCTTAACATGTATCTTTAGAGCTGTGCTCATTAAAAATTTATCAGTATCCAGGCTCTTAAACTGAGATAAGTACTGTGTGCCGGGATTGAGAATGATTACGATGTCCTGTTATGAAGTGACTGCTTCCCCTTTGGCTTTGAGGATTATTCTGTATAGGCGGATGGAATACTCATAAAATATAAAATGACGGCTGTTTCTAGCTGATCTGTATAACATTATTTCACTTGAATTGTGAGGATAAATTTGCAACTCATGAACAATAGTATACCTCTGTAAACAAATACTGTTTGCATTTGATTTTACAGATATTTGGAAAGGAGAAAGCAATATTTTTTTGCTTGTGTATGAATGTTCAACCAGATAGGGTGGTCTCCCTTAATCTTTCTCGCATAATGTCTAATAAATGCACTTATGTTCTATTCATTGAATAACAGATACAAAATAGGTGAATAACAGAATTCAAGACGGCTTGCTGGCACAGAGGTAGCGCGTCTTCCTCGTGTTCTGGAAGTCCCGGGTTCGAGTCCCGGTTCGGGCATGGTTGTTATTCTGTGTGCTGTCTGTGAGATGTGTGAATGTGCCCCCCTGTAAAAAGGGGTTGTGCAAACGAATGTGGTGAGTATGTAGCAAAGCCGTACTCTTGGCCCTAGTTGGCGCTACTCAAATACAAGAGACGCTTCATTCGGCTTTAATCTGCTGCTGAGTTCAGCAGCGAACTTGTCCATGGCAAGTGCCATTTGACACAACAACAACAACAGAATTCAAAATCTATGACGATTAATTATTAGCATATGATTGGGAAATGATATTGTGTGGTAGAAATAGTATTGCTACATATTCTGTCTTCTGTTAATATATATTACCAGAAAAAAGAATTTGTATTTAAAAGGTCATTTTTCTGGCATATGAAACCAAAATTTGGCACAGATCTAGAATTTTTGATCCCAAGATCACTTACTGCATTCCATATATTAAAGTCATTGAAATTCTTTGGAACATTTAGTTATTCACATATTTAATTTTTTTTGTTTTTTTAAACTATCAAGTAAGTATGCTTATAAAAGTACAGACTATGAAATGATCAATTTCTCAAAGGGTTTTATTCCAAATTTGATACATATATAAAACAGTACATCAACTTTCATCTGGCTTTTTTTTGCAATTATTTTATGATATTCGAATAACCACCAATAACGATTTTCTTTAGCGATTTCGAGTGAAAAATGAAAGAAATCTATAAATTTAGCATACATTTTATCAATTTAGCACGAAAGGGTTTTGAGTTATCATGTTTGCAGAGAAAAAAAATTCTTAAAACGAATTTTCAAAACTCAATTAAATTTCGGATCCGAATTTTTTTCGACAGAGTTGTACTTGCTAGTTGTATAGTTGGAATTAAATGAAGAATTAATGAATTAATATTTGAAGAAATTGTAATAACATCAAATATCATCCACTATAAGTTAAAAAATGTATTTAAACTTAGGTGGATGAATAAAAAGTATTTTAAAATTTGAACAAGATATATGTAGGGAGAGTGAAAACTAATAGTAGGAATTGAAAAAATATGTATTTGAACTGAGTGAATGAATAAAAGTATTTTATCAACAATTGAAAATTTAAACTCGATATATTTAAACTAGATTGAGAAAATTTAAACTAGATATGGGGTGTGTAAATTATTAGTAGGAATTGAAAGAGAGATAAAGAAAAAAAAAGAAGCATCGTTTAATTTTTGTTGAAAAAATGCAACTATTTTCCTGTAAATTTTATAGGTAGATTAAAGGCTTATAAAATAGGAAATAATAGTTAGTTTTTGCTTACTATGAAAAAAGTAATGTTTTATTTTTGTTGTGTAGTTGTTTATTCTGAAATCTATATATAAAGAGAAAATTATTGCTCCCTCTTTACATAGATATTCGTATAAAAAAGCAATCGCCCTTTGTGATGTTGTATCTGTTGATAAGTTGTATGTGGATGGATTAATTACTCAGAAAACTATAAAATATTGGCTAATTATAGAACTTTGTGAAGAAGCATTTTTTTCCATTTGTTCAATGTGTAATTCTAAAGTAGAAACACTTCTCAAAGTTACTTGTCCAAATAAATAAATGTAATTGAATTAAATATTTCTGAAATAAGAAATGCTACATATAGCTTATATGATGCCTCTAATTTTAATTATTGATTTTCCAAATGTATTTACATTTTAATTATATTATTATACCTTATTAATCTTCCAAAAAAAATTTACATTTTTTAAATCATCAGAAGCATTTGTATAAATAAGCAAGCAAAATCATACAAAATGATTACAAAGAAATCAATGGTTTTAAATTAATTAAATAAGTTACGAATTAATTAAAAATAATTCTACCAAGTAAATTTTCTTGAATAAGAACCTTTTTACTTTAACTATTGCTATCATAAAAAGCATTAATATTTTTAAAAAATAATTAATAAAAATGATGCCTAAGTTATTCGTTTAATTATGTATAAAATAATTAGGGCCCCAAATTATTTGATTAAAAAAGTATAAATACGTATACAAACACTCATAAACATATAACGATGATATATGTATTTGATTATTTATACGAATGCTTTTGATTAAATAAATAAGCGGTGGTTATTTATTTCATTAATTTAACATCCAATTTTATTGAAAAAACATTAATAAAAATAAAAAATATCGGGAAAAACATAAAATTTAGTTATTCATTACATAATGCGCGGTTTACAAGATTTATAGATTTAAAAAAATTTAGATTATTTCCTTTAATGAGGGTTTTATTTAAGATTGAAAATAGTCTTATTATATTTCTGTAAAAGTAGTTTAATAAATTGCTTAATATATCGGGAATGGTAAGTTATTTTTTTCAGGATAAAAAATACTTTTCGATAAGGGAAGTTTTTGCCCAATTAAATTGATAACTTTCTTTCATAACAAGGTCATTATTCTGAGAAAGGATAATCTTATTTGGACATAAATATTTTGAAAAAGATTTTCATTTTAAATCTTATTCAATTGAATGAATCATATTCTTTACAGTAAAATAACGTCATATTAATGTGCTATTAAATAAGTTGGATCTTTTATTGAAATAATTATATTTCTAATTTTTATTAGAGACATTTTTTTGAACATTGCAGTTATACAGATAAAACTTTTTTTTTATATTTTCATTACTTATTATTTGAGTACTTTATTTCGTCTTAATTTTTTAGCAGTCAGCGCAAGTCAGTTTTTAAAAAATTCTTAATATCAGTCGTTATTTCTTCCTTCTTAAAATTATGTAAAATTATATTCATTATTTGACTACAAATTTTAATGATGCAGTATATTTTAAGGATTATACATTGTTGCTGTTGTTTCTAAAGCTATTTCTAAAGCTAAAAAGTAAGCAATTGAATGGCTGACAATTCTAATGGCACTTGACATGGGAAAGCTCACTGGCGAATTATGCGATTTTAAGCAAATGGTGCTTCTCTTGTTTCAAGTGGCGCCAACTAGGGTCAAGAGTACGTTTTAGCTAATCACTCATCACATTCGCTTGCACAACCCCTTTTTTGCAGAGGGGGGGGGGTACATTGACACACCTCACATATAGGATACATAATGTTCGAACAGCGACATTATCTATCTAAATGTAATGAATTAACGCAATTTTTGTAAATGCAATGAATTAATGTTATTTTTATAAATGTAATGATGTAATATTTAAAAATGTAATGAATTAATGTAATTTCCGTGAATGTCTTGAATTTCTGTAATAAACTAGTGAATAGTATAATAAGGAACATGAAAAGAAGAAGAAAGATGGCAAAATAAATGCTTTTAAAAGTCATTTTTATTTTCCCTTCACAGAAAAAGTAATGCAAACGTCAAGAAAATTCGATCTCGAGATTTTTACGAATTTCTACGAAAAACATTTTTTTCGGCATTTTTTATATCTATCTATGAATTAGAAACATTTTAAAGCATGGTTTATGAAATTTGGAGTGCAGTCTTCATATTCAATGAATAAATTTCAATTTTAAACAAATTTTTTTCAGACGAAGTCTGTTTATCTAACTCTCTATATACCAGATAACATGACAAATATCCAATGAAAAAAAGCTAAATGTATTAGATTTAATGCATAGATTTCGCATCTAAAATGTAGATTGGTATCAAGTTTTAAATGATTGAGTAGTTGACCATTTGTGGGTCTGTACTTTTACATACAAGAAAGTGTAATAATTCAAAAGATAATACCTCAAATAACTGAACTTGAGATTGCGAGCAAAGAACTGCGCCAATACTTCATTTCAATACCCTAGAAAAAGTACCTAAAATACACACATTTGATTTCGGGTGCTTATTTATTAATCGCATTGTAGAGATTAATCTTGAAAGAAAATCCCCCCAAAATCACACAATAATATTGGCTTCATAATTATTGTTCACTTATAGAATATAGGTATTAATACACAATTACAATTAAGAAATATAGAAGAGCATATAAGAGATATTTTTAGTGTTTTTGAAAAAATTATCCTTTTAAGAGAATGATTTTAGAGGAAAGGAAAACTATTAATAAATGGAATATAGTAAATATAATGTATTGAAATATTCTATTGTTTTTCAGAAGACGATCAAAGAAAAGAGTCAATGGCTTTTAAATTTACCCAAACCTATGTAGCGTTAGCTTATAAACCAGATAATATCCTTCGAGCTGAAGGGTCCCTTTTGCTTGATCGGTATGTTACTCGGCTACAGGCCCAAACGTCGCAGGTTCGTAGCGTGACCTTCAATCGCTACACTTGTATACTTAATAATGAAAATTAAATCTTTATATAAAAATCATTTTATAAGAAAATGTCATATATTTATTTGAATTAGTATTAACGATTTTTTTAAACGCTAAAATATAGTTTTTTTAGTAGATAAGGTGATAATCTTCACCTAAAAACTCTTGAAAATATGGTCTATAACATATGATGAATACATTTAGTATAACCATAAAAAGAAGAATCGTAGAAGAAGAAAAAGAAGAAAAGATCGTAGAACCATAAAAAAGAGTAAAAAAATAATAAATTCCAGAAACGGGAATTAGAAAAGGGAAACGAGAAAGAGGTAAAATTATAATTAATGTAAAGTCTCATCTAACGTGTCTCATTACAAAGTGTAATTTTTTTATTGAATGCCAACATTTTTTAGCAGCACAACTAATGTAGAATGAATGAATAATTAATGAACAACAATTAAGAAATTTATTTGCACATTCTTCTGTTGTTTCCTATTATGACTTGTCTCAAGAAATTTAAATAATTCCTTCAGCTATGAATTACTCTGTTTAAATCAGATTACAAAGAATATCAAGAAAAATCAATTACTATCTTTTAAAAATTATTGACATATGTCGTCGTTGCCATAAATATTAAGATAAATAAATGGGAAAAAAATACTAGTTCTAGCATGTAAAAGCGGAAAACTTCTACTTTTATGCATTCAACTTTCTAAAGCTTTTCTATATCAGAAAAATATACATATCCATATAGACTCACATATCTCACTCCCTGTATAAAATATTTTAATAGTTATTACATATGGAGAGAGTTAGCGATAATGATTGTTGGGTCTGTCTTGTGAATGCGTAAATATTTTAATTTAATTTAAATGAATATTATTTTCGCATTAAAATGAATACTTTTTTTACTGAACCAAAGAAAAGGTATCCAACATTAAGATCCAAAAATATCCAACATGTTCGGATAATCTCTGTAATAATGTCATAGAAAATCTCTTTTTACCTAACTTTCGATGATGCATGAATAAGTTCAACATCACTTAGTTTTAGAATAAATTTAATAGAATAAAATGCACTGTTCACAAATGAAAAGAATACAAACAGCTTTTAGCTACATATTTCAGAGCATGAATTTAATATTATATAGATAAAAAATGGAGATTTCGTTGAAAAGGAAATCCTTTTAAGTTCTTTTATTTTTCCCCAGATGGCAACGTATATTTCCTTTTAGATCATTATAATTCCCGCTCTTTTCCCTGTCTACGCTTCTTCACCGTGGACTTCAAAAGAACATCAAATCAATAAAGGCCAATTCAAAAATCGGCTCGCACGTCCCTTTTTCTCCCTCCCCCCTGCAGTATCTTCTGCAGTACATCCTTCAAGTACTCCGACGAGATACTTCTACTATCTTTCCGCATTAAGACGCATTATTTAACTTTGTACGCTCCTGAAAAACAGCCTTCTTTTCCTTCCTCTCCTCCTGAAAAACACGCTCTAATGGATCGTAAAGAGCGAAGAGCGTTGCAGGCTCGATTTATAACAGAGGGGGCAAAGGGAAGGCCATCAAAGAGCTCTCATAAAAATCCATGTAGCCGTAAGAGAAATTCGCAGCCAGCCATCGATTCTTGTGTGAGGAATCTTCCCCCCGATCGACAGAGTCCTGCTCTATAGTTTGGGGGGCCCGATCGAAGTTAATTTGATTAGCGTTAGAGACGAAAGCCTTTTAATAGATCAGTCCCGGACAATTGTCGGTGACGGTCGTTTACAACATAAAAAGATGGACCCGGGGACCAATTCGAGCATAAATATTTAAAAAAAAAATAAGGAAAGAATATTCAGAAGTTATCGATTGGAGAGTGGTGCTTTGTGTTCATTTTCAAATGTGTTTGAGAAATACCGATTCGGTAATTAAAACTTTGTTCTTTTAATATTTCCCATGGCAGCTTGGATGCTGTAATAGTTATGGCATAGAACTTTGTGGTACAAATAACATATTCGATTCAATTTTGAAAGCCCCTCACATTGCTGTCATCAATACGTTTCTGGGTATTATTACTAGATACTGAATACCTAGTTAGTATCTCAATAAAATGAAATCCATAGTTTATCCTTCTCATAAAAAGAAATTTCAAAACTAGACAATGACAGTTGTTAAATACATAAGACTCATGAACATTAAAAAGAGCCGGCTGTCTGACGCAGAGGTAGCGCGTCCTTCTCGTGCTCTGGGAGTCCCGGTTTGACCATGGCTTTTCTTCTGTGTTCTATCAGTGAGATGTGTGACTGTGTCCCCCCTGTAAAAAAGGACTGGACAAGCAAATGTGTGGAGTGTGTAGCTAAAGTCGTACTATTGGCCCTACTTCAAAAACAAGAAACGCTCCTTTAGGCTTAAATCCACTGCTGTATCAACGCGGGGCTAGTCCATGGCAAGTGCCATAGTAACAACAATAAATAGAGGTTAGATTTAAGAAGCGAAATGAATCTTGTCTTTTATTTTTCAACAAAAAAGTGGTAGCTGTAAAGGAATGAAAGGAGTGACCTTAAATAGCAGATTTAAAGTCAGAAAAAAATGCTACATTTCATTTTGATGAGTAAAATGAAATGTAGCATTTTTTTGTCTGTGCTTTTTTTTTCATACAAAGTTATTAAGTTCTTACAAAGATACCGAAGAACTGCTATTTTTGGATACTGCACTTCTTGGAAATCTCCATATTCACATTTTTTGGATCAATCTACATGCAGGTTATGACAAGAATGATGCGGTGTACAAACTAGAAAAAAGGGGTTAGCGTGAATCGAGATCAAAACATAATTAAACGCCCTAGATATCAGTTGGAAAACGTTCTTCAAACCAATTTGATGCATAAACAGCAAAAAAAGGAAGATGGTGAAAACGACTGATTCACATAATAGGAAAAGTTTCTTTCCACTAGATCAATTAGAACAAAGAGGACGTCTTTTTCTTCAATGAAAATGATCCATTCTCGATATACCTAAACATATTCCATCTAGCCAGCTCTGTATGCTGTAGAGATGGGAAGATAGAATCTCCAATTCACCATGCCACCGATTGTATGCAAAGTATGTCATGACGATGAGAAAGTCAGAAACAAGTTTTAAGAAAGAATGGTAAAAGAGAGTTGAATCGAATATCCTTTCTCCTAGAAATATCCATGGTATAATAAATCATATTCACAAATACCAAGACTTCTTCAAGACAATTCAATAGCTAAGATCAAAATCCTTCTTCCATCGTAACTATTTTATCCCAATATTAACGATCAATTTTTTTTGCAATTTTCCTTCCTCTCTGGTTAGATGAATCCATATCTCAAACATCTGGTTAAATAATTCAATATTATAGGCATCGAGGGCACATAATGACGTTATGTTTTGCATGTTTGAAACAATTATTATTTGACAAAATCTGCCGTAGCATTGATTGAATTTTCGCGGTATAAACAAAACATATGATATCTCACTGCTTGATACTTTTACGCAAATGTTCTGAATCAAACAATGAAGGAAAAAAGGGCGTTTATTACGGTTTCAATACAAATAAAAATCAGATGCTTTAAGGATTCTGACATAATTTCACGGATGGGCGGTTTCTCATACTCTGCTTCAGAGCTATTACGCAAAATTGAACAGAATCTTCACACTTACACAAATGAATAATTATAATACAAGGAAAAATTTGAACAAGTCTTTTAGAATTTCTGTTGACACTTTCTTAAATTGCCGTTATTTAGAATGATAATCCTGAATATATTTTTCATTTCATAACAACGGTAAAATAATTTTCTTCTTGATTGCAATTTTTTAAAAAGTTTCTATTAGAGATGGAATAGAATGTCCATAGTTAGTGCTTCTAAGATTCTGTTTTGCAGAATTAAAGGATCTCGACATTCATGTTATTTTGGACAAAAATATGCGAGAAATTTCATCAAGTTATGTATCAGAATAGAGTATTCTAATTTCTTCAATTATGCCAACCAACATAAGTTTGATTACCATTGATAACAAAAGTTTCATTATATTAATCCTGAAAATTTATTTGCATATAAAATAAAAAAGAAACATGTTTATAAAAAAAGGAAGAAAATGAGAGAAAAAATAGCTTCAAATTAATAAAACAAATTCTGTAGTAGTAGAATAGTAGTCAGTAGAATAATATTTCATAAACTTTTATTTTAAATGTTAAAAACCTTTTCTTACTTTTTAATTAAAAAAATAAAATAAAGCGCTCATCTTGTTCTGTAGGGAATGTATCATTATGTAAAAAGTCTAAGGAGCTTCCAAATATTTACCGGCATCAAATAAGAGTTAGTAATACATTTGAATTAACGGATTATCGAAATTTCTGCTAATTAGCTGCCTTGTTAGAAAGAGGAAATTCACATTTGTTATAGAATTATTCTATTTCATCTTCTATTTATATTAATTATGCACAAAATATCTAATGACATATTATATAAAAAAATTGGTCCCTAATCAACAGACTTTAAATGAATAGAAAAACTTCGATACACTCATTTTTTATCGAATACAAAATTAGTTTATTTCCAAATCATTTGCAAAAACCAATAAAAGTATTATTAGCATTGATTGTTTTATACTTTGGATAGTTGTTTATATTAATTTTAAAAAAATTAAAGGCTAGAGTTTTTAAATATACACTGTATATTTTATGATAATTGACATTTAAAGTGCCAAAAAAAATATGGAAAATGGGTACTCGAAACAGGATATATATATAAAAAATTGATGAAAATTAAGAAAAATATTTGATTAGGTTATTCGATAAGTTATTAAATGATATAATAGTAGTATAGATGATATTTTATTACTTTTTTTATTTTTTGTTATGTAAACTAAAAATAATGGTTAAAAATTCACTAAAAATATTGGTTAAAAATTTATTTTTAAACTAAAATTCATGACAAACCAATTATTTCAGGCATTAAAAATTCATATTTAAATATAAATATAGATCATATAGAAATATCAGAAAAATATTATTTGTGTAAAAAAGAAATAAAAACGCCACATCTAATAAATCTTTATTAGATCATTATGATAGATTTAGTTTTCAGAGATTTAAATCCGATTGACTTCATCGTCTGGTTAAAAAATCCTCTTACTTGATAATTAAAAATATTTATATTTGAATCATTCATTGCTCTTAAGCAAAGTAGTCAAAAATAATTCAATTCAAAATAACAAAAAAAAAAAGCGCACGAGAAAAAAAAATTAAAAAAATATTTATTAGAATAATTATCGTTTTACTTTTATACGATGAAATAAATGTTTAATAGAATGTGTTTTAAATTTTTGTATTACGAAAGGATGGTTTGTTTTTTAAATTGACTAAAATTGAAACATTTCTAATTTTTCATAAAATAAAACCAATTTCTCTACAATCAATGTAAAAGAAAAGAAAGAATATATATAAAGGGAAGAAGTTATTTTTAACGGTTTTCCACGATTAAAATTATACTTAAATGCTTAATTTAAGGCACTTACAGGATTTAATATTAATGCAAAATATATTCTTACATACTTATTTTCTTGTTGTGCACGCTTATACTTTGATATTCTTAATGTCATTTATACAAAATAATCTATCATAAATTAATAACAAACTGAATCCCACGAAAAAATTCATATATCTGACATACAATTATAAATTGTTGTTGGAATATTAAATTTTTTATATGAACTATATTGATATTTCAAATTATATAAGTAATAAATGTTTGCTATTGTTGCTAAAGGCATTTGCCATGGGAAAGCATTCTGATTTAAAATTAACGATTTTGATGGATAGAAAAACTTACACTTAATTTTATCGAATACAAAATCAGTTTATTTCCAAATCATTTGCAAAAACCAACAAAAGTATAATTAGCATTGATAGTTTATACTTTGGACTAGTTGTTTATATTACTTAAAGCGAACTTAGGGGCTAGAGTTTTTAAATATACGCTGTATATTTAAAATATGGAAAGATATGGAAAATGGGTACTCAAAGCAGGATATAAAAAGTTTTGATGAAAATTAAGAAAAGTATTTGATTAGGTTATTCGATAACTTATTAAATGATGGTATTTTAGTAATTTACTATTTTATCAATTTATTAATAATGATATTTTATTACTTTTCTTATTTTTATTTGGTTATGATTTAAAACAAAAAATATGGTTAAAAATTCACTAAAAATATTGGTTAAAACGTTATTTATAACTAAAATCCATGACATTATTTCAGACATTTCACACATTATTCAGGTCGGAGATTTTCATTGATTTTAAGTTGAATAAGTGCCTCTTGTTTTTTAAGTAGTACCAAGTAGGGTCAAGAGTACGACTTAGCTACATAATCATCACAATCGCTTGCACAGCCCCTTTTTACATAGGAACGCAGTCGCCCACCTCTCAGATAGTACACAGAAGAACGACCATGCCCGAACCGGGATAACCAGATCATGAGGAAGACGAACTACCTCTGTGCTAGGAAGCCAGAAATATTGAATATCTGATATGCTTGTACGCCTTCAAAATGCCGTTGTGAAATGGTGCTAAATCAAAATATAAGAACATGAAATATTTAAGTAGTCTACATTTAAAAAATACGATAAACTCATACTAAATTATTTAAATGTTTATTATTCAATTCAAAATTAATCAAAAATAAATGTTAGTTGAAAAAATCTAGAACCCTTATTGATGTTATATAGAAATTTTAAAAAAAAACCCGAATCTTCTAAATAATCTTTTCAAAGTTTTATTACTTTTTTGGTTAGTAAAAAAGGCAAGAAAAAGAATACATTTTAAATCATAAATATAATAAAAATATTAATTTCAAATTTATTTAATAATAACCGAGTCATTGTATTAGATTTTATTTAATTATTAAAATCACTTTAAGAATAAAATATTTTTATAGGTAAATAACACGGAAATATTTTATTCTTTCTTCGGAAATAATAGAAATGTTCACTTCATTTCCATTCGCCAATGGTGCCCTTTTAATTATGAACTAAGATATCACTAAAAACAAAAACTACAAAATCGTATTTTTTAACAGAGTAAAGACTGGCTTAAAAACTAATCACTTCTTGTTTGAAGCACAGAAGTAATAAATCATCGTCCTCCCCCAGTAATTGGGAAGTTACGAAAAAGTGTAAAATTCGAAATTCATTTGTAACTTCGGACAATCTGCGGTCACTGCCGTAAAGATGTAGCCGAAGATAAAGGAAATAAAATAACGTCTTTATTGATCCTTCTGCTTCGGGCACAGTACACAGAGGTTAATGGCCGGGGATTTTCAGTGGATCTTTCAGAATACCCAGCAAATCGGCGGAGCTTTCCCACTTAATCCTTTTTGACAAGCAGCGGCCGTTAACTGGCTTTTACATCGGAAGTTTTTTGCACTTCATCGATTTTGCGAGATAGGAATACGAAGATTTTTTTTTTATCTCAGTGACTTTTTAAGACACTTAAGTGTCAAAATATCTGTTTAAGTAGGAAAATTATGATATTTACGCAAATAAGATATTTCTTTTAACGATCACTTGAAGATATGCTATTAAATGAGGGGGAAAAAGAAGGTTAATTTATTTCTTTGCCGTGCGTAATTTAGCATGTTTTGAAAATCGGATGAAAAAAATTAAAGATTTTTACAGCATTAATGGGACTTATACTATTGTTTTAGAGTTGATTATTCTATTTTAAAATTTAAACTTCGTATTTCAGTTAGATTTATTTTAATCATAGTACACACATGTAGTAAACATATGTAGTAACACATGTAGTAAAAATGCCGGCAGCCTGACACATAGGTAGCGAGTCTTCTTCGATATCTGAGGGCCCCGGGTTCGAGTTCAAGTCAGGGC
The DNA here is from genome assembly GCA_026289955.1 of Argiope argentata. Lineage (NCBI taxonomy): Eukaryota > Metazoa > Arthropoda > Arachnida > Araneae > Araneidae > Argiope > Argiope argentata. The sequence goes on from JAOUZG010019159.1 coordinate 4,912,286, forward strand.
ATGGGTGTTCTTCTGTGTTCAGTCTGTGAGTCACGTGAATGTGCCTCCTCTGTAAAAAGAGGCTTCTTTAAAAAATAATTTCATAGTTTCGTTTCTTAAACAAATGTTTAAGAAATTTTAGACAACTAAATATGTATCAACATTTGAATATTTTATATTATGAAAAATGCCGACATCCTGACTCATATGTAGCGCGTCTTTACAAGTGATCTGGGTGTCCCGGGTTCGAGCATGGTTGATTTGTGTTCTATATGTGAGGCGTATGAATGTCCCCCACCGTAAAATGAGACTGTGTAAGCAAATGTGATGAGTGTGTTGCTAGTGTCATACTCTTGGCCTTAGTTGGTACTACTTCAAACGAGATACGCTTATTTTGACTTCAATCCGTTGATGTATCAACGGGCTTGTCCATGGCAAGTACCATTAGTAACAACAACTAGTAATAATCATTTCTACAAAAAAAGTGCATACTCAATGATAAATACACTTATGTATTAATAACCACATACCACTGTCTAACAATAGTTATAAAAAAGTTTATTAATGGAAGATATCTGGCAGTTAATGCCTGATATGCACACCAGCATGAAGCGCATCTTCCTCGTGATCTGGGGATCTCAGGTTTGAGCCCCGGGTAGGACATGGTTGTTCTCTCTGTGAGTTGTGTTAATATACCCCTTGTAAAAATGGACTGTGCAAGCGAATATATCTGTGTCATCCTCATTTGAGCTAGGAATCAGACTTGTTCTTGAGAATGCTCAGGGATCTATATTCTCAGAAGCTACTGCATCCCCTCTTTCCGTTGCAAAGCGGACACAAGATCGTTATCATTATCATAAATTCGTGGTATTCCGCTAATATGTAAGTTCCATGAAACCAAATGTGTAATTTGCACTCCTCTTTTCTGGTCTATTAAAACCCAAATTTAACTTATAGTATGATTATGGTTATTAACAAACTATGCCACTGAAAAATTATTATTATTAGTTTAAATTTTTATTTTGTCGAAAAGAATAACATTGCCATAACGATCTTTTAAATTTATAGTTTCCTTATAAATTTTTATTAAAAATCTAAATAGATTTTTGAAAAGTTCTTCTTATATTAAACCTACTAGAAAGAAAAATATATCCCAAAATGATCTAACATTTTAAAATCCAACCATCCGCTCGATTTTTAATGAAATTTTTGAAAACATATCTAGCTAATAAACATTTTTATATAATATTGAAATTCAAACTTACTCCCGCACAAATCTTAAGTATTGTGCCTAAAATAAGCAAATGAATGAGAATTGAGTAATGCATTTAGACACTTAGAAACATTTAAACTTATTTTGTGAACAATTATTTTAGTTTATATTCTAACTTTTTTAGTAGGAAAAGTTTTTGCGCAAGAGTCAACTTCGGCCATATTTCTCCTGCAAGTGCATATAATTAAAATGATTTCTTGTTATCATGTGAAAACATGATATTATTTTGGTTTGAATAATTTAAAGCCACAGAATGAGTATACAACAATTTGGCGATGTGTCGCTTTTTAAGGCATCAATTTCTCGCTCTTAGACTATATAGAAAATATTGTAAAGTTTGTTGATTTATCGCCAATTAAGGTTACAACTTGATTTCCAAATTTTTCATTCTTTGAATTCTTACGAATGATGTTAATTTATTTAAGTCATTAATCAGTTTAAATTGGTTTGAAACTATCATCGGACTATCATATTTGGCATGCGTTTTAATATTATCATTGTTTAATTATACCATTATACCGTTTAATTATGCCATTGTTTTTTAAATTATATATATATATAAATTAAAAAAAACAATGATTTTTATTTTTCTGTTTTGCCCTTTTATCTCAAAAGCAGTTGAGCTCCAAAGCTTTGTTTCTTAGCTAGAAAAATTGAAAACTAATATATATATATATATATAAAGAGAGAGACGGGGTTGAAACTGGCTAATGATTTAAAGTAATTAAGACAAATAATGACAAAAAATTATAATGTCCTCGCATGATAACTTAACATTTGTGATTATAGATTTTAATTTTTTAAAATGTAATTCTATTTTCGTGCAGTTTTTATTGGAATATGAAATTTGAGAATTGGTATAAAATGATCCTAGTTATTTTTAGGAGGACAAGAAAGTTAAAAATAAAGTATACTTGAAAGAATAAAGGAGGAGATGAGTATTTCGTATAGTGTTGTTTTCATTTACGCATACTCAGAATATACAATGGCTCTATTGAAACTTAGTTTTCTTGTTTTAGTTTTTCTCTCTCCACTTGTGACTGCACTTGTAAAATCTCTACCCTGACTTCATTCTGATAATGTCGCCCTCAACACATGATACAAAGTATTGAATTCCACTGAAGGTTTCTTTATGTAATTAGATTACAGCTTGCTGTCATCTCATTTTTAAGCTTCATATGACGATGAAGAAAGAATTTTTTCTATCCTGTCTACTGTGAATCTTAAGTGTGTTCTTTTGATTCAAATAGCTGAAATGCATTGGAAATTCTCGAATAAAGATATCAAAGAAATAGGAAAAAATATAAAAAAAATAATGGGAAATTTTGAATTTTCTAAAATTTATCAGTTTTTGGCTTAGTTAAAATCTTGTGATTTTGATTTTTGAATGATTTAACTAAGAGAAAGTATTTTAATTGTCAAAAATATTGAACTCGAAATTTTGACAATTCTTCATATTTCAGACCTATCCGATAATTCCTAAAATAGATTTTTGGAATTATATTTTTTTATGTGTAACAACGATAACTCCAAGATTTTTTGAGCTATACAACGGGATTTTTCAATGGACTTAGTACCAAATTTATAGTTTTCTATCACAACAAATTAAATTTTTCAAAATAGGTATGTCTGCCTTTCCGAGTATTAAGTTATATGATAAATATATATGAAGTAAAGATAGACAAATCAAATTCTGTGCTCATATTTAACAGCTAAAATGTGGACATGCTTCAACTTTCAAATTAGTATGTCACCCGTTTGACTGTCTGGTGGTCCACAATATCACAAACATGCATATCGGAAACTCAAAACGGAATGACTTAAATATATGAAATTTCATATATATTGTTGTAACTACAATTGTTATCCAGAATAAAATTTTGGCTTCAAAGGGTTAGAAAATATGTAGCCGGAATATAGAGTCAATTTTTTTTTATGTTTGTATATTAACTACATTCCATTGATTGATACACGAAAAAAACCGAACAAATTTGTTCATTAATAGAGTTTTTCGTAATTATTGTTCGTCAATAGCATGTAATTAATAAGAAAAAAAATATTTATTAGACCATTCCCTGAGCTCTTATTTCAAAGAATAACCAATCAATACTTTTTATATCATTAATTGAATTATAATTTGCGGGGGACCGGGATGGCCTGGTTGGTAGAGCGTTGGATTCGTACTCCTTAGGTTACGGGTTGGAAGCTCACTGGCCAAAAGGTTCCCCGAGTGTACGGCGACTGGCGCTCGTTAAACTTGTTCGTGGCCGCAAAGTTCTCCATGTCGAGAGTAATACCACTGGGGGTACAGAGTCAGAGGTGATCGTTATCTGTTCCAGGTCTAAATTATGATCTGATATTAATGAATGAATTTGTATGAATGAAGTCCGCCCCCTAAAAAGGGTTGTGACGTGTGAGTAGCTAACTCGTACTCTTGGACCTAGATGGCAATACTTGTAAAAACAAAGATACGCATTTCTTAGGCTTAAATCATCTGCTGATTGTCACAGCGGGGCTTGTCCAAGGCAAGTGCCATTAGTCACAACAAATATTTTTTCTAAATAACTTCGACATCAAATAAGCTCAACTTCTTCACACTTTTTTATAATTTAGAGTAATACGCCTTAATACCTTGAATTTAGAATGTTTGGGGACAAATTCCAAAAATATCAATGCTTGGCAAAGGTCCCACGGCAATAGATTCTTTCGTATCTATTCTTCACCAACAACATGCGTTTGATATTACACAAATATATTTATTGAAGAGTAATCGAGGAATAACACGTCCTCGGGTTTTGTAGAAAATAATATGTAACCAGTCCTTTTTGTAGTAATACGGTAATACAATATATTTATTGTAGATGAATTTTAAATTATTTTGGACAAAACTACAATTTAAAAAAAATTGACGAAGGTCGCACGGTAATCGCACGGTGCGTTCGTAACTATTGTTAACCAACAACATTCGGTTAATAATACACAAGTATATTTATTTAAGAGTAAGCAAGGAAATTCGATAGAGAACTCTTCCTGAGTTTTTATTTCAAAGAATACATAATTAGTACTTTTTATAGCATTAAATAATTATATTTTACTGCAAAAAAATTAAATATCTTTCAAATGAATTCAAAATAGTTATCGGAAAATCATGCAAAGTTATATTGGCAAAGGTCACGTGGTGATAGATTATTTCGTAAGAATTGTTCACCAACAACATGCGATTATAGTGCGCCAGCATATGGATTAGAGTATAACCAAGGAAATTAGAGGAGGAATATTTTCGTTACTTTTATTTCAGAGAATATGTAATCAATACTTTTATAGAATTAGTTGAATTACAGTTTAAGAAAATACAATTTTATATCTTAAAAATGAATTTAAAATTGTTTCATGCAAATATTACAAAATTAAATTGGAAAATAGAAAATATATTCTTTCGGAACTATTGTTCGCTAACAACATGCGGTTAATAACACACAAACACATTTGCCCAAAGTAATTGAGGAAATTCGAGGGAGAACGCTTCCTCTGTTTTTGTAGAAAAAAATATGTAACCAGTACTTTTTATAGCATTAATTGAATTGTAATTTACGGTAATACAACTTAATATATTGTAAATGAGTTTTAAATTGTTTTGGACAAACCCGCAAAATTAAATCAGCAAAGGACGCACGGTAATATATTCTTTCGTAACTATTGTTCGCCAACAATATGCGGTAAATAATACATATATGTATTAAAGAGCATCCAAAGATATTTAATGGAAACCATTCATTCTATTCTTATTTATTTCAAAGAATACGCAATCAGTACTTTTTATAATACTTATAGAATTATAATATTCAGAAATGCCATGTAATATCTTGCGAATGAATTTAAAATTTTTATGGGTAGTAATTTTGGCTCTCTTTTCCTGAAATTTTACATACTCTGTGATTTAATGTATAGCAAATTTTTAATTTGTTTCTTTCAACTAATGCATAGCACAATTTTAATTTGTTTCTTTCAACTAATGCATAGCACATTTTTAATTTGT
>JAOUZG010019159.1:4947366-4959162 GCA_026289955.1 Argiope argentata
TTTTTTTTTACTTTTGCTTTCTTCTAAAATATATGATAGAGTTTTCTGTTATATCCAAACATTTTCTCTTTTTTTAATGTAATAAAAACCTATTTTGAATAATTTATCATATGGTAGACGTGATTTTATAATTGAAAACATTGCAATGTCATATCACACCAATAATAAGTGGTATGATACACCAAAGTATAACTGAAAATTTTTAAAGCATCCGCTATATACAATATATACAAACTATTGTAGCCACCATATACACTATTTTACAGTGTGAGCGCTGATGATATGTGAGATTTAAATTATGGATAATGCTAATTTTAGAAAAATATAAGAAAATCGACCTCAAGGCGTGAAAATAAAAATCAGTGACACTGAAAGATGACTTTGCTTCAGGAGATGAGGAGATGGCGAAAGTAGCATTTTGAATTATAAATTATTGATATTTTTATTACAAAATGTATATTATTAATTCGTTGATGGTGAATACACTTGAATGAATAGTCATTATTCTATTGTTTAAAGAGTTGAACAACAGCTTATAGAACAATAGAATAGTTTAATATGGTCAGCTAAATACGATAGGTTTGAAGAAGATCATTCTGAATATACATTTTTTTTGTTAAAGATAGTTTAAAGCATTGTTGATAATGAGAAAATTTATTTTATCATATCTTATAGTCAAGTGGAATATTTCAGGAAGTTTGAACACCAGTGAAAAATGAGATAATTGATATTTATTGATCTACTCATGACATATATATATAGATAGATAGATAGATAGATAGATAGATAGATAGATAGATAGATAGAGATAGAGAGAGAGAGAGAGAGAGAGAAACGCCCCCCACGGGTGGGATGGGAGGTGGAGAGAGAAAGTACCAAGTGTCGTCCTAGTCATCTGAACGTGGTTCAAAATTGTGAGATCCACCCAAAATAGCCATAGGACGTTAACGTAACTAAGCAAAACCTCGTATTTCATAATATCAAATCATTTTTGCTTTTATAAAGGTTCTTTTCCCGAATTTGCCAGACAAGTATATAAGGATATATTAAGAACTTAAAGACACTTATATCTACACTTAATATTTTCGTTGTCTTAGAGTATGAGGCATACTGAACTTGGAGTTGAAAACAATCTTTATTAAGAATGGAAGTTTGGAGAAGGAAGGTCATTTCAACAAATTTCTTCATCCTCTGATCAATGCTCAAAATCAAAAAGATCGTCATAAACTACGCCTTTTGTTGCTTCAAAAAGGGATGCAAATAAATTTAACTTTTAACAAAAAAATTGGATTTAAATAAGATAATAATAGTAATGGGTCAAAATTTTATATTTTAAATAAAACTCAGAAGTAAGGATTTTGTAATTTAAACTGTACTTATACACTTTTGGAGACATTTCTTTCTGTCTATTTATTTATTAATACGTATTTTATGGCAAAACTCCAAAACTTTGCTACAATGTATCAAACAGTTGATAAAAACTTAAATGTCACAAATACGAAATATATATTTTCAAAATGAGACAGATATTTCAAACCAAGAGTAAAAAATTGTTCCTAGAGGATTAATTATTTATTATTTACTAGAGGTAAAATTATTTATTTACATAATTACTTAATATATCTGTTATTAGATTTTGTTGGAATTATAAATTTAAATACATGATATTTTCTTACTTATTTATTTTTTTAAAAAAATTACATTGTCTATGATCATATTTCAGTCTTTGAAGTTATAAAACTAATTTGGACCATAACAAAACATTCATTATTTTTCATCGAACAAGCACTAATTCAATTATATTTAAATGACGATATCATAGACTTCCATAAACCATTCCATTTTTCGCCTTCTAAGTACCAATGAAAACAAAATTTTCGAATTGCAGTTCATTTTTCAGAGTAACTTAACTACTAGAAAAAATAATAAAATCGAATTACACTGCCATATTATTATCCCCGTAGTGTCAATGTACATTTCAGTTCCACCGTCATTGGCCTCCAGGCATAGAATCAGAAGATAAAAATAAAATTAATATTGAATTTATCAAATTAGTAACATGATCCGTTTACCCTGATAAGTTTTTTTCACTTTCTGTAATTTAATCTGGCATTAACTTTTCCGCCACTTATATTCTGGTGGACTGATGTCTGAAGTATTTATCGTACGAAAGACTATGTTCTTCTTGGCAGTCAAAATATGTTCTTTAGAAAGCGGGGGAATTTTTCTCGCGAGTAATTTAATAAGCCCGCCGAATAGGCATATGTATTAAACCTGAGCCAAAAGTGTTTTTATTTTTATTTTTGTTAGTTTGTTTAGAGAAGCATGAAAATTGAATTGGAACGTCAAGTCATTTAGGATGTGTTATGTTTTCGAGAACTGTAGAGAACATATAAAGACTTTTAAAGTAATTAGGAAAAGTGGATGGAAGATTTAAGCAGATACTAATAAAAGAATTTTGAATTGACAGCTCCCAGAAAAGTAATTTAGTTATCAAATATAATTCAAAATACGCTGTCTAATTTGTGAAGGGATCTTTTTTTTAAAAAAAAAAATTAGATGTCTCCTGTGAAATATTAACATTCTGACAAATGAAGAAAAATCTAATAAATTTCTTTTATAAAAATACGAAACCTTATTAAAATGCGAAGCTGAAATACTGCATAATTTCATAATAGATGTATAAAGTGTAAAGAAATACTGTAATTTTGAAACATAACATTGTAATAACAGATTTCAAAAACTTAATCCATTTACAAACATAATTCCAAAATGCGCTGTCTATTATCCCAAAAGTTGTTACTTTATATTAACATGTATCTAGCAGTAAGAATGATGTCTCACGAGTGAAATATATTTATTAAATTTTCTTCAATAAATATAATGGATTATAATTAAATTAGGATTATTTTAATCTGAAAATACTTCAGCTTTGCACATGCATTTTCTCGTTATATATGTAATCAATATTTAATTTTGCACTCTATATACGATGTCATAAACAATCATAACCAATTAATTTTGGCATTTCGAATCTTCAAATTAAATTAAATAACAAACAGAATGTCTAATTATATAGAAATAATTCCTTTTAAAGTATTCTATTATTCCGTGAAGTGCCTACCGATTTTCTGCTTTTGCAGTCAAGCGCTAATAATTATGTTTGTCAAGTTCCATATTTCTTTCAAAGGACTTTGAAGCATATTTTCATCATTTCAGAACTTTTTAAAATCAAAAATAGTGTATAGTCTATTGCTTGTAAGACTTTAAAATCAACGAAAGTGGCTTTTTTTCTGGAAGTAAATTCCACACTTAAAGAATTGTACTTTCAAATAAGAATTTTTAAATTTGTTTACAAATTTTTTTAACTCCTTAATTCGAATAATTTATTCTATTTCCTTTTATTATCAAAAATAGTGAAGAATATATTGCTCCTAAGACTTTAAGATCTCTATAAGTGGTTTTTTTTCTGGAAGTATGTTCCACACTTTAAGAATTGTACTTTGAAATATGAAAATTTTAATTTGTTTGAAATCTTTTTTATTCCTTAATACGAATAATTTTATATCTTTGTTACTTACTTGATCATGAATACATTATTTCAGAATTGTTACCGTTTTCATAATCCTCAATAGAAGTGTTTACTTTTGTTGGACGTAAAAAAGTTATAAAATATTACAGCCTCTAATCTAAAAAATCTCTACTTATTAATATTATTAAGTCTGATTCATCCATCTTTTGACTTCTTTTAAAAATTGGTCTGATAGCAATCAAAGCATTCATAAGAGAAATGGGCATTATATCAAGATAATTTATGCTAATATAATTCTAACAACTGAAATGCTGCAAATGATAATGTGCAATATAGTTAATATATATATTTTTTTATTTATTACTATTAAAAAATTGTACTGAATCAAAACACAGATCATTGAGGATGTATGGGGTGAAGCTTCGAAGATATTGCGGGAAATAAAATTTAAGAGTTTATCAATTAGTTTTTAGTTAGTAAGCCTTGAATTCATGATACATTGGAAACAATAGATTTATTCCAAGTTATAAAAAAAGCAATTTTGATTTGATATTTCTCAACGTTCTGCTATCTGTAGAAAAAAAATTTCATATCGCAATTGTAAACTCTTAAATTATCTGTAAATTGTGATATACATGAAACTCTAATCAAAAACATCTCTATTTATTAAAATTATTAAGGCTGATTCGTCCCTCTTTCGACTACTTTTAAAAGGTTGTCTTAATAATATAGCGATGATAGTATTCATAAAAGAAATATATATTATATCATGATAATTCAAGCCAGTATAAATCTAACAATTTAAAAAAAACGGTGAAAATAATGATGAACTATGTAGTAAATATATATATTTTTTAAATTTTTTACTATGAAAAAAAATGTACGGAAATAAAACACTTTTTGTTTGGGCCGTTATCACCGTATTAGGTTCAAAAATAATAAGGGAAATAAATTTAAAATGTTGAGTGATTTATTTTTAAACAAAAATCTACCTAAAATGATTTTTAAGAAGCCATCTTTACGCTCTAAATTTAAGATCTCATAAGAAGACATAATTACGCTCTAAATTTAAGAACTCATGCTAAATTTGTTCAACGCTTTCTGTTGGCCGTTTTTGGTGTTGTTTTTCATGTATGTCAATTTGCAGATAGTGTGCGAGTTTATAGTTGGTATCTGGAAATAAAGGGTGTCCAAAAAGTTCCCGTACTCCAAATTTAAAAAATCATTTTCCATGATTTTTTTCAAGTATATTAAATTTTAGCCATACGAGTAATGAAACCATGGACATGCTTGAAGCTTTTATCGGAGATCGACTTATCTCAAAAAATCTTTGGCCACCTCGATCCCCTGATCTGACCATCCCGGACTTTTTTCTGTGGGGATATTTAAAGGACAAAATTTATGAAGGTGATCCTCAAACAATAGATGATTTTAAAATCGCAATTATCCAAAGGATACAAGAAATCACTCCTAGCATGTTAAAACGCGTTTCCAAAAACATGCGCAAACGAGTTCAGCTTTTTCTCCAAGAAAGGGGTGGACACTTTGATCATTTATTATAAATGTAAGTGCAGTATTTTTTCCTTAGCTATGTTAAAAGTGCTTTTTATCATTGGCATAAAACTATTTCTTTTAAAACCTATTGTTTTTGTAAAATAAATTCACAAAACATCAGTACGGGAACTTTATGGACACCCTGTATTTATCCGTACCAACAATAGAACGCTGAGAGATATCAAATCAAAACTGTTTTTGTTATAACTTGGAATAAATCTATTGTTTCCAATGTGTCATGAGTCCAAGACCTACCAATTCATCTAGACCCCCCCCCAACTTCCAAATCTGAACCGACCATCTGACGAGCATCCTGTCCTACAGTCCGGAAGATCCGGGTAGGCACCCTCATAGGTCGGATCCGTTCCACCAGTTCATGAAGCACATTTCCAACCGGATGGAACTCATTTGCAGTGACACGAATTCTCACTCTCGGAATCGGAATATTATTATTCCGGCAGATAGCGGGACGGGGGTGCTTCAAATTGAATTAGCCGCGAGCAAACAAAGTGGGATCTCCGATTGCAGCACCCGCCGCTCTAATTAGCCTTCGACGAGTTTTCTCGGGCGCGATTAGCCCTAGTCTCTGTAATGAATGCCGAGCAGAGATGGAACTTTGTTACGACTTTGCAGGCATTTCCGGAAGAACATTAATTATTAAGATCTTTATCAGAACGCGATGGCTTTTCAACAGGAGATAGTGGTGTATCGTGGAAGGAGGCATGCTTTTGCATTTTGTTGATTGTTGTGATCCACTTTATTGATAATTTAATTGAAAGAAGGTCGTTAAAATGTTTGGGAGAATATTTTTGAAAGGCAAGTGCAAAGCAACGTAAAAACAAGAATAACTGGCATTGGTTTCGTAAGAATTTTATTTTGTTTCATTAAATTAATAGATTTAGTAATTTATGTATCGTAAAGTATTGTTTAGTTATCTTCAGCAAACATGACAGTGAAGTACCATCAGAAAAAGAAGATCAGATATTCTTTGAGATATGAAAGGTTGATTTGGGAGCTAGGTAAAATGGGTTAAGAGCTAAATTTTGGAATTTGTTGTTGCTTACCATGGGTTAAATATTGTATTAAATTATATTGTGATAACTATATATTCATTTATATGTATGTTGAAATATAAATTTGATTCAAATCTGTTAGATATTTTTGAACCCATATTTTTCAATACCAGACCATGATCTCAATTTGAATACGGTTGGTGCATGCTTTATATATTTGTGTTGGCAACACTGGAGGTGTGTTAGACAAATAAAAGATGTATGTATTTTTACATTGGTGTTGATGCTGACCGCGAGGAGCGAGTGAACATTTAAGTCATGCACCAACCGGGTATCTTTTCATGTAGTATCATGCTCTTATTTTTATTACTCGAAGAAACGAGTTGTGTTTTTATATAACTGATTAATAAATCTATATTTTAAGAAACCCGGTTCCTCATTTTGGATCATAGCCGGCAACAAAATGAATAATGTGAAAAGGCTAAGAAGATGATAGTTTGAGAAAGATTGAATAAACTGGTTTTTCATAAGAGTATTACATTTTTTTTCTTTTAAATAAGCAACAGTTTTGCAATTGCTTCACTGATTGCCACTGTAGTATCTCCATAAACATATTAAGTCTTAAACAGTAATAAACAGAAGGATTTGGGGAGTTAGATAGTCTTCTTGTGCACAAACGACCACCTCGCCAACACTGAAAATAGAAGTACCAGCAGTTATTGTTGTTTTCGTGTTCCGCTTTACAATGGAAGGTGGGGTGCAGTAGTTTCTGAGGGTATGGACCGCTGAAAACCAGAAGGCAGAAGTCTGATTTCTAGCTAACTCTTTTTACGGAATGGACTTCATTCATGCATTCCATTCATTCATCCGCAGATTGTAATTTACATCTAGAATAGAGAACGATCACCTGTACACCAGTGGCATTACTCTCGACATGCAACACTTTGTGACCACGACATATTAATCGGGATCTAGCCACCGCACAAACGGTGAGTCTTCAGCTGGCTTGTTCGAACTCGCAGCTCAAAAAAGGGAAATTTAGTTACATCACAGATATTTCACAGAAAAATGCTCATGACGAAATATACTTTGATGTGTCACTGGCTTTATGGGAATCAAGTCAGTCTTTTGTCTTCACTCCAGGAGAAATATATTACTTAAGCATACTAGGCGCGAAAGTGAAGGATTGTAGAAGATTGATACATATGACTAAGTTCGATTGCAATAAAAGACTGATATTATATGTTTGTAGTAATTATAGAAACTTGTTATTTAATTTGTATAATACATGAAGCTTATAAAAAACAAACTAATCAATCAAAATAATTTAAAGTGATGGTGACACTCTTTCTTATTTTTCTTGGAGAAAATATCTAAGATGAAGAAATGATATTAAAAATTAGGATGTTTCAACATATTGTAAATTATCATTTAGTTCAAGGAGTGTTCGAAGTGTTCGAAACGGCAATGTGGGTGTAAATGAGACTTTATTCGAAGTATACATTTTTGGCCTGAGGACAATGATTCAATTGGTTAACGAGCTGAAAGATCCCTTGTTCCCAGAATTCCAGGTGTTCTGACGAGACCCATTCTTTTACAGGGTCCTAGAATTTACGGTCCTAGTTGAAGCACCTCCCCTTCAGATGTTTTTCACAAGAACTTTGAAATCGCAAGCTGATATGTCCGGGCTGTAGGATGGATGGTCGAGTTGCTCCTACTTGAACTTGGCCAGTTTTGTGTGTGTGAATTTGGAAATACGTGGACTCGAGTTTTAGCACTGAGCAGCAAAACCACATCTTTTATGAGAAGTCTCGGTCTTTTGCTATTGACGCAGTCTTCGGACAGTACATACCGGTCACTGTAAACATGTGAGTTAATGATTCGCCATCTTCTCATGCACTGTCATGTCAATTGGGCGGTTCTCTTTATAAGAGTCTCTGTTCTCTCTTGCGCATGCTCAGATCTGCACCTGAGACTCCAATCGCATCCCTAGATGTCGCTACGTTCTCCCATTGTGGCATGGACAAATAAGTTAACGGTCATGTTGTTACGATATTTCCTAACTTTCAATTCATTCATTATTTTTCAAAAGAAAATGTATATTAGAATTTTAAACAGTATTCAATTCATTCATAATAGAGCAAATGTTATCGAATTTTGCAATAACATTGATAGAAAATCAAATTTTATATTGTTAAAAGTACAAAATTATGTACTGGAAACAATTTCAAAAGATCCAACTAAAATTTTATCAGTTTCTTCAAAATATTTCCAAAAGCTTTTTCATTCTGATTTTTGTTTACTTATAACAATTCTGAATTTTTTTTACTTAAAAACAATTCTGAAGTGTTCTTACTTAATAAAGTTTGTATTATAAATAATCTGTTATGCAAATGATTAGAGAGACATGAATCTAATTAAAGAATGATATATTTATCTTATAGAAACTAAATGAAACTAAATCAAGCAACCAAACTTAAAAAGAAATCCCTTAGAATCTTTGAATACCTAGTTTTTAATCCCTAAAATTAAAAATAACCACAACGAAAAAATATATTGAGTTTTAACCGTTTTTTATCCCTTTTAGTAAAAGTTTTGTTTTAAATTAATTTTATTTTAAAATATTTAAATTTATTTCTGAGTGTTTAAATATCGAATACATTTTAAATATTGATACAATAAAAAAGGGATTTCAAGATCTTAAAGTTTTCACGATTGGTTTCTTCTCGAAGAGAAAGACCTAGTAAATTTTATGCATTCTATACAGTAAATGCATATAAAACTTTGGGATTTGAGATGGCATCCCGTCTTATTCCATAAATGATCTCCCGTGGTGAATAGCAAAGAAAAATTTTATCATTTCTTTCGGTTCTACTATGACAAAATTCTTTTTTAAATGTCTATAAGCCTATCAGAATTCCTTTTCAAAACGCATTTGCATAAGTATAGGAATAGGACGCGAAAGGATGGAAATAAAATTCGCTCTTTCAAATGCAAAATAGGAATGGTTGAAATAAATATAACTTTTATATGCCTGGATAAAAGAATACATACTGACGGTTGCGAATATCATATAACTGGGTATCTTTTATTACATTAATTCTATTTTATACCTAGATAGGTTTTGGGTTATTGCTTACAAAAAACAATCATACGATTCGATTATCTTTTTAAAAAACGCAGACAATGTGAAAAATTTTGCGTTCTTCGATGCATCACTTGCAATCCAAATACGGTTTTTAATGAAAAATATTTACAAGAAACATACAACATGGAAAACAATACATCAAACTAAATTTTAAATGTAAACTTTTTTATGAAATCAGAAAAGTAAAACAATGCTTTTGTTACGAATCATTTTTTTTAATCAGTGCAAAAAGAATTTAAATGCATCTCTTTTTAAAGTCTGGATTATAAGATTCTAGATTATATCGTAGGGTAAATTTGAATTTCAGAGAATTCAAAAACTTTTCACTTGGGAAATAAAAAAGGAAACTCAGTATGCATAAATTTTCATTTATTTCGGTTGAATTTTATTTACTCGACTTTTTATGGTAATGAACATGATCTTTTACTTTTTTGAAATTAACTTACTACGTCAACATCTACTAGATTATTGTTTACAAGCACAATTATTCGGTTCTATTATCGCCATATAAAAATCCAGATTCTGCAAAAAAATCTTACATTGTTAGATGCAACACTTTTAATGCTTCTTTGTAAAGAAAATTTGGATTTCATAGAAAGTAATTATTAGAGAAATACAATATAAAAAGTGTTACATCAAATTTAATAATTAAATTAAAGCTATTGCTTGAAAATTGAATAAGGCAATATTTTTTCTATAAAACTTTATAATTTTATAGCATAATAAGCGGTATATTCACTTTGAATAAAAATTAAACCTTATGCGCTTAAATTTTAATTTGTTTGTGTTGAATTATATTTATCCCTTTTTTGGTAATAATCATAATATTTTACTATTTTGAAAACGATTTAAGAATATCAACATATACTGGATTCAGGCACTTTTAGGTTTGAATAACAAATAATTATGCAATTGCATTTACAAATTCTCTGATTTTTTTAAAAAAATAAGCTAATTACTACAGCAAATAAAACTTAGAAACTTGTAATTTTGAGCACGTGATTATATGAAATTAAATAAAATCATGATATTTTTTAAACAATAAATGAGAAAAAAGGGTTTTTTTTGCGTCGTTTGCAATATTAAAGTGACTAATTTAATGAAATAACTAAAATGAATAAAAATATAATATAACTTGCACGAGCACTTGGTGTTCATTTTTCAATAAATTACTCTCTGACATGATACATTGAAATAAGAATAGCAGATTTCATTTTAATCTTTTTTTGATTTGCACAATTAACATTGGTGTCATGAAATGTATCCAAATTTCCGTTTCTTTGATAATGCTCTAGCCTATATGTTCTGATACATTTACATTTTGTAACATTCTTGCAGAAGACAACCTACAGAATGAAAATCTTTATTTGTAAAAATATTTTGTCTTAGATATGAATTATCTACAAGTTACAAGGACGCTCTTTAAATATTAAAGTAAACGTTCAAGTGAAATGTAACTTTTAATGCTAGAAAATTAGTTTCTAGGGAACAAATTTTCAGTACCATGGTGCTGTAAAAGACTCGTCACATATTCTGAGTTCTATTTTAGGTTTTTATGATATTTTATCTTAATAAGCCATTTTTATGGGTTGATAAAGGCATCCTATATAATATGTACATACATACATATATACATACATTATATATACTAGCCGCCTTTAGCGACCAGTCGGTTCGCCAGTATTAATGCTCGCTAATATTTTATGTAGCTGTATATCATAACAGGTTTTTCACCAAAATATTTTTAAACCAAACAAATTTTGATAATCGTATAATGCATTTATAGTATTATTTATTATTATTTTCTTCAGATGATCTGTTCACTGTACTACTCATCTTTCTCTTTATTTCCAAGCAATGATTGTCCCGGAATTGATATTTTACTTAAATGTTGGAGGGAAAAGTCTAATATTCTGTTTTTATAGAATAATGAGATTCAAATTTTCATAAATGTAAACACACTAAGCAAATAAAGACATAATTGGTTTTCAAGAGATGCAAAAGCTTAACAGTTTGGAAAATGCCTCGCACAGACGAAATAATGGTGACACACACACCCTTCTTTTCTTTTCTATCCTTTTTTTCACTACTTTTCTTTCTATAAAACCTTTTTTCCCTTTGTTATTATTTTTTTTCTTCCCTGCCCAGACTTTATTTTGAGCAACCATAGATTAAATATTCATACCGACTAATAATAAAAGCAACTAATTTCTTTCTTTTTTAAAAATCCCGTTATTTATGAATGAAAACCAACCGACTTCGCGCATTTCTTTCTAAACAAATCATAATTTATTACTTCCTGCTATCTTACTCAGTTGGTGTGGGGGAAGGAAATGCAGATTTTTGGCGGGAAAGTAAGAAAGGTGTCGTTTTAACTATTTTCCACGCAGTTTTTTAATTTTTTCTCTCCATAAGAACCATCCTCTTGTCTTAAGGAAAATATTTTAAAAAAATTAGCCGAATCAGTCAAGCCATTCTCCAGTTTTGGGCTTAGCAACGCATTTCGAGTTGCATTTATATATATATATATATATATATATATATATATA
>JAOUZG010019159.1:4969162-5004281 GCA_026289955.1 Argiope argentata
CCAACTATATGCTACATTATGATAGGTTTCGTTTAAATATTTAAACAAGTGAAAGATCAACTAATTATCCTTTAATATGAAACATACGAAATAGAGTTGAGACATTTATTTTGGAATGAATAAATGACAGAATTGTTCTAACATAAAATTCAACATTAATGAATTTAATTTTAAATGATAAAGTCAATATCTTAAATATCTAGTTAAAATATTTTAATTTGTAGAATAATTAATCCAAAACTTAAATATTTTACAATTCACATTTACAACTCAAAAACCCATATTGTAGGACTATATCTATTGATTATTTTATTTTTTAGATGATAAATTAAAAGTAAAAAGATTAAAATTACTCACGAAGATGAAAACTAATAATAATTAAGTTATTAAAATTATTTTATGAAATCAAAATACGAATGTAAAATACAATGATACCATTAAATCTATTGCTTAAATTTTTTTTATTATAATTTATTTAATTTTTAAATAAATTTATACATAATCTTTAGAAAGTTGATGAAGAACACAATATAGAGACGAAACACTAATGAGGCATGTTTATGTTTTGTGCATAAAATCAATTATAAAATAATTATTATCATACTTTTGAATTTATATGATGGAATAATAGCAGCGTAATAAGTCACAAAGTTCTCCATGTCGAGAGTTATACCTCTGAGGGTACTGGCTCAGAGGTTCTCAGTATCTTTTCCAGATCTAAATAACGATTTGCGGATGAGTGAATGAAATGCATCAATGAAGTCTACTCCGTAAAAAGGGTTGAGAAGTGTATGGAGCTAAGCTATACTATTGACCCTAGTTGGCCTAGTTGATTGAAAAACAAGAGACATTCAAGCGGTTTAATCACTAACAGATCAGTCAGTAGGCTTGTAATGTGCCATAAATAACAACAAGAACTCCATAAAATAAAAATAATTACATATTAGGAAAAAATGATGTTTAATAATTATATGCATTATATCACTCATTAAACTATAATTTTTCTTCCTGAGATCAGTCTTATTTTTGTGCAAAATGCATCAAAATAGAATTTTATTTTATTTTCAAGACGCATCGATGCAGTTTCGATTATAGAAGTACTGTATCATAAACTGAACAACCAACAGAAAAAGATGGAAAGTATCTTTTTAATATAATATGATAACAATTAATTACAATAAAATTTTCTGCTAATAACTAAAATTTTTATCATCCTATTCTGCAACTGCTTTATTTGAAACTTGTTCTAGCAAGAAGAAAATTATAAACAGCTTTCAACTTGTGGACACACGAAGACAATTATACAAATCTTGTAACTTGTTCACACAAGAAGAAAATAATACAAAGTTTGCAACTTGTTGGCACAAAAAGACAATTATACAAGGCTTTTCATAATGTCTGTCTATAGCATATCAAACTATAAAGCTGTTTGTGATCGTTTTGACTACTAAGAAATCTACATGACTTTTGCTTCTTTTTGACTACCAGAAAGAAATCCTTGGATATCATGTATCTTTCTGTGACGAGTATAGTGTTTTAACTTCTGAATACTGTAGGACATTATCTGTATCCTAATGTTATACTAAATCAAATTAATACAAAATAATCTGAAGAAGATAAATATCATATTTACTCTAAAGGACACTTAAAAGCGTATTCAGGAATCTTATTAAGGAAAATTACGATAATATTGTGTAATTATCAATCCTAAATCAGAGACATGATTTCTCAAAACAGAAAGTATATTCCCTTCTATAGTGTTACCAGACATATATATTTGCTTTACTTAATAAATCTATTTCATGATCATCTTACCATTTTTCTGTCTTATACTGTATGTTGGAAATTGTACTAAATAATTAAAGCATATTAAAAATATCAATAACGTAGGATGTTGTTTATTTAAAATTTAAATGATAATTTCGTTAGATTACACATACTTCTATTATCAAATAAGTCAACACTTTCTTAGCTAGAAAGAATATTTGATAAATATATCTCAATTATATTTTCTTTAAATTTCATTAAAATAAGAGTTGAAGATATAAGATAAGAATTGAATGAAAGTTAAAATGCAAAGTATTTCATTACACACAATTTTCTTCAACTTGAAATGTGTTGCATTCTGTTATTTATTCAAATGTATATTCTGGAAATCGGAAAGAAACAATTTAATGCTCATTTCTCTAAAGAAAATTGAATTATCAGTATAAAAAGTGATAATCATTACACTTAGAACAACAACTTCAGTACATAAACGAGACCATCTCAAAAAGGAAAATCATCATTGATTCTCGAAAGTGAATTTCCTGATGTATTCGGAAAAGAAATGCTAATACAAGAAAACATTTAAAGTATTTCACTCCGATATATTTCAACTTTTATGTAACTAATGGCGAGTCAATTTCCATTTTGTATTGTACGGTATCTTACCTTTTTTAAAAAAATAACAGTGAGTGCACTAAAAAAGAACAAAAAAAATCAATTCTTTCCGTAAGTGCTTTAGTCAAAGATCGTTTTAGGGCGAACAAAAGGTTACCTGACAGTAAAAATCGCGAGGCCTCCAATTTTTACCGGATATTCCTCATTACACAGGATAACGAGGACTTCACGTTTGTTTTAATCCAATCCTGCTTGCGTTCCGTTTCCGTTTGTTCTTTGTTTCTTATATATCTATCTAGTAAAAGACGAAATGACAAAGGATATAAAATAAAAGGAAACAAAAAATCCTGGGATGCCTAGCGAGAACACAATAAATCTGTTCGCCTGGTTGTCATGGTAACACTTGTTCAATCCATTCTCTTCAGAACACAAGCGATTTTGCTCGAGTTCTGAGAACTTAAGTAAAATGGGACGAAAAATCCGAGGAATTTGGTGGATGGAATAGAGACAGGCTTTGTTCTGAGGTCTAGACATGTTTTGGGTCAGATTCTTTTCCCATTTGCTTTGTCTTATTTTTTTTCCAGGGTTAACAGGTTTATTTGAAAGTTAAGAAAAAGAGAGCAGAGTGGGATCAAGTGATTTCTCTTTTAATTTTTGATGTAACTTTTAGTTTTATTTGCAGCAGTTTGGTATATATAAGAGTTGTTTTTTTGCACTAGAAAACATTTCGAATTTGGAATCGAATATTTCTCAGGAAGGGGGTTCAATTTCATAACCAATGATTCTAGCCAATCATTATATTATTCAAAAAAATAACAACGTTAACTTATTCAAATAAAATAATAAATCTGAGACCCAAATTTGGATTTGGACAGATTTTCTTGTCATTTCCTATTTTTCCGCCCATATTATTTAATATCTGGAGCTCAAGAAGCAAACTAAAGTGATTTCACTTTTAATTTCTTGTCTACTTCTGCATTTTGTTAAATTAACTTTTTTTTCAATTAAGATCATAGAAGAAACTATGAGTTAAGGCAAAGATGGTCAACGTCCTTTATGTTTTCTGATTCAAAGAGTATCTAAACTAGCCAGCTTAAATCTTTATTAAGTTTATGTCTTAAATTGGTTGCAACAAAGAATAATTTTCTCAATGTCTGAGAAGTTATTTACATACGTCAAAAACACGGTACAAATTTCTTTCCTAAAAAACAGGAGGAACCTATATATCAAATTTGGAGATTAAACCAAGGCTTTTCAAATGTTATGAACGATTCAATTTGATAAATTTAATCTCACAGCGATTTCAGAATTTTTTATTCGCTGGTCTACCTCTATTAATGACTTTATTGTGCCTTCATGATTTTCGAATGATTTTCCAGTATGTCTTACATCTTCAGCATAAAAATTGGAAGTTAGAAATTTTACAAAAAATTTTTGGCACTAATGTATTATCAATACATCTTCTCCATAGGCATCGGGTACTTTTTTCTTACTTGAGCAGGATTTTTATCTTTTCCATTATTAAATAATTAAAATAAGCCCCAAAAGTTGCTTTGCTCTTTCCATATTCGAAAGGGCACCAATTAAACTTTTTCAATCAATCAATCGAGCTTTTTAACAAACGAACTTTTTTTCATATATAATAATTATGTCATTTAATTTGAAGATGGCTCTGAAAATATGCAATTAAGTCCTTGGTCAGGAAAAAACCCAAAATTATTTTCCAAACAACCAAAAAACTTGCTTTCACAAACTTTTTAAAAACATTGTGGTACAATTTCACTTTTCCCATTAAGATAAACCTAATTTATATGTTTATAAGCTATATAAAATCTTTTTTTTTATTTTGAAATACAATTCATCGCCAAATATTGTAAATTCTTTTTATAGCTCATTTTATATGGTTTTTAATGCATGATTTTTAGTTTCTCATCAAGAAAATGAGATTCAAGTATTCCAACAAATCACAATTTTAGATGGAATAGGCATTGAAAATAACAGAATCTATAAAATTTCATTTGATAAAATTATTTCATTACTCTTCAATAATTTTTATTAGTACATATTTATTTAAATATATGATATGATATTATTATTAATAATGCCATAGCCATTTCCGAAGAATTCACATACTCATAAGGGAAATTTGAAAAATAAAATCATTTTCGAGCCTAATAAAAGCTATAAAACATCATTTGAAAATGTTGCAGATACTTTATCTTGTTACTTTCCAGCTCAGCAATAAATTCTGATGTGTCACTAAAATGTGAAGACTTCTTTCAACTGCCAATAGCATTGCTCCAGTCGTTAAATTAAAACGCCCCAATGCGCATTTCTGAAAAATAAAAATCCTAAAAAATAGCAGAAAAGAGCATTTAGAGAAATGGAGCATCTTTATCGAAGATGACTTGATGTCATGCTATTTATTTCATGGTCTTTCATGTTCGAATTGCTTTGATGGGCGTAATGGACATGACAGTAATAACTGTTCAGAGGAACGTGACGTAATTTTCAATGACACGGATGGCTAAAAGAAAAACTTCGGACGTCTGCGAAAGCGGAATTTTTATAACATTTTTAGAGCAAAATATAAAAATTCTAATTTATTTAACCTTTTTTTTTGGTTTAAATTTGAATAAATCATTTCAAAATTTCGAAATTAAATTATTATTTTTAGCATACCTAATCTTGTTTATAAAAACTTGAAATTGTAAAAATAGACAATTTTCTAGGACTCTGGTTGATAGTATTTAAGGACTTGGGTTGGACAATAGAACACGGGTTGATAAATACTTAAGTCATATACCAATCTGAGTTCAGTAAAATATTTTTTTTAAAAAAATTACTATTTAAGTATTTACAATTAAAAAACGTATTGAACTAGTTGGACAAAAAAACCCGGCTTTAAATCAAAATTATTTCATTTTATACATTTTTAGAGTAATTTTTTTACAGTGAAATGGTTTGAAAGTTCTAGTTATAAAGAAATATTATTTTATAGCGTTTAATATGGCTTAGTAAGGTTTTACATTTTTTTTTAAATTTTAATATAATTAATAAAAACTTAATATTTTTTTCATTATTTTTAAAAATTTTAATTTCATCTTCTTCCGCTGCTTATTAGATGAAATTAATTTTCAGTTTTTTTTTATGGATGTGTTTTTTGAATTTTCCGGTTAGTGATTATTTCATTTTATAAATTTTTAGAGTATTTTTTTTACAGTGAAATGGTTTGAAATTTCCAATTATAAAGAAATATTATTTAAAAGCGTTTAAAATGGTTTAGTATGGTTTTACATTTAAAAAAAATGTAATATAATTAATAAAAAGTTAATATTTTTTTCTGTTCTGTATTTTTATAAATTTTAATTTCATCTTCTTTCGTTGCTTATTAGATGAAATTAAGTTTCAGTTTTTTTATGAATGTATTTTTTTTTAATTCTCCGGTTAGGGATTCGCTTAAAAATGTTACTTTATTGATAGAAAAATATTTAAGTTATTAAGAAAAGTCATGTTTAATATTATTGGAATCAAAAGTTCTCCATATATTTTCTATTAGAGTCAATAAACTATTTTAACGGCATCAAGGATTTTACAAAAAGATAGGCTAGTAAAAACTATAAAATAAGAAATGTAAATTACGTGGAGTTGTTCATCATTTTTTCATACCATATTTTTCACTAATTTCAAGCAAAAAAACCAAATTCAGTAAATGAAGTGGAATATTAAGAAATCTCAAATAATAGAACAAAAAATAATTATTGTTCTTTCTAACCACTGTAATAAATCAGAATAGTGACACATTCTAGCATTTTATTCAAGCAGTTTTAACGTTAAAAAATCTCATAATCATTGATCGTTTAGTACTTTAAAGTAAGAAGTTTTATCTTTTTTTGTAATTATATCATTTATAATCTTGTCACTAAAAATTCCTTTATTAAACTTTATTACATCATCAGAATGATTTTACTGCAGAGAGGAAAAATTGGAGCTTATTTCTTGAAATACAGAGACAGATTCGTATTTCTCTACCTGCAAAATGACAAAATAGCAAATTGCAGTATTTGAAAATTGCAAAAATGCAATTATTTATTGCTTGAACTTAATATTGATGCAGGTACGTGACGTATTTTATTCTGAATTTTCTTTATGATCTAATGGCTCATTTACAGTGGAACAGAATTTTTACGGAAAGAAAGATGATTTATAGCTTGTTAGCGTTTCAACCCACAATACTTGGTCAAAGATTCTTAAAGTACCTTAGCTTTCCCATGAGTGTAAGTGGTATAGATTGCAAAAGGCCATTAAGAGCATTTCGAAAGATCATTCGAACTTTTTTTATCGCTACAAATCGACCACTGTTGATCGCTTTTCCGTTAATTTATGCTAAATATACTTCTTTCTAGTCTGAACTTTTATAAATGCTTGGTTTCACCACGATTATTTTCTGGTGCTTTTAGGTTTGGCATGTAAAGCTTCAAAAAATATTTGATCTATACTTTATAGATCCCTCCGTGCTTCAAAAAAGAAAAAAAATATGTTAACACTTCATAAAATGTTTTTTCATTAAATACCAAAACTGGTCAACTGTATATCAAATCATCTTTGACTTTAATTAGAAATTGGGAATATTAATATCATATAAATTTTTCTTTCTAAATTGTTATGGAAGATTTATTTTTAATGATGTTAAATAATTGTAAAAAACAAAATATCAAAATGCAATTATAATAAGGACTAGATTCTCAAAGTCTTCAACCAACAATTTCTTCGCTATTTCCAGTAGATTTTCTATTAACACAAATGGGAATATTTTAAAAACAGCCATTACATGTGATGATTTTTTAAAGCAAGTCAGGTAAGAGCATAATTTCTCCTGGCATTTATAATTGTTATTGTTATATGTCACTTTTCCCCAAATATTTCTTACATTTTAATTATGATATG
Organism: Argiope argentata; assembly: GCA_026289955.1. Lineage (NCBI taxonomy): Eukaryota > Metazoa > Arthropoda > Arachnida > Araneae > Araneidae > Argiope > Argiope argentata. The sequence continues at coordinate 4,976,492 of JAOUZG010019159.1, forward strand.
ATTCCCGTGATAGTGATATAAAGGCTACGCCACATATATTTAAAAATTATTCTATAGATATCTTTACATAATACAGAATATCTTTGGGAATATAGGAATTTTAAAGCTGATATTTAGATATGGCATTCATATTTGAATGATATTCAGGTCAACATATTTCGAATGGAGTGTTTAGATTTGAATGACATTCAGATGAGAGTTACCTATTTAAGGATTATTTAACTAGAACTCTCAAGACAGTCATGCGTCACAATGGAGAAAATTCTATTGAAAATTCACAATAGTAACAATTGATCTGTTCTGATTCATCAAAAAAGTATGATTTTTATCTTGAATATTCATAGTTTCACTAATAGTTGGAGAACTCAAAATTCTTTTTGGGTTTTTAGGTTGTAATCACTGTTCAGAAGAAATATTTTCCTGTTTTCTTAATAGCACATACATATTATATATTGTCGGATATTAAGCCATATTCTTAATAACGTATAATATTGAATGTAGAATAATACAATATCGCACATTATTTTATAATATTATATAATGGGCGGTGCTTAATGGGAGTTGCTTAAACGGAAATAGAGAAAGGCAACTGAAAGGCTATAAAAATTGACTGGTATATCCGCAGAAAAGATTCGATTTAGCAAATAATTAATGGTCAATTGGTTAAATAGTCGACTATCACTTCCCTGATTAAAAGCATATGAAACTATAGATTAGGTTAGTGTTAAAATATAGATAATTCTTTATATATTGAGATCAAATTTTTTATAATCTTTTGGATTATATTGGAAATCAATACTTGTAAGACCGAAAGCTTTTATTAAATATTTAATTTACAAATATAGTTAAGGAAATCAAAAAGTAATAATATAATTCCTTAACTCAAGTAACATACGCAATTTTGAGGAATATCAAGGTTTCTGTAATATGAAGTAATTAAATTAATATAAAGGGAAAATATTGCAGAACACAATATTACAATCTAAGACCAGTATTTTCACACAAAAAAATTGTTATTAATTTATTAGTTAACCATCTTTATTACATAAAAAAATAGATAAATTTTTTAGATTTGTACCTCCTGAGAAAACAAGATTTTTTTTGAATAACGAGAAGTAATAAATGTTAAAATATTATGTCTTTAAATAACATATAAGATCTAATTTAATTAAATTTTTTAAATAACTTTTTTAATCTTCTTCTAATTTTAATTAAATTTTTTAAATAAATTTTTTAAATCTTCTTCCAATTTTAATTAAATTTTTTAAGTTCTTCATTTAAGTAGATTTTATAATTCTACTAAATATTTTGTTTTGATATCTACATTAAAAAAACCCATCGTCATAGGAATGAGTAATGTATCAACAAAATATTTGAAAGGCTTTTTTAATAAATTTATTTTAACTATTCTAAATGTGATTTCTTTTTACAAATTGAGAGAAAAAACATCTAATGATTTTTTTCTATCTCAAATTAATTTTTTTAAAAGAAGGAGTTTTTACTGCTTAATTCATTAACAAACAGATTAATTAAGAATATTTGTTATAGAGGAACTCAAGTTCTAATGGAACAAAATTATTTTTAAAAATATTGTTTCAAGAATTGAATAATCTTAAAAATATCCGGTATTATTTTTTTTCGTTTCAAATTGATGTGATGATAAAAAAAATTGTTTAAGAAAGACTAGGTGAATTAATTAAAATAATTTTTGGGGATGAAAATATTATTTTTCTTTAAGTAAATTCGAAGCAACATCTTTCCTTGAGTAAAAGCTGAAAAAGATTAATAAAAGCTTAAAAATATTGAACTGAATGAAATATAAATGAAGTTTCTATTAAAACATGTACTTGGAACACTCATAACAAATCACAATAAAACTTAAACAATGTATTTTGAACTTTCATTAAAGATTTATTTGGAAAAATATTAATCATTATTTTAAAACTTATTTTGAATGATTATTAATTTTTAAATGGAGTTCTTTCAATAATCTTTTTGATTACAGCTAAAATGTGTGTATTTTGAAATAATTAATTATTTTGAGGTAAAAACAATTATTTCATCATTTTAAATTCAGTTTTTAAAGAGTTTAAAATATTGTTCAAGAAAGTTAAATTGTTCAAAAAGAAAAAAAAATTTCAAAAAAGATAAATTATTCAAAAGCGATAACTGTTCAAAAAAGATAATTGTTCAAAAAGAATAAATTGTCCAAAAAAGGTAAATTATTCAAAAACAATAACTGTTCAAAGCAGGTAAATTATTCAAAAACGATAACTGTTCTGAAAAGATAATTGTTCAAAAAGGTCAAATGTTCAAAAAAGGTTTATGTTCAAAAAAGGTGAATTAAGCCTTAGTTTCTGTAAAACAATTCATAATTCCTGCACACGTATCTACATTTGCAAATTATAAATACGGCTATAATTCCATTCAGAAAAAAGTAACACTAAAAAATGCTCAAATGTTGTAGTAGACTTCGCAGATGAAAGTAATGGCACTGCCAGCCAAAAAGTTTCATTTCTATTTTAATTTTTAAAAAAGAAGAAATTTATTCAAAAGAATACTGATAAGTTCCTCAAAAGAAACGCTCAACAAAATTCTTGCTTAAGCTTTTGCAATTTATGTGCAAAGTGCTAAAGAAGTTTTCAGTCCACGATGATATCACGAACATATGATATTTAAATTCAGAAAACATGTTTGGGAGCTCAGGAATTTCTCTCTTCTTCTCATACTATTTGCATTTTTTACACTGTGATAATTTTTTTTTACATCGTGGACTTTTATTAAATTCTTGAAATACCCGTATTCCGACATTTTCTTAATATAAGGGAGCAATTACTTTCCCTCATCTACATATATTCATCCTTTTAAAAGCACGAAGCGGCCATTTTTCCGGTGTCCGTCCGTACACACCCCGCAATTATGCTGAATAGGTATCCCCAATCCGCTTCCTGCGTTTTAAACGAAGATCCTGTAAAAGTTTTCCCTCCCACCCCACCCCACAAGAAAAGTTTTTGGGAAAGTAGTTTAACGAACGATTATCCAGTTCCCTTCCGCCCTTGCACGTCTCTCCCAAGTACAACGAAGTGTAATTGGGAGTGTGATTAGCATTGGTGCTTAAAGAGTGAAGATAATAGAAAAAGATAAAACAAAAAAATTTAAAAAAAAATGTTTCATCAACCCACACAAAAAGACGTATTCGAAATGACTATTATTTTTGCGCTTAGAACATTTCTTTAATAAGAAAAAAAATTACATTTTATAATAACTGTTCTTGAATTTGAATGAGTTGGGAAAATAAGTTTTCTTACCTTTTGAGGAAAAATATTTTTTTCTAGTTTAATGAAAGTCTTGTTTATTTTATGTAATGTTAAGTATACCTTTTACTCTAATTCATATAAACATAAAATATATATGTTTATGTTCAAGCAACATTTACGTTTAAATTGTTTAAAGAATGTCCTGTGCTCTAATAAATAGTTACGTAGAAAGTTAAAACTTCACGGCACCTCAATTTTTTTTTAAAAAATTAGTGCTTAAGATTATATATATTTTTTTCATGTTAATTAGTTTTCTATAACTATACCCTAAAAATTTTATAATAATAAATTAATTAAAAAAATAATCTTTATTAAAATCATATGGCTTTTGTAATTGTAAAGACTTTTCTTCAAATTATTTCCCATGTAACTATTAATATACTACATAAAACTTAGTAAGGATTTCCTCAAGCCAACAGTAATTAATTTTTTTACTATTTTTTATTGTAAAAAACACATAAAAAATCTGAAAAACGCAGAAATTCTTAGTTAGAACCTTTAAAAAATACTATACATTTGAAAGCTGATTCCACACTAAGTTTTATATAACTCATATATTTTTTTGAAGATTCACAAACAATTTCACACCACGACCTGCATTTTTAAGTAAACCTGAGCCTTTCGAAATATAGCATATGAACAAAATCACAATATGGAGAAAAATGCATTTGAAGTTTTTATTCAGGTAAGTCATAAAATAAAATGTGGATGGCAATTTGCCTGTAACTTATACAAAATGTGATGTAATTTCTTCACTTTTGATGGATTTAAACATGTTCTTTCCTAATGACTTTATTCTCAGGTTATGAATTTCGCCATTATTGCTAAGTTTTTTTAAAAATTAATCTAAATTTATTGCAGCTTTATTAATCAGTTATTTTATTCGAAAGTTTCTTCATTTTTGATATTTAAAATGAAAACTCAATGTAAGCTATTTAAAATTTACAGTTAAAAATTCTTTTCTCTATTACTTTTATAAATATTTGTCCTTGAAAGACTTTAAACCTATAATTTACTGACGAAAATTTAGTTCGATTAATGCCAATACATTTCTCTTAAAACGGCAAATAAAGGCTTCAAATTTAATTTGTTCCAGTATTAGTCTTTTAATGTAATAACTATTCTAAAGTAAAGATGAATGAACATATTAAGAATTCTAACACTTGGTATAAATATTCAGCATATTACAAATTGATATTCATTACATTCTAGAATTATTGACTGAATTACAAATAATCTTCTACAGAATCGTTGAAGAAAGCTCAGTTCGCTCTTGATTTTCTGAATTATAAGTAATTTGCTTCTAAATCGTTCAAGTTAGCTAAGTTTGCTCTTGATTTACAAAACTTCAAGTAATATGTTATACAATCGTTGAAGTTAGCTTAGTTTTCTCTTGGCATTTCATAGATGATATAAACTTAACATGATTAAAATAAATATGGCATTATTAATTTTAACCTTATAAGGAAATGATACTTACGTAAGTTTATTTTCTTTAGTTCATTTGAAAAATAACATTTTTGAAAGTTGGAAATTCCTGTTTACTATGCTTTAAGGAAGAAGTAGAAATTTATTAAATAATTGATAATGGCTTCTTTTTCATCAGCCGTGCTTATTATTTCGTAAGATTATATTTAAAAAAAATCTTTTAAGTTTTCCCAAAATCTGACTTTTTATTGGACGTCATTAAATATTTTAAATTATTCTTCCTGATCAAGGTTTTACAGGGAAATTTGTAAGGCTGTTCGATCAAAACTTCGTGTTTTGAAGCAGGAATAAATAATTCATTACTAAATAAGATAGTAAATTTTCGTCATCAATTAAAGATATTGTATATATTTTCATTACATTTGGCATTGAAATTAAATTGTTATGGAAAATAAAAAAAATGTTAAATAAAAACTAACACTACAAATGCTACTAACTATAGATGTTTCAATTCGTAAGCTAATTTAAGCCTTTAAAAATATGAATGAAAAGTTTTAATTTTGGAACTGGAAAGTAACTTTTTAGCACGGTTGAATGCAAATGTATAAATTTAGAGAATAATATTTCAAATCAAGGGACATTAGAATATAAAAAAGTATTATCCTCTTATTTAGGTTATAAATAATACACAATGAATTTAATTAATATATACATATATATTATTATTTTTAATTTATATATATTTAAAATTTAATATTTTTTTACAAATTTGTATAAATTTAAATTTAAATTTAATATTTGTGTTTTTCAAATTGAAAATTAAAATGGTTAATTATACTAAAATAATATGTGTTGTAATATATTAATTGTATACTATATACTTGCATGAAAAAGTAGTACAAACAATTTTTACTCAAGATGAATATTCCTCAATTCGGTTTGAAATATATATTTCATAATTAAAAATAAACAACTCAATAGCTCTAGATTCATATTTAAAAGTAGATTTAATATAAAATTAAAGTACTAATTCAAGTACGAAAGTTAAAAAGCCATTTTAATAGAAATTATTAGAAAAAAAAAGTGATCTGCAAATTTTAAATTACTTCTTCATCGTACAAAAACAGTGTCATCTGAAAAGAAAATAAATCATTCTCTCTCCATTGCGAGAGGAAATGGTTCCTCCATTTCTTTTCAGCTGCTTCAAGTACACATTCAAAGAGGGAAGTAATGGGCGGTGCTCTGTCTGTTCTACTCATATTCAAATTCACTTAAAGGAAATCCCAAGTGATAATGATCGTCAGCTCCTGGCTATTGTGAAAATCCTCTTGAGACTGATTTATCGTTTGATGCTTGTGCACTGCAAGAATTTAAATATCGCTTCTTTTAAAAATGTTGGAGCTAATCTGATTGCTATTCTCAGATAAATAATAATATAATTATTTATAATATCGGAGTCTTAAAAAGAAAGTATTTTTTAACGAAAATATTCAATAAATGTTCACTGGCAATATATGAGATGTTATTATTCTATGGAATTCTTTGGTATTTTGAGACAAAATATGAAACATGAATAACATTAGAATGTTACATATTATACCTTGGTATATTAAATAATATCTGGCCACTCTATAAAATCAAAAATGATATTTATGCAAAGGATGAAGGCCATGAAGAAACTTTTATTTAAAAGTCGAACATTCTACAGAAATAAAGTAGTTATCTAGATCAAATTGCAAAAGAATAGCATTAAAAAATCTTTTACACAACGTAAAAAAAAGTAAACATTATAGAAAGGAAACTACTTTGACAAAAATTCAAAGCTCATATTTTTTGGTTTGACATTTAACATTATTCAGAATGCATAAGTTTTAGAAATATGCTTTTAATATTTTCCCTACGTATATTTAAACATTGTATAGAATACCGAATTTTTGCTTTCAACTTTGCTGCTAGGTATTAATGTTTACTAACGGAAATAAATGTTTTTAATGATTCTAAATGAAATTTATTACAGAACCAGTAATAAATGATCGCTTCATATTTATTTAATAGCTTTCGCAGCAAATGTGTAATTTTAAATGAACAGTTGCTATTAAAAGATGAGTGTAAGTGAAAAGGATGTAATTATTATTTGTAAATTCATAAAGAATATTTATTTTGAAATACAATAAAATGAGAAAAGAGGTCGGGAGTTATGTGGTAATTATCTTAAGATTTATTTTGAAATTTAGAACTAGAGAGACAATTATGGCGTTTAATTTTCTTGGTTATTTATAAAAGTCTTAGATATGTATGATTCATTTTTTATTTTAAAAAACAAACATTGTTAATAATATCCTGAAACACGTTTTCATCACTGTAATGCTGTGATAATGTTTCATGAAGTTAAAATAAAAAAAATTAATAAACAAGAAATTTTGATATTTGTGTATTGAATTCCAAAATAATGACGGAAAAATAAGCTGCTTATCTACATTCTATGCATAAAAATATTAACATTAGACTTCCTGTAATTAAAAAAAGGAATAATTTAAAAAAAATTCTTTATTAGAAAGTCTTTTTAAATTTAATTAATATCACTGCACAAATATTTCCAAAAGCCATTTTATTCCATTCAGGAAAATCTCTAGTGAATAAGTTAAAAATTAGCTACTTCAAAGCATTTGGGAATTTAGCCATAGCGCAATTTATAACATCTTTGAAATTATTTTCAATTAAAAAATAAATAAAATGATTAGGATTTTAAAACGATTATGTTTCATTCGTTATATGCTTCATTCTCATATGTAAATGAGAATGAAGCATATAACATCAAAAATAGCCTTTAAATATTTATTTATATAAAAAACTAATACATTTTGCTTAGATTTTGTTAAAACATGTCGGTTTGTTTTGATTTACAAATACCAATACTTATTCTTGAATAAAAAGTTGATAATATAATATTTATTACTTAATTATTCTAAATAATGGATATCTGCTCTAAAACAAATATAATATTATCATGTCAGATAATGATGTTGTTTCTTGGTTGAGAGTTCTGCCTTCAACATAAATCCGTATTTGAAAAATAATAATGTTATTATCAGCACGATAAATTCAAAAAATCAGCTTTTAATAATGTGATGCCATTGCATTTACAAAAGCTGTGATTTTTTTTAAAAAGTTAATGACTACAGCAAATAAAACCTAGAAAAATGTAATTTTGAACACAAGGTTATGTGAAATGAAATAAATAGGAAATGTGATATTTTTTTAAAAACAATAAATGCTAGACAAAATGTTTTTGATCGCTTGCAGTAATAAAGTGACTCATTCAATGAAACCATTAAAATAAGTAAACTTATAATTTGACAAGCATGAGCACATGGTGTTTGGCCGTTCAAGAAATGATGCTCTGACATGATACATTGAAATATGCATAGCAGATTTCATTTTAATCTTTTTACTGTAATCTATATTTTTTATTGCAAGATAAAATTTAAAATTTATTTTCATGATTAAATATTTAAAGGGGCATTATTCTATAAAAGAACATATTTTAAATAAAGAACCATATTTCCATAAAAGAGAAATCTTTTATGGAAATATGGAAATATGGTTAAAAATAAAAAGAGAATTTCGCAGAATAATCAAAACGGATTATTTGGATTTCAATAAGCTACAGAAATATTCTCGTCTTCATCGTTCATTATATTGATTCTGAGCGAGTTTTGATGGTGTACAATCTTGGAAAGATAGATCAATAATAACGTAATTATATTTTGGATCTTATTTTCTTCCTCTTTGTTAATCAGTTTATAGATAAAATACTTAAACATACCGTCTAGAAACAGTCAAATTAATAGGATTTTGATTTATCAAATAATACTACTTTTTGCCTTGTAAAAAAAGTCTTCCTTTCCCGAGAAATGGAGAAAATTCAATAAATATATATATTTCAGATTAAAACATCCTAAATTCATAAAGATCCATCTCTTTGAAGGCCTCATTTACATTTTTCTTCTAGCTTAAGCATATGTTGATTTAGAGTCATTTATCTTTAAATATTGACTCTTTCTATTAATGTAAAGGAAAGAAAGCCTTTTTAGCAGATGATCTCAAATAATTTGCTTAGTGTCTAAACTCTTATTCTAACGTTTGAATAATCACTTATTTCGCGTTTATTAAATAAAATTCATTTTTTGGATTAGAAATCTTTTGCTCTTCCATTGATTTAAGAAGTATTTAATGTTTACATAAGAAAATTAAAGTTGCATGAAATGCAAAGTGTTTAGTTATATAATCTCATTCAAAAATTTTATGTCAAAAAATGATGTGAATCAATATTATCTTTATAGATTTAGTGAATGAAAAGCTTTGAAGGGATTTTAAAAACGTTTAAAGATTCTTACAATCATAGAAATAAAGATAAATATTTGAATCTAGATATTTATTTAGAGAAATACAAATTTTTTCACGATTAAACTCCAAACATTATAAATAAATAATTTTATTTATGATACTTTATGCAGGGTAAGTTTTAGAGTATTGCATTAAAATATTTAATAATAGACGAATATCTTAAGCATTAAATAAACCTGCTTGAGTAAATTAAAGAGAGTAAAAAAAAGTCTTACAGGGGCAAAATATACAAAGCAATATTGACATAAAATATTTGCTGACAGTAAATTCTTGCTGTTTGGGAAAATTAATGACTATAAAAATTTTATACGAGGTAAAAATTGCAAAGCAATATTTCCCTGAAACATTTCTTTCATGATAAAATCATGTCTGCAAATAACATTTTAAAGAAGTAACGTTCTTTACAAGCTTTGTTTAAAAAAATAAATAAAGCATTTTATCCTTTAACTAAAGAGTAGAATTTTTAAACAACAATGCATTCAGTTGTACGCATAAACTATGTATGTTCTTTCGAAAGAAATAAGTTTCTTGAAATATTCAAAAAACAAATTTTAGTTGCAAGGTGTGCATTTTCTCTTCCAAAATGTTTTGTAAAATAAATATTTATATTGTTAGCGAGAACAAATATAGAAGTTAACAAGGATTTATTTTTTGTTTATTCTTCATCGTGTTTAACAGATAATTTTTCTTTGAATTAATTATCATTTCATAAAAATGTTTCAGAGCTCATGAATACCAGTGATTTTATTTTAAAACAAAAAAAGACAGTTTTTATCGTTATATGTCAAAATTATATCAAATCAAAACAAGATTAAAACATGATTAAAAAAGAAGTCTTTTAAGATAAAACAGTTATGATGCTTTTATTTGAATAGTAATTTTATAAAAATGTTAAAATCTTTCTCACTAATTAAGAAAATTCATGATCTAAACAGTTTTAAAATAAATTTTAGTAAAATTATTCTTTTCCCACTGAAGTTTTCTTTTATAAATTTAGCTTTTGTTGAAGGAACATATTTTCATCTAAAGTACTGTTGTATACATTTTTCTAAAATGCATATTACTACCATAGACTGCTGATTTTTTTAAAATTAAATGAATAATGTGATTGATTATATGAAATTTATACCTCTGATTTTATGGAAAAATTATAAACTATTGCAAAAAAAATTTCTGAAATCGTTACAAATTGATATTCTGTTGAAAAATCAAAAAAAAAAAATGTTAAAGAATGATTTTAAAAAATCTCATGAAACTTTGTTAAAAGCATGTGGAAGGTAAATAAATGAAATGATTTAAAATACTTATAATACTTCCATTCAATAAAAATTGCAGCGTTACAGTAAAATTACCTTTTCAATTCAAGCAAACATACATTATATTTTTTATTGAAATAATTCTAAAAATAGTTCAATAATTGTTATAATTATTGTAATAACTTCATATCAATAATATATTAACAATTAATGCAGTTATATATTAACAATTTATATAAATATATATTATTAGTTATTATAATGATATATTAATAGTTAATATAATTATATATTAACATTTAATACGGTTATATATATTAATAACATATAATTATATATTAATAATTACTATAATTATATATTTATAATTAATAAAATTATAAATTATGCAAAATTTTATTAAAAAAAATAAGAAGAAATTCTAAAGATGGAATTTTACGTTTCTAGTTGAAATTAATATATGAATTTTTAATTCAGTCAGTTTGTATTAAGTAATTTGCATTATTATTTAGATGTAAAATCTTATACTTAAAAAAAATTGCTGACTCTTAAAATTTGTAAAAATTTAGTAAGTCCTGAAAAATTCTGTTTTCATAAAACATTTTGTGAACTATCTAGAAAATGGCATTTTTTTTTCAAACAATTTCAGATATGTTTGTTTAATTAAAATTAGTTTTTTCAAAAATTCTATCACTTCTTTTTTTTAGAATGAAAAATCTCTCGTCTCGATTCCTATTAAGAATTATCGTTCAGAGGTTTTCTTTGGGATGGAACTTTAAAAATAAATCTTTAATATAAACATGCCGATAGTTCTGATAAAAGTATAATGATATATAAATAACAAAAGAAAGACAATACCGAAATAATGTATATTAAAATTAATTAGACAAAAAGTAAAACTTAAAATGAATAAATTGAATTTTTCTTGGTTTTATCCCAAATACAGCTTTATTAAATAATATCTCAAGTGATCTAATATGTCTTTATATTTACGTTTTCCAATTATAAGATACATAAATAATAAATACGCAATAAAAATCTCATTTTTAGTATAAATTGCAGCTTAAAGATAGGGAATGAAGGCCTTTAGAGAATATTATTAGATTAAAAAGATGCGATTCTAAAAGAACTGCCTTAGTGCCTCTAAGAATCTAGAATTATCTTTATGAAATGTGCGTATGCTTTTATCACATTTTGAGACACATGTATCACTTTAGGGAAACCGATTTTTGTACAAGTATACATTAGAGAATAGGAACATGCACCTCAAAACAGTTTGAAATTTTTGAAATAGAATTTTAATAAATTCCAAATTAAATAAGATTTTGACATGTTTTCGAAATATTCCAAAAATTTGTTGCATAAAAATAATTATAAATTTATCAATTTAAAAATAATTTGCTTTTTTAATGATATAAATTTAGCACTAAAATTCTATTTCCTTAATTTTGAAATAAATTTAAGTAGTACTCGGTATAGCTTTTAGCAATGATGTTATTTAATAAAATTTAAATGTTTTTCATTGTTTTCACAAATCTACAATCGTTCCATTTTTCTACCATTCTGTAGAAAGCTTATACGGTATAATTTTTAAGATTACAATATATGGCTGAAAGTATCTTGAAATAATATTCTTTTAAAACATTTTATGTAAAATTATTGAAATAACAGTGTTTTAATATTCATCATAAATTTAAACAAAAACATATATTACTAATGGAATAGTGAGTATTTCAAGACTTTCAGCAAAGACCATATAATTATAAATTAATTGAATTGAGAACAAAAAAAATTGCTTCGTTTAGCATTATATTGAAAATATATTTTCTTTGGTTTCTCTTCAATTATTTATTTATTTTGTATTTTATGTTTAAAAATTTAAAATAGCGTTATACTCGATAATAACCCTTTTCCACATATTTTTTAAATGGCTTTAATTTTAAAAATATGCAAATATCGATTCAAAATTTTAAAAAGTTATTTTAAAAAAATCCTTTTTCTATAAAGGCATTAACAACTTTTCATCCTGTTTTTAAGAGCATTCCAAAGAAAAATAAAAACAAAACAGGTGCCATAAGCTTTTGGATTATTGTTGAAATGCATCCAAAAATTAACTATTTATCAAATAAAAAACATTGACAAAACAAAACAAGAATAAAAATTACCATCAACAATTATATTGTAAAATGAAAGAGGACAATTCTTAGAAATGACATTTATTTTAAAATATTTTGCACCAATCATAATTTTGAAAGTTCATTGAAGATGAAGTAGAATTGATACTGAAGGACAATAATCTAAAAATCATACCCATTATAATTTTTCGATTCACCTAGAGATAAATTTCAGCATCCAAAAATTTCACTAGTTTATCACCAAAAATTCTTCAGCAAGATTTCAGTATTCTGTCAAGAGACCCACATTAATTAAATGATTTTACCCACTCAACGTAATGAGCTGCAATTAAAGCATGAAATTTTAACGAGCTTTGATGGAAAGTTCAATTACACCATTTTGACTCGAAAATGCTGCGAGGCATAAAAGATCATAAAAGATCGATTGAAGAGTCAGGACGCTTTAATCAGACGATTAACCTGCAGAAATAATTTGAATTCTCGCCAGACGCCACCTAGTTTATACTCCAAGTTTTGGCAATGAAAGCACATCCAGAGTTTTAAGTGTGTAAACAAACAAGATATTTTATGAACAAGCTAAAGGATTTAAAAGATTGGAAAGTGGACTACTTGTAGAATTTACGGTTAAAAGTTCCAAGGCAATCAAATAGGTTCGTATAAAATAAACAATTTAAGTGTTTTATTTTAATTGATTCGGGAGATTCAAAATTTCTTGTTTTGTTCTATAATTTGAGTGAATGATTTCTATTTACTTATTAGTTCATATATTTAATCGTTTGACATTATAGAGTATGAAAAAAATTATAAAAAAATTAGTTATTTTTAAAATTTAAATATTTACTTTATTATCCAATGTAATAAACGAAATAATAATGAAAAAAAAATTTAATGCATTTTTAAAGTAGTTGAATGGCTCTGAACCAATTATTTATTTATTGTCGCGCTTTAACTTTTCCTGTTGACAATCCAAAGAGGAATTTATATTCCCTATTTGGAAATGCATCACTTCTCGATTCAGGTCACATGCATATGAAAAATAAATCGTTTGCAGCTTTGTATCATTCGTTAAAATTGTTTTTCATATTTTGTCTGTAAATGAATCACTATTTTCGTTACTTACATTAAATCAAATATTGTTTCAACTTATTACGAGAATTTATTTATGTTAGCAGACATTATTTATATAAAAAAGAAAGATTATATTTTGATTTTCAGTTGGTAAATAGCAACTAATTTTCTAAAGGAACTCAAACTTACATGATTTCGACATTTCCTCATACCTATAATAAAAGGAATTATAATAATATAAATCTTTTCATTAACTTTTTGGTAACTTGATGGGGAAAAATAAAATTGTTAATTGCATGAGTGTAATATATAATGTAAAATACAATTTATGGCTTATAATTCCTTTTGTGTTAAAACTCATCAATTGTAAATGCTATATTTTTGTTACTGATACAAAATCCTCAAAATGATGGATTTATTTCCATATATATTTTTAACTCTATTGATAAAGATAAATGATAAATTTCTACCAATTTATTCTCTGCGATTTTGATATTCATTATCATACATAGAAACATTCATATAAATGGATTTTAATCGGAATTAAGTATTTCATTTAAATATTTTTTTAAAAAAAATTTGATATAATTAACTGGTTTGCGTATAAACCAAATTTTACTCATATAACTGGTTTAACAAGCTCACATGTCAAATTATTCCTATAATTCCTTATTCCTTAATTCACCAATTACTTTTTAAAATTTCAAGAAGCTCTCTTAATCTATCTTTTTGGTGGTTACAATACTTTCGTCTTATAAAAATTCGAATTAGAGAAAGTAAAAATAAATAGAATAAGTTACATTAAAAAATCAATTTTTATATTTTTAGTGGAAGTACCTATACATTGAAATATTTAAGTTTTAGATAATGAATAGAAGAAATATAACAATCCTTTATTGAATAGAAGAAATTATGGCTATTCCTAATTGAAATGGTTTATCAGGAAAAGCTCTAAAGTAGTTTAGTCTTCTCCAAGTTAAATGAAAATAATATATAGTTTCTCTTTCTGTGGTTATTTAAGATTCATTCTTTACATTAAACAAGAAGTCATGAAATAGAATAGAAGAAATTTATTGGCAAAGTTTTTGGCATCAAAATACATGAGGGTAGTAATAGTCGCATAGTCGAATAAAATTGCGCTTGCATTTACAAAACAGAAAATCCCCCTAGAGTAAATGTAATTCAAATGCTTTGTTTTTATTTTTAGTATGTAGATTACTATTATGTACAATATTTTAAATAAATTTTTTATCATCGATGAAGAAGCGTTTTTCGTTTATGATGAAAAATAACATGCATACTCAGTTTTAAATATACTTATGTTTATACGACCTTTAAGAGGGCTAATTTATTCATGTTTGTCTTTTTTTTCGCACATCTTTTTCCATGTGTAATAAATGGTCACAATATTCTATAATCAGAGTTTCATTCTTTATTTTAATGATTTGTTGAATGATTTCTTTAACTTAACACGAAATTAAATATTTAATCAATTTAGCTCACAGTTAATATTTTTGAGTAAATATAATCTATTTTACACAAATATATACAATGAAATTACGTGTTTAGTTTCATTTCAAACTTCAGGATAGTGAATGTTCAAAGAAGACCTAATAGATATATTGATGTGTCTCTAGTAATAATCAAGGATAATGTATGAGTGTATGTGTGCGTGCGTGTACTGGTTCTCTTTAAGCTAGATTGATTAACATAAATCTATGAAATTTGATTCATATTGCATTGGAGGGTTGGAATATGTATCTCCGGGGAATTTTGTTTTTTAAATTTTAAATCATTAAAATTGAAAGGTAATATGAGTTTTTTTATAATAATTTTTGGAAATATTCTTGCGCACACATACAAATTGTTTCATTCTTTCAATTTAACTACAAGAAAACAGGTATCCTTCAAATTCATCTTCAGAATATTCTTAAACTTCTCCCTCAGATTCAAAACATTTATAGAGGAAAGGGGATTCTTAAAACGATAGATAATTACTTGTTATATTTTTCAAAGGAGAAAGGACAGGAGCGCTAAACTACTTCAGACTATGAGAGCTTCGATTTTTGAAATCGGCAAACTAATGTCAAATTTTAGCATTTCATATAACCAAATAAAGGAGTAAAAAATCAGAAATGAGTAGCAATTACTTCAATTTCCTTGTTTCTTTCGCTAGCGAAACGCGCACACACGCCCACGCCCACATACACACACAAACACACGCACGCACGAACACACACACAAGCACACATACACGCATACACGCACGCGCACGTGCACACACACACACTATTGTGTATGTGTTTGTGAAGGATATTTTAGTATCTGGGTTGCTGAGAAGAAACTTCTGAAATTTTGATCTCGATTTGTTTAATCGTGGAATTCATATTATTCTCAACGAAGAAAACCAGATATGAAAGTCTACATCGTGATACAAGAGCGAAAGAAATTGAAATTTTCCCTTCAATGGTTTCATAAAGATATTTCTTGCGTAATTTTCGTTTACTGTTGGAAGTGAAAGAAAAATATTACATATCTGTATAGTTTATAAGTCGAATAAAAAAGTTATAATTCCACGAAATTTAGAAACAATAAATTGAACGTTTAAGAACTTGTAACTGTCTCTGTTAAAATAGTTCATATGAAAAATGAACACGACATATAAAAGGCAATCAAAACAACTTGGATGTGACGTATAGAAATTTGGCAGAATAATGGGCATGGAATTATATTAAAAAAAATAACTGAAACTGAATATTGTCGTGAAGTCAGTCTAAACAACAAGCACCATCTCGATTTTAAATTTGCAAACTTGCAACATATTTTAGAAAATTAAACAATTTCAGTTTCAGCTGTTTGTAGGATCTAGAAAGAGACTTTTTTTTATTCTACTGCAACTAAATTTTATTAAAAATACTTTGACGTATCTAAAATTCTCTAATGGAACTCAATGGCTTGAGCAAAAATAAATAATTGAAATTTTAGGTATTTAATTAATTTACAATAAAATTTATGTCTGAGAAATTTTCAGTGCTTTTAGAAAGTAAAAAGATCATATTAATAGGAAATTTAAAATTAATACGTATAAGATGATACTTAAATGGAAATCAATCTCAGAGCTTTATAGTATATTTGAATTTTTTAAATTCACATATTCTCTTGATAATTTTTTGTCATATATCCAAATCATATTGTTTTATATTTTAGCATCTTATACAAAAGCCATTTACGCTGTTGTAATATTATATAAAGGGACACTATATTCTAAATATAATACATCTATCAGTTATTTGCATTAAACAGAATAATTCCTTAATTTTAATAATATTATTAAAATAATTATTAATATTTTCTAAATGTATACTTTGAAAAGATTCATAATCTTTATTACTTTTCTCGATACATAACAGTGAGATATTTTCTTTTTATTGAAAAAAGAGTCAAAATAATAAAAATATTCATAAGACCAGATATTAAATAATCTAGAAGACGTAATTTTTAATTCAGTCATAAATTATTCGTCATTATTTGCAAAGAATGTCATTGAATGAAATTTCAAATGGTAACTTTTAAGGAAATGTGCAGATGCTAACATTAAACATATGTAAACAATTAATTAATTATTCATTTCCTTTACAAAAGATATACGCTTCAGTCATAAAGCGTTCATCTTATCTTTTATGGATTAAAAAGCAAGATTTTTTAAAGAATGCTTTTGAAAGCTAAATCAATTATTTATTTAATTAAAAAGAGGTAAACGCTTTAGAATCTAACCATTAGTTTCATTCTCTCCCGAATTAAAGCAAGACTGTTCAAAAATAATTTTAATACCAATAAGAGCACCCTTAAAGTTTATAATATATTTATTATCAATAAGTAACATCCCTACTTTGATTTTCTTCATTGCTTTTTTCATACGAATCAACAGTATACATTATTTTAAATAAATAAAATAATTAAATATATTTTGCATTTCAAAAAATATATTAAACTTCGGAGTTTTCATAAAATTCTTTAGTGATATTTTTAAATAAAAACAATCGTTTTTTCATAGTTTTGCATAGCTGCGTTTTTGCATAGCAAATTACTACAATATTTCTGTTAAATTCTTCTTATTATTACTATTTATTATTTTTGATATTCGGTATTTAGTTAATTCTGTATTTATCTTAACATTATATAAGTTCTTAATAATATTCCAGAAATAATCATATTACTAACTTATTAGAAAGATGTAAATTAAAAGTGTTAAATACTCTTATTTCAATCAATGTTTATTCTGATAGAAATAATTTTTTCAAAAAAAAATATTTGTAATTTACAAAATGAATATCATTATATCTGTACACAGTACTTTTGGAGTTAAATTATTTTTTAGTGTTAACCTGGAGTAAATGTAAATGATGATCCTAGCATTCAGACTTAAATTTCACAGGATCAAATTTATCCTATTTCGAAAAATCCCTATTTTTTTGAAAAGTAAACAGAAATATTACGAAATTTATTCAAAAATAAAATTATGAATATTATAAAATATTTTTATAAAATATAAAATAAAAAAAATTATGTTTTCATCATAATTTGAAGCATAAATCCTTCTTTCTAATATTTTCAAAATTGTTATAATCAGCTTAAACACAAGAGCCCAAACTAGAAAGCACAGAAGAATTCCAAAGCCTTTATTAATTTCTGCAAGAAGTTATCGGTAGTTAAAACTGTATTTGTTCTTAAAATATATTTCCTTTCAATATTATTGTTGTTATTTTTAATTGAAAGCTCAGAAACTTACTATGCGGATATATAAAAAAGTCTTCAAATGAATGTTCATTTAATAATAATCTAAACTAGCTTTCAAAAACCGTTTAACAGAGACCGTTTGGCCGTTAAATGATTTTTTTTATGGAAAGACATTTATTTAAAACAAAAATAATTTCACTCTAAGCATAATTTAATACAAAATCTATATAAAAAGAAATATAAATAACTCACCTTGTCCACCTTCGGAAGCTAATAAACTCATCCATTGGATCACAAAACTGGCACAGAAAATGCAGGTTTTAAGTATTGTTGTAGAAAAATACAAAGACTGCGAATCTGGTAGTTTCATTGTTACTTCAATGACAAAGCTGTTCAGTTTCCATCTTATCTTGAAAAAGTGTTCACTAACCGCATAAGAAATTATAGATTGATTTTTTTTTCCAAAATGAACGTTCGCATTATTTCTTCACAAAAGTCAGTTTTAAGAAATTGTCAATCAAGAGTTATTTTTTAGAACATTTTGTCTTAAGCATGAAAGTTTCAGGAGCTCTATTTTTCTTTCGTTTTCAAAATTCTTCACAAAATATAAGCAAACTGTAATTTTGTTCATAAATTTTATCAACCAATTCAAGATTCAGATGAATTTTGAGATTTTTAAATAGTTACTTCTATAAATTGATAAAAATTTAAATCAAGTTTTTCCTCGGAAGATAAATAAATTTGCAATATTCTTTTTTTATCTAATAAATTAAAATTTCTCTTTTTAGAAAACTTTAAAAAAATGAGATAAAAGTAAATGATATTTTTCTCCTTAGGGTATATTTGTTAATCCATACCACTAAAGTATTAATTTAATTAAAAAATACAATTTTGCTTGCTTTGAACTAAAGATAAACAGACTAAATAACGAAAATAGCCCTCACAAATTATGAAAATTTGTAGGAAATTCGTGATTCTAAATTCATATTTAAAGATAAATTAATATATGTTTTTAGAAAACACTAATTCTACTAATCAAACAAAAGTTAAAATTTACATGAACTAACAAACAGTGAAAAATTTTAAAAGTTGACAAATATCTGAGGAAAGTCACAGTTTGACTTGCGAAATCAAAGATTGGAATAACTGATTCTAACGCTGCTGTTACTATATCTTTTTGAGCATGATAAATTTCTAATATAGCTCCGCATTAAATTCCGACAGAGAAAAAAAAAACTTTTTAAATGAAATTCAAATTTGTCCAATTGATGATGAAGTTAAGCATAGCTGACATTCGAGACCCGATCCAACATTTTCGTCAACCCCTATACGCCGTTAAGCACACCTTTCGACTGCTTGCGTCTCCAAAGTGAAGCAGCATTTAAGGGGCAACGTCGAAACACGAGGATTCTAAATCTCTGGGAATACTCTGGTGACAGAGATGCGCTTGCGCTTTGTGCCTTAGTGACGTCACACGCGTCGTGAATGGATTGTTCCGCCGACTGGGCGGTTATCTTTGAAAATCAGAGGTGCGTTCTCTCCGAATCAGTGTTTTCGCATAAATCATTGGTCGTGTTCGAATAGATAATGTCTAATTTCATAATTGTAATATACATCTCAACAGAAAGAAACGAAATGTTTTCGTAATAACAGCAGGCTGAAAAGAAAATTTCATATTGTTCAATGAAATGATTGTTTACAAAAAGAAACATTTTTTTTTCCAAATAGAAAAAAAAATTATAAAATAACAGAAGAAATTTCTTTACAAAAGTAAATTTTATAAAGATGAGCAGTAAAGAGCGAACAAGATTTTAAAAATGTTATCTTTGAAAATCAGAGGTGCGTTCTCTCTCAATCAGTGTTTTCGTATAAATCATGAGACGTGTTCGGATAGAAAATGTCTAATTTCATAATTGCAATATACATCTCAACAGAAAGAAATGAAATGTTTTCGTAATAACAGCACGCTGAAAGGAAATTTTCATATTGTTCAACGAAACGAAGATTTGCAGAAAGAAACATATTCTTTCAAAATAGAAATGAAGAAAAAGAAATTATAAAATAACAAGAGAAATTACTTTACAAAAGTAAATTTTATAAAGATGAACAGTAAAGGGAGAACAAGATATTAAAAATGTTATCTTTAAAAATCAGACGTGCGTTCTCTCCCAATCAATAACGACCCATGATTTATGTTTTCGCATAAATCATGGGTCGTGTTCGGATAGATAATGTCTAATTTCACAATTGCAATATACATCTCAACAGAAAGAAATGAAATGTTTTCGTAATAACAGCATGCTGAAAGGAAAATTTCATATTGTTCAACTAAACAATTGTTTCCAGAAAGAAACATATTTTTTTCCAAATAGAAAAAGAAGAAAAAGAAATTATAAAATAACAGAAGAAATTTCTTTACAAAAGTAAATTTTATAAAGATGAGCAGTAAAGAGCGAACAAGATTTTAAAAATATTATCTTTGAAAATCAGAGGTGCGTTTTCTCCGAATCTGTGTTTTCGCATAAATCATGGGTCGTGTTCGAATAGATAATGTCTAATTTCATAATTGTAATATACATCTCAACCGAAAGAAACGAAATGTTTTCGTAGAAACAGCACGTTGAAAGGAAAATTTCATATAGTTCAAAGAAACAATTGTTTCCAGAAAGAACCTTTTTTTTCAAAATATTAAAGAAGTAAAAGAAGTTATGAAATAAAAAAATGCATTTCTTTACATAAGTAAATTTTATATTTAGGTGAACAGTAAAAGGAGAACAAGATTTTAAAAATGTTCCGACTAATTTTTAAAAGTATAATTCTCAACTATCAAACTATGGCAGGATTTTCTATCAGTTTTATTTTTATTTCAATATTGGATTCTAAGAAAAAATGACTTTTGTAATATCAACTTGGAGTTTTATTTAACACTATAAAAGGTGATTTCGATCATTCGTCAAATATATTTAATTTTTATATCTATCCAATATATAAATTTGGCATTAAATTAACTTCCCATACCTAAGATATGAAGCTCATAACAGAAGTTATAATGATGTTCACTTTCTATAGAATCATTAAATAATACGAACAGAAATGAAAAAGGCCTTTATAGTTATAGTAAATTTTTCGTATACAAATAATACAGTGTACATTTCAATAAAATTTTCAATTGATGAGCATAAAAGAGTAAATATAATTGAAAATAAAAGTGAGAGTGAAATCAAAGCATTCTTTCGAATGATTTGCAACAAAATTAATGAATCTGTAAAAGAACAATTGAGCAAGAATCTTTCATTTCGAAATTATGAATCTCGATATATTTCTTAACTTCAAAATTTTCTTAATTTCGGCAGCAGAATGTAATTTCTTGAAATTTCGTTAGTTTCGAAACTTTTTAAAATTCTGTTCACATTTTGTTCCATATCACATTGGATAATCTACATATATTTTTAATATATAAATATCTGAGGTTAAAATACTAATCTTATTAATATTTTATCTGATTTTTTTTCAATTTTTAGAATGCCATAGCAAAATTCAGATTGAAATGTTTTACTAACATTTCAATCTGATGCTATTGGACGTTAAAACTACATTATATTTAAAATTTTATTAAAGTTATTTCGCTTGTACAAATTTATAGAATAAAGTTTTCAGCCTTTATGTTAACAGAATCGCGAAGTAATCGGGAATAACTTTGGGATTAGAAGAAAATAATACTGGATTTTGTCATAGAAGAAAAAGACCGTTGTGTTATTTTTTTTAGTATCCAAAATTTGAACAATAAAATAATGTTAACTTTTTAATGGCATATGTTTAAATATAAAGATATTCACTAATACGTGTATTATAAATTGTGTCTCGAAAAAGGAGTGCCAAAATCATGAATTGTTAAAATTTTAGAATCATGGACATTAATTTATTTTTATTTTCATCATATGAGATACTAATTTTCTAATAATAAAAACACAAATATGATAAAATGACTTATGATTGCAATATGTGTAAATTATTACCATTGTTAAAAAAACTATGTCACACAAACAATTTAGCAAAAAAAGTCTTAAAATGATTTGTATCTTTCCTAATCTAACTAAATGTATGTTTCATGAATGGATTGTCTTACGAATACGGTTGAGAATTTAGATGAAGTTTTAGAGGCTTATATATTTTAATTTAGATGAGGTTTTAGAGTTTTATATATAGGAACTTAGATGAGATTTTAGAGTTTTATATATAGGAATTTTGATGAAGCTTTAGAGGTTTATATATAGGAATTCAGATGAAGTTTTAGAGGCTTATATATAGGAATTTAGATGAGGACTTTGAAGTTTATAAATATGAATTTAGAAGTTTAGAGGGGAGTTTTTATACCGGATTATTGTATTTTTTATATTATTATGATTAGTTTATAAAATGAAAATTCGATGCATATATGCAGTTCATGCATAGAGGTTAAATGGTTAAACATGCTTTTTTATTAGTTTATTTTTTAAATAATATTTTATTGCTTATACTGATAATAAATATTTCAACATATACTAATGTATTTTGAAAACCTTATTATAATATCCTTTTAAATGGACATAAATATATTTTTATTAACTTAATTTATATATAGTATTTTAATTTAGGAAAAAAATTCATTGTTGCTCATTCTAATGGCATTTTCCCTGGATAAGCTAGCTGATTCAGTGAATAATTTTAAGTCGAGGGAGCGCCTCTTATTTTAAGTAATGCCACCGAGGTCCAAGCGTACGTTTTAGCTTCTTATGCATCACATTCGCTTTCAGATCTCCTTTTTTATAGGGGGGGTGCACATTCACACAACTCACAGATAGAGCAGATGAAAAACTACCATGCCCGAACAGGGACTCGAAGCCAAGAAGCCGATATCCGGAGGAAGACGTGCTATCCTTATTCCAAGACATCGGCACAAATTTCCTTTGTGTCATTAATATATCAAATGATGATTCAACCATTTTTTAAACTTTCTTGTGTATTTTATACATCAATTAATAATAACGTAAGTTATTAAAATGCATGAACTGTGAATTATCTAAATCTTATCCAACATTTTTTTTAGTTTCTATGTTTGATTTCTGGCAAATTAATATTATGACATTTGTCCTTCAAATGATTCACTAAAAATTTTAGATATTTTTCAATTTCTACAATTAATTATCGCTCTTCCTATATATATCTTATAAATATTTTCAATCGTTAATAGAATACTTTTTATTCATCCACTCGAGTTGAAATTCATTTTTTAATTGTAGTGGTTGACATTTGATGTTAATACAGTTTTTTCAAATATCAATTCATTCATTAAATTTAATTAGTTTTTAATACTTTAATTAGAGTTTTAGCAGTTTGTAATGAAAAATGAATTCAACAAGCTCAATCGGTCAAATACAAGGATGTTGGCATTTTTCACGTGATGGTGAAAAACGTGTTTAATTCTTGCGAAAATCAATATTTTTTGATAAATTACTTGTATGGATTGTAATTATTTAATAAAAAATAACTAAAAGGAATTAGAAGGAATTGACTTAATTTTTTTAAATATTATATTATTTTATAAATAAGGAAATATTACTTTCCTAATACCATTTTCTTATTGTCAAGTCGTTTTCCAGTCATGTAATCCCAGAACTGAATATTAAAGCCATTGGTTGTAATAGTTTAAAACAGAGTGTAATAGTTAAGTCTTATATTTGAAATCACTGAACTAAATAATACATCGATTCTACATTTCTCAGAGCTACATGCTCATGTTTCTCCATGTATATATTACCGGAAATGCGCCAAACACTGGTAATCTATAGAATATCAAACCATTTTGAAACTCAGTTTAAAATGGAAATTATTTGAATACTAAATACTTTCTCTGAATATTTCAATATGTTAGGATATATATTCTAAATAATTATAGATTCTATTTATTCAAACTGTGAAAAAAAAATGTCATGATAATACTTTCATTTAAAATTATTTGTATTTCGCTGAAATATAAATG
Source organism: Argiope argentata (assembly GCA_026289955.1). NCBI lineage: Eukaryota > Metazoa > Arthropoda > Arachnida > Araneae > Araneidae > Argiope > Argiope argentata. The sequence goes on from JAOUZG010019159.1 coordinate 5,000,859, forward strand.
TTATTTTGAAAAAAATGCAAAAAAAAATGTCAAAAGATTGGTTTCATTTTAATGAAAATGAGATTTATTAAAATAAAGCTTATTCATACTTTATTAAAGCAGAAAAAAAACTACTTCAAGCAAAGGAATATTTTTAATTGAATTCAATTTCTTTTCTTATGAACTAGCAATCATCAATGAATTTCATACTTTTCTAGATTATTCCTTTTACGAGCTGAGCGCATTATTTAATATGAGCATCTATTTTTCCATTTGTATTTATTATTCCAAAATTTATTGATTATGTAAAATAATTGCAACTTAAATAATTGATAAATGAAACTGGAATTTCTCACTGGTTTACTTTATATAAATATAAATAAGAGATTTTATTTAATTATTTCAGCTAAACAATATTGATTAGCTTTTAGAAAAAAATTCTGAGATAATTTATAAAATATGATATTGAAATTTACTTTCATATGTTTTAATATGAAAACTAAAGATCTCTGGTCCTTGTTGTTTTATTTGAAAATATCAACAAATTTTATTTTTAATTGATTATAGAAGATTTTTTAAATAAAAGATCAGCTCATACAAGCATTTCATTGTTTAAATTATGTTTTGACAATATAATAACAACGACAAGGAAATGTCATAAATATATAAAAAAAATTCTAACTTTCGCTTATTGAAATTTTAAACATTCAACATTAACTGCTTTTGTACTTTAAAACATTGTTTTAAATTTATTATGTGTTTTGCATGCTGATTGATATTCCTTTAAATCTTTAGAGAAAAATACTGAGTTACTCTAACGATTCAATCACGTTTTTAGTAAATAAATAATTCAAATTAAAATGAGGTCTGACTAATTGATTAATTTTTAATTTATTCTTCCTTGACATCAAATCTAATTTTCTAATTGTAAAATTGTGGAAATAAATTTAACTATTATTTAATTAAATACAAAATTATTAATTCTACTTAATTCAGAAATTTTACTTACAAAAATTCTACTTTTTTAGAACATTTCATCTACCAAGGCAATATATCCCAATATAACAAATTGATTATTTTTGATGTACTGTCTTTCACCACTATTCAGATACAATAACAGAGAACTGAAACTCTTTTCTTTTTAGAACATTTAATAGAATATAACGCATAAATTTTTGAAAATAAAACGAAACATTATTTTTATCTTTTAAAAATATTTTTCTATATCATAAATATCACAACGAAAATATCTTTTTAAAATAGCTCTGTTTTATTATGTAGAGTAGAAGTAGCAGTTAAATTTAAAAATTAAAGTTTTCTCATACAAAGACTTATATATTTATTTTGCTTTTCATTAAAATATCACTATAATGTCTTATTTTATACAATTTATGAGCATTCAAGTGGTTGTTAAAACATGTATTCATTTGATTATCTGTAAGTATAATATTTTTAATCAGTTTAATCCATTGAATACTTTTTACTTGAGTGATAATAGAAAAATCTTTTTTTCAGTAGAATTCAGTAGAAAATAAATTTTTATTTCTTTAATGAAAGGTGGTAAAATTTCTCCATTAGCACTTAAATTATCACCAGAGCATCGTTGGTTTAAAATTAATTCTGTTCATCTGAGAGTATTAAATGTAATAATTTTAATCTACTGAATGCTTGTTTATTGAGCGATAATAAAAAAATCCTTTATTTCAACATAATCAATCAATAGAAAGAAATTAATGTACAAATTAAAAATATAGAAAAAATAATCAGTACAAATTTAATTTTTTATTGTGTCTTTAATGGCAGATGGTAAAAATTTCTCCTTCATCATTTAAATTAGTAACAGATAACAACTTGTATAGAATTAATTCTGCTTGTCTGTGAGTATTAAATAAAGTAATTTTAATCAATATATTTGTTGAATATTTTTTCTTGATTGATATTCAAAAATATCCTTTTTTCAGTAGAATTAATCAGTAGAATTTAGTAGAAAAATCAATTTTTCATTGCACCCTTAATGAATGATATCAAAATCTCTCCATTATCTTCTTAAATTAACACCAGTTTGGTTTGAATTAGTTCATCAAATGTGATTCATTCCGAAATCAAGATATTCTTAGTACAGTTGACAAAATGTATCAAAAGTTATTTCTGCTCTTAGAAAATTACAATCTTCTTCAATACGAAAAAAATGGACGTACAACTGAAACTTTCCGCTGCGTGAATTAATTATTTTATCACTTTTATTTTTACGAATAAATAGGAACTCTAATAAAACCATGTATAAACAATAAATGTGTACAGATGATTTATTGTGTATTGCATATATATATATATATGAATAATTCTTTATTTCTTCTTATTATAAATAAGAGATCCTTTCATCATTTAATGTCCAAATATAATGATGAAAATAACTTTTGAATTGTCATCCTTCAAGCATTAAGTTTTCTCTTTTAAGTGAATATTTCAAAATCCATAATACTTTTTAATCACTGCATTCTTTAGCATTCAAACTAAAAACCGCAAAGCTGACAATATAGCAAAAATTGGCTTCTTCATTTTCTTTTTGAATCAACAGCAAAAATAACTTTTAAGCTTTATTGCAGGAAAAACTTTTGAAGCCCATTTAAAACTTATTCAGAGTGATATCCATTTTTTTTAAAACTGCTTTAGATTATGGTCCAGCTTTAGTTTCCGAAAACATTACTGGAAAAATAATGAAAGCAATCATGAATATGCAAAGTAGCTCGTTTCAGAATGATGGGTTTTTTTCATCTTTATTTACATTGAATTATTCTTTTTTATGCTAACGATAATGATAAAATAAGATTCTCAAACAACTTTCCCAGAAATAACTTCAAGGGAATTTTCTCCGTTTGAAAAGGAACTCTATCTCATTTGAAAAATACGCCGTTATTAAAATGATTCCTGAAAAAAAAAATACTTATTATGAAAAGAAATAATCCCTCTCTTTATGGTGCTTCTGCACGTCTTAGTTCTTTAATTTTAGAGACGTGGTCTTACAGGATTAAGTCTCGTTCGTTTATATTTCGTTGGCAGAAATAACGTGAGAGTGGATTGCTTTTGCTCTGCGGTCATAGTAATGATATTTAATGATAATAAAATGCGGTGCAAAAATTCATTTACTTATGCTGTGGCCATTAGCTTTAATTGGCTGTTGGTCGTTAATTTAGTTAAAGATCATTAAAAAGAAAAAGAATCGCTGGAAAGTAGAAATAATTAAAAACGCATTTGTAATCGCTTTGTTTTTGCCACTACAATTGTTTCTCTTTTGTATGTGGGTGTTTTTTTTAGTTGTGTTTTTGCAAAAGATAAATTCATTTTGGAAAATATTAAATTCTGTTCTCCAAAACTTATTTTGAACAGATTTTTCTTATATATTATCTAAAAATTATTTTGAACAGATTATTTTATATTATCTAA
>JAOUZG010019159.1:5023096-5039538 GCA_026289955.1 Argiope argentata
AGAAATATTGTTTAATAATCTGGTTAAATATAGAAATTTAATTGTTAAATTATTTAAGAATTTGATTAAATGTATTTATTTATGAATTTTTGAAAATTTAATTAATCTTTTAAATGAAAGAAAATACTTGTTGATTGCTGTATCAATTTTCCTGAACACAAAAGTTTTATTTTAATTTTAGAAATCTAAAATTTTAATTACTATTTTCTTTTCATCCATTTTACTTTAATTTTATTTTATTTTTATTTTACTCTTTAAAACAAAACTCAGTAAATAAACTTACGAACTTTTCTCATTCAAAAGTAAAAATTATGTTTTTCAAATAATATAGTTAATTATAATAAAAAATAAGTAATTTAATTTTTAACGATAATTTTTAGATAATTTTTTATTAAATTTGTTACTTATTGACGATTTTTTACAAGCTTCTTTATTTTTTTAAATACATAATTCCATAAAATTTTAAAATAAAACTTCATTAAAAAATTCTTTATTCAAAAATTCATACGTTTTGGCTTCCATTTTAATTTACTACACAAAATTAAATTCTTTTAATTCCTTCAGTTCCTTCAATTGCTATTTAATTCCTTTAAGGAAAAAATTCTATATTATTAACACTAAAACTTCCCAAAAAAATTAATTAAGGCCGCCCCATTCTTCTTCAAACATATCATACTTCACATTCTTAACCTTACGGGTCAAAACTCCAATCTTCTTCGAGAAGTCGGAAAAGTCGATGAAAATTGAAGTATTCAATTGTTGATGAAGCCTCTGACGTCAGAGCAATTCCTTCCTTCCATTATGAAAGGAGAAGTGGAGGGTCTTAGAACAATGAGGCTCCTTGAAAGTCGGCCACTTGAGCAAGCAGCTCCGAAAGCATTTAAAATTTCGTCCCGCTTTTCATACTTCCGGCTCTATGATGACGGATTCTTCTCAAATATTAAATTCTGAGAGAAACAACTGATGGGCTTGAGACCTAAAGAGGCCTCTTTTGGGTCACTGATTAAATATTGAGTATTTAGCCTGAGTCCCTGAAAGTGAATGTCGCAGTTGATTTGTATCTGTACCTCATCTCCCATAGGGTAATATAAAATAATGCAACATATGATAAAACATATAACTCGTCTTATAATGAGAATATCTGAATTAAAGTAGCAATATACAAGTAAGATAAAAAATAGTTTTTTTAAAAATCAATTCCTACTTCAGTTATTAGAATTCGTTTTATCGATTAGTTAACAAGGTTTAATTTTAAATGCCTCAAAAACTAAGAAAATAAACAGAATGGTTTGATATAATTGGTCGAAAAAATATTAAGTCTAAACCTCATTCGAGTGTAAAAAAAAAATCAAAGTCTTTCTCATTTGGTGGTGGAGAAATGAAGCTTTTTTAAAGTTAATTTTTAATTAATGAAAAATTAACTACTCAATTAACCGGAATAAATTGTTTCCTATGTTCTATTCTAGACTATAATCTATCTCTGTGTTAAATTTCATCCAATTTTGTTTTGCCGTTCTAGCATGATTGACTAACATCATACATCTATCGATCCAAACTTTCACATTCATAATAGCAGTATATTTTAAACCTCCTAAAAATAGAATAATTCTACTATAATAAAACTACACATTGATTAGAATGTGTCGCTGCATCAACTTTCAACATATTTCTTTTATCATTATTTGATGAAAGTAGGTATGCGTATAGAAAAATAATCTCAATCTCGTGACCAGCAGGATCATTATTTTTGGTCGTCGACAAATATAATATTATGTAACAAATATTTCAATAAAAATGTATGTAGCTGAATTTTTAAAAAAATGCTAGTATGTTTAATGCTAACATGACATGCTTATGCGTAATTAGGATTACATTTTAGACATATTTGCCTTAAAAAAGTTGAAGGTACCCGAAAATTAACATGCGAAATTATTTTCGAATTTCAAATCATCTGTGCAGTTATTAACTGTTTTGAATTGAAGTATGTGGTCAGTTACTTAGTGTCATATAGGAAATAGTCAAGATAACTCCAGAAGTAAGAAAGACTAAATTGTATATAAAGCTCAATCCTTGACTTGTGTTTCTGGTTTAAGCCGAAACAATTCGAAATAAGTGTTGAAAATCTCATTCCTACAGAATCGATATTTAAATGTAGCAGTAAAATGAGTTCATCGCTTTCACGTAAACATCGGATCTCATCTAACCAACTCAAATAAAATCGCGACGAAATAACTCCCCGTCTCTCAACATGAATCAACCGAGAATGAAATCCAAACACGAAATGAAATTTGAACCCCTCCTCTGTGCAATCGCCTATTAAAAATACCCTCCCCCTGAAGAATTCTTGACTTGTGTTGCTGGTATCCCTCAATTCCGTCTGAATATTTCATTCCATAAAGGGCTTTTCTTGAACAGGGTTCTCTCTCCAGAAGCACATTTCCTGCACACAGACAGCCGAAATAAATTAGTTTTCATAAATCCAAGCAAGGGATGGTTATTCATGAAGCGAAGAGAACTTAGTCGGAAACCGATGGAATTTCAAGTGGTACTAAGTTGACATTCTCGCTGGCGATGATTTCGAATTTCCTTCGCGAGAGCGGGAGAATGTTCTCTCACCACCTTGGAGAATTACTTTCAATCACGATTTATAAAGATAGGGAAAAGGAAGGACTACAAATTGCGTCCAAAGAGAATAAAGAGGAGTCGGTTTCTGAAGCGTTAAGAAGTGGTAAAAGTAGGATGTCCATCTGCTACGGAGATTTCGAAAGTGCATTTGAAGTTGGTTTTGTAATTACTGGAGATTAAAGGAAAGCGATTTAGCGAAATCTTTGTGAAAATTCTAGCTTCCCTCCCAAAGGAGGTAGGAATATTCAAGAGGAATTCCTTTGCCATCTCGTTGCTTTTATGTTTTATTTTTTAGAATTTAAAACTGAATTTAGTGTTTGCCTGGAATGGATAGCATTTGTACATGTCTTAGATGAATCTAGCAATATGGGCTAAAATTAAAATATATTATTGCTAAATGTATTATTATTTCCTGCCATAGGGCTAGCGCGTCTACCCTGTGATTTGGACGTTCCGTGTTCTAGTCAAGGTTAGGGCATGGCTATTTTTCTGTGTTCTATCTGTGAGGGGTGTGAATGTAAAAAAGGGCTGTGCAAGCGAATGTCATGAGTGAGTAGCAAAAGTCGTATTCTTGGCCCTAGTTGGTGCTACGACAAATTAGTCTTAAATCGTTGATTAGTCTTATTACGACTGATTAGTCTTAAATCGTTGGCTACCTCAAGAAGCTTGTCCATTGCAAGTGCTGTAAGAAACAACAAGAAAAATTATGATTTCAAAGTGTATTGATAAATTAAAAGCTTTATACAGTCATTTTTATAAGTTAAATGATTTTAAACAAAAGCTAGCCGACGTTCTGGTATAGGGGCAAGCATCGTTCCTTAATTTTGGGCATCCAGGGTTTGAGTCCTGTTTCGGACGTTGTTGTTCTTCTTCAGTTCTATCTCCTATGAATGTGCTCCCTTGTAAACAGGGGCTATGCAAGCGAATGAGATGCGTGAGTAGCTAAGATCTACTCTTGACCCTAGTTATCACTACTTCAAAACAAGAGATGGGTCCTGAGCTTAAAATTGAAATCTGCGTCAGTGAGCCTGCCCATGGCAACTGTCATTAGAAACAACAACAAAGACTAACAAGTTTTAGAAGCGGAATACTTTTGTTTTTTTATTTAAATTTTAGAAAAATTATCCTCAATGAACCAATTTCGAGTTATTTTTTGGAGAGGGTGGGGTAATGCCGTATATACATTTGCCCTCCTAGTGTGCGGCGATTGGCGCTCGTTAAATCTGTTCATGGTCGCAAAGTCCTCCATATCGAGAGTAATATCACTGGGGGTACTGGGTCAGAGGTGATCGTTCTTTGCTCCAGGTCTGAATTACGATCTGGGATGAATGAACGAATTTTCATTAATGTAGTCCACCCCCTAAAAAGGGTTGTGATGCGTGTGTAGCTAAGTCGTACTCTTGGCCCTAGATGGCGCTATTTGTAAAACAAGAGAATTATATATCTGGCTTAAAATCTGCTGATGAATCAGCGGGGCTTGTCCATGGCAAGGACCGCAATTAACAACAACATTTGCCCTTATCATCTCTTGGTATATTAGAAAACCATTACTAATCCATGAGTAAGAATTGCTGAAAACATTTGTCAGCAATTTTCGCTCCTAGCCAAAAATTCATAGGATAATTAAATTTATCAGCAAAAGTAGAGATAATTTCTTGCCTCCCTAGTTCTCAACATCAAGTATAATACTTACCAAATTTAAGTAATAATGGAACCACAATTTCTTTACTTATATTTACATAAAAAAATATCAACCAAATAGAGTTTTCTTTTTTTACCACTAACCAAAGTATTTTCTACTTGATTTTTTTAACTGCATCGTCATATACTATATAATGATAACAATTGGACCCATGTATCATGTTTTTTTCTTCTTCTTCTTTATTTTAACTTTCTGTAAACTATTATTCCAAATATTTTTTTTCAAAGTTGAAACTTCTTGTAAACTGGTTTCATTTTGTTATCATTTCTTATATGCTTGTAAATTCTGTACAAATTATTTTTTTCCTTATAAATATTTTGGTATTTAATAAAATGCTTATAATATGTACATTAAACCATTTAGTAATCATAATGATTTTAGATTTGGAGATATGAGACCCCATTCTGTTATATCCCCCTAATAATAAAAACATTGTAAAAAAATTCTTTGAATCATTTTGAAAAGTACACATACAAAATTTAATATAAATTACTGCATATTCAGTATTGATAGTTTTCTTCATCTGAAATTGGTTTTTTTATTTCCGTTTTTTTCCAATTTTGTCACACAATCCTTTAAATTTTGGGAGCTAAAAGAAATTTCATGTAGAAAAAAAAAGTGCCCCAAAAACAGAAGATGATTGTAAATAATTTATGAAAAAAGGACTTACTATCGAAAATTTTGTTCTGAATAACAGAAGAATACGCAGTACTGAACATAGTAAGATACTAAAACACAAAATTTACTTATTTCAAAAATTCTCCATGAAACTACACTTCTTCAGATTGATAATGTTCTTCCGTAAATTACTCATGTTGTATATTTATATCAATCAAATGAAATGCATTGTAAATGATCTCCGTTATGACGAAAATTTTAAAATAATATTGATGCAAATTTCGTTACATTTACAGAACAAAATGAGTATATTTAAAGCATGGTCAATATGTTACTTTTTTAAGAACTGCCACTAGCATTTTTGTCAGTTGCAGAAAGTACGATCATGTCTGTGAAATGTAGATATCGACAAATCCTTCAGTCATGAATTCCATTCAGTTTAAATAGTCCAATTAAAAGAAGTCTGTAAAATTACAAATGATGATTTTTAAAACTCTTGTAAGGCCCACTCAATTTGGCAACCCTGCTCACCTCATATAGCATCCCCGCTTGCCGAAAAGAAAGGTGGAGAAAAAAGTCGGTCTTGCACACAGAAGATGAATGGCACTAGGATAGTTTTGTGTTTCTTTTAATATTTTTGTTTTATTTTTATGCTGTGCCTTGCATCAACGAGTAAATAAAAATCTGGCGCTATAAATTGGATGTAATCACAATCACTAATGGATTAAAAAGATATTAGTTTTATTAAAATACTTTGCAAGGAATCATAAATATCATTTTGTAGCACAGGTAAATTTTCCTCCCATCATAGCATCATTATTTAGGTACAAAAAAGTGGAAAAAAATCTCTTCTAATTATTGGAGTGTTAGATCACCAGATTTTATCAATTCGTTAGAATTTACAAATGTTGACTAAACAAAATTAGCTGTATGATAAAAAAAAGGTCGCAATGATTATAAATGAAATTTAATTAAATATTATATTTTAATTAAAATAAAAACAATTAGGAGTATCTATCCCCAATTTAAGACATAAAATGTCCTAAAAAACGTGCATGTCCAAGAACATGGCCCTAATAGGGTTGCAGATTAGAAAAATTTATGTTAATAAGCAAATTTGCTAATCTGTTTCTTAATTAACGGCTTAGGATTAATATTTTACAATATCTAATTGCAGAACGTATTAGTGCAAATCTGTATATTGATTTATAATAAACAAACTCTCCATATTTTGTGAAGCAATGCTTTTGTACAAAATTAATTAACATTCACTTAGTAGCGTTAAACACGTGTTTGGAGAAACTTTATTTACACTCCAACAGAATTCGACAAGAAGACGAGTTTCAATACGAACCCTCCTTTCTTAAGCGAAGAACTTCCCCTAACATTAATAGAACTGAAAACTGCCTGAAGAGAAATGGCAGGAATCTATTGTACCAGCCAACTCCAAGAAACAAGAAGCCGACACGTCGAGTAGCAAGACAAAGGGAGATCATTTCGAAAAAGCTAAAGGGAAACTTCACTCTGACAGCGTCATTTAATTCTTCAACATAATTCGCAGGGAACAACTCGAAAGAGAAGATCTTTCGCTTTATTTTTTTTTTCAACAGCAATCTTCTTCCTTTAAAAGTTTCAATTATTTCTGCACGGATGCATCTTTCTTGGCATTATTTCTCTGCAGCAGATGTCGCTAATGACTATCCAGATGGAAAGAACCATCGTATCTTAAGATTTGGAGATTGTTTTTAAAAAGTTATTGTGTGTTGTTTTCCTTCCGTTTTATAATGGAACATCATTTAAAGGATCTTCTGCGTAAATAAAAAAAGGAAGGAAATTCAGATTCGTTTTCGGGGTTGAGTTTGTTACTGAGTGCTCTCTGAAGCATGATATGGTGAGTTCTAGAAATAAATGAAAATCTTGAGTGAGGTCCCATAAATAGGGAATCCCAGCATTTAGCAAAATATTTATTTTACATATGTTAGAAGTTTATCATGATATTAAAATCTGAAATTTCTTTTATAGTGGATTCGTAAAAACCTCTTATTAAAACTTCTTCCGTCTTCTAAATCACTTGTGTGTGCATGGCTTCTTAATAAACAATTTTCTGGATGAGAAGTGTTTTGTGAATTAGGAAAAGATTCGCATAAAGTTTAGCATTTCTTAATCAAATAAGACATAATTAACAAATGGATTACTAGTTTAAATGTTTTGCATTTTGTAAATATAAATCGCAGTTAATGCATTCAAATAACTTTATTAATTTTATCTCCAAAAATAAATGCTTATAAGATTATTTATACCCAATTAGGTATGCAAGACGCCAACTAAATTAACTTACTACCTATTAACACCAGAATAACTGCATTTACTGTAGTAAACATGGATTTTCCAATAATTGAGGCTATAATGGCTATGCCGAACAAGAGGAGATTGATTATAGAGTTAAATGTTAATAAACTGGGGGATTAGCGTTTTTAAAGAATGTGAGGTAATGCAAAAATGTTAATTACAAAATTTTTGAGCATTCTCGGATTAGTTATAACATCTTATACCTGTTAGGTAAAAACGTTAATAAGAGAACATTTAAAACATTGATTTGTTCTATATTTCTAAAATTGTAACAACTCATAATGAGAAAATTTATTGTTTGGAAAAATGTGTGCTTCATATATAACGTGGTTCATCTTTGCGTGATTTTTGAAGTTTACAAGCACATAGTTAAAGTATTCTTTAAAAAATGTTAATTTATATTGGTATAAAAGAGAGCCAATCAAGCTCAAATGACTAGTCTCAATAGGTTTTTGCTGTGAATACATTCAGTGTTATATATACGACATCCTTATATGGCATCTGATGTTCTAATGAAAAGTGATACAAGTAATTCAGCCAGTTAAAGTTCGTTTCATGGATAGTTATCTTCGTTAAAAATTTGATGTCTTCTTTGCTTTTGGAAGAAAATTCTACGGAGATGCGTTTGCCTTCAAACTTCTTTTATTTGCCTTCAAACCGAGTTTGCTGTTATCGGAGTAGAGAAATAATATTTTTAATTATGAAAATAATTCCAGTGCAGGAATGAGAAAAAGAAGTGGGAATTTAATATTGAATCAAATGACACATTCTTTTAAAATATTCTTTTTTTGGTGCAATTTTAAAGCAGAAAGAAGTATATTATATTGCTTTTCATGACAAATTTCTATAATCCACCTTCATAAATATATCCAACAAATGTTTAGAATTCTTACTTGTAAACATTTCACTGATAATTTTTTTTAATTTTGACATAAATTTTGAATATTCCGAGTATTTTTTTCTCTTGAACCTTTTTAATAAGTCTCTTCTATCACATAACATTAAATAAAAATTGTGTGAAATATTGCATGAATATAATTTAAAAATTAAGACTAGTTTGTAAAAATTGTGGAAGCTAACAAAAAAGGATCATGAATTTCTAAAACTGTCATACTTTTTTCCAAACAGTAATATAAAATAAACATCAAAATTTTTGTGAAAAGAGATTCCTTACACAAATTAAAAACAAAAATAAAAAGACATTTTATTTAAATAAAAAAAGGTTAAAGATTATTCTTACAGTCAATTCAACAAATGCATAAACATGAAAGAAGACATTTAACATACAAGAAAATTCTTGGCAAGTATAATAGGCAACATTTTGAGTTTCAGGAATGAATAATTATTTAACAATTGACAAATTGTTAAAATATCAGTTATTCCACTTGTAGAGATACGTTATCGCATTCATCCGATACCAATTATTCTTATTTAAATTGGTATCATCATATTATAAAACGAATTTCATACAAGTACAAATAACTGAAATTTAGTAACAAATATCAACCGCATTATTCATCAAACTGAAAAAATGTCCAGAAAATAAAATAAAAAGTCCATAATTCAGGGAACAATTTATGAAAGAAAAATTTAGAACTAGTTATAAAACTTTATGTTCAGAAACATTTACATCGTTAAAAACGTAAACAGCAGCTCTTTGAAATATAAATGAAATAAAAACAATATTTGAATTGTTTTCCATATAATCGAAAACATATATAAGAAATATTTTTTATTAAATAAACTAAGGCACATTAAAATCTTGTTCAGTCTTAATATTGTTAACTTACAAATAAGAATAATCGACGAAAATTCTAACGATTTTATCTCGACACTTTTGTACTTAGATAAATACATGATTACAACTAGTAAAAAAAATAATTTCAAACTTATAGCTATATTAAGAATAAACAGCCATCAAACAATGAAATTCCATCAAGATTTTTTTCATTGTTTTCATATGATATATTCTTAAATATAGATATTAGAAAGAAAAATTATGATTGCAAAACAGTTTCTTACAAAGTATTTATATTTAAAAAAATATTTTAAAAAATTGGAAAAATATCGTCAAGTAAAATTAAAATTCTAATTTAAAAATTCCATTTTCAATGTAATATTTTGTAAATAAAGCAAATTATTAAGAGATTAGCGAAATCTATTCAAATCTTTTTTAAAATGTTTAAATAAGTCTTTCTAACTAAAAACTAAAATAATATGTTTATTAATTTAGTTTTTATAAAAAATATTTACAATAAGTTTATTATTCCATTTTTATATTATTATAGACTTTTAAAACTATAGAACATTTTGTTAAAGTAAATCATTTAAAACTTATGTTTGGTCAAATTTACCTTTATTTACAAATGCAGAAATTTAAAATATAAGAAGTATTTCTTTTGTCTAATTTTATGAATTAAAGTATTTTAAAATGAAGTATTTTATGAATTAAAGTATTTTAAAATAAAGTACTTTATGAATTAAAGTATCATTAAAGGTTTTTTTAAATGATACAAAGAATTTAAATATTTTGTGTAAGAAACTGTTTTTCACAATCCTTTAAAATACAATCGGAACATTGACTATCATCAGGCTCGTTCGATTGTATTTTTTGATTTGTCGAAGCCCTGAGAGGGCTTCGCCATTTGTCAGGGAGCGTTTTGTCATTTCGATGGATTCGAATCTCTTACCTCTGATAGGTCAACATTTTCTGCAATGTACTCCCCATCACCACAAGGTGGTGATTCGATAACTCTGCATAATTTACCATCTGGGTGATCTCTGCAGCAAACAACATCATATTTTGCTGTTGCAACTGTAACTTCTTCTGCTTTATCAGTCACAATGGAAGTAGTATTTTCTTGAACTGAATCTGTTTCATTTACAGAGACAGTTGTTGGAGTTTCTATAAATGCAGTTTTGATGCAGCATTTGAGGATAGTGCGCAATTTCTTGCAACGTTTCTTGCCAAAATTCCTGCACATTTCGGGATCTCGACGTTCTTCACTGATGGAGCAACAATTGTGTGCTCTTATCAACCTCTTCTTGCTCCAGTTCTTGCAAACAGAAATGTCTGCTTCAATACAACGGTCTGATTTTCTTTTTGGTGGTTGAACAGCAGGCTTATTGTATACTGTTGGTTTATGGTCATGGTGTAAGTCAAGACTCTGAGTATCGTTGGATTTCAAAGAACCATCGTGTGTGCTATTGGTCGAAAGCTCATCTGTAGAATTAGTATTGGACAAAGCCAAATTTAAATCTTCATTCTGAACATTTAAGGTATCATTGCTGAATAAAACCCTTTGCAAGCTATTATAGAAGTCATCTTTGAATACTATGCTTGATTCATTGTATTCAAGATCATCCACAGTGTCATTATACAATGGATAATCAAAGTCAATTACTTCATTTATAAGGTCGTTATTTGTCAGCGATTCGTTATTTCTATTAATATCGGTTTCATTTGAAAGCGTAAAATTCTTTTCTTCAGGTTCATCGGTAGGAATTGAAATTTCAATGCCGTAAGCTGGTTCTTCTGAATAAGAGCTTGTTGTGGCAAAGAAGTCCTGGAATTGAAAAGATTCAATCATTATAATAAAACAAGACTTTTTATTTGCTACTTGAAAAATAATTTCTTTTTTATTCTCATATTTAGGGGTTTTTTTTGCTGAAAATTTCACTTATTACAGTCAGTGTTGACTTCAATCACGAACATATGATCGCAGTATTAATCAGTGATGACTCTTATTTGTACTAGGCTTAAAATTACAGAAAATAATCCTAAAAAGAAAATAGTTTTCAATTTAACTATGTAATTAATTAAATAGAACATATACTGCCTATAAATGAAGTTCTTATTAGATGTTCACTGCTGTGTCAAAATGTGTTGATCTCTAAGTTATTTTGTTTTCTCTATTATAGAAATTTCTCTATTTTGAGGAATTGCTTTAACACTGATTTACTGTAAATATTTTTATTTACTCTATGAATATTGTATTGAATTTTAATGTTAGGAGTGTTACCATTTCATAGGAATTAGGAACTGTTTTTCTTTCAAATTTTCAATTTTTCAATTTTATATTTATAAAAGTTACAGAACATTTCAGTGACTTTAGTAGTATGTATATAATGCATATTTATCAAAAAAATTGAAACTCATTAATTAAATTTTAAATATCTGACTAAAAGAAGCCTTTACCATAGAAAGATACAGCTTTTTTGTATTTTCCTCAACTCATTTATTCCGAATTAAAAAGTTTTAAAAATTCTTTCCACTGAAATCACATGAGATTATATTAAGTACACTTTACATGTATTCTGCAATACCATCATATTTTTTATTTATTTATGCTCCCTGGTAAAATTGTATGATGTTATTTATAATGAAAACTCTAGCATATGTATAAGAATTTTTTACTTTGTATAACAATCAATATTCTAAAATATTTTTTATATATATTTCAAATACGTTAAAATGAAATGTTCTCATTATAATCATTGAATTTCTGATCACGTAAGCTAATTGTTACAGTGAATTTATTCAAAATTCTTTCTTCTTTTTACTTACTTATTTCACTTAAAAATTTGGATTTTGGTATATTAACTAAAATTTAATTTTTTTTTCGAAAATATTTTTTAAAAGGAATATACGTAATTTTATAAACAAATTCATTTTCATATATTTTTTAATACATATAGATATATACATAATATATACATAAAATCTTCAAGCATTTAAAATATAAAATTTAATTCCAGAGAAAATTCCAAAATTTTGAAGATTATTATTGTTGAGTAGTATACTAAGTCCTTTACACTTCCTAAGAAGTATACTAATCTGATGCCAATATATGATAATTGGGCAAGGAAGTAATTAGGATGAAATTCAAGACTATGTAGTTAGAGATGATGATGAATGGCCTAATTTTCTACATGTCGTTAAAATGAGTTGTTCTTGTCGATATTAAGATCTAATAAAAACTCAAGTTTAATTTGCAGCATCGAGAGCTGAACATGGAATTCGCTCATTTTTAGGAAATCTAAATTTTACATATTTTAACAACCTATCTACAACATTTAATTAAAAAAAAAAAAGCACAACTGGTTAAAGTAGTTTAATGAAATAAAACGATTTGCTTATGATCTTATGTCATAAATATTTAGCAAGTTTCTGTATAAATTTTATAGATTTTCCAGAAACTTTCAGAAGGTATTCGATAATTCTTCTCAATAAATATTTAATAATTGTCCTTAAAAAATAAAATAAATAAAAGGGTGCGAAAAAAAGTTTTCCTTGAAGTGAATATCCGTATTCCAATTAAAATATTACTTTAATAATTACTTTAAATAATTTGTTTGTTACCATAAATAAAAAATATTTAATTTTTTGGCTATATCCTATTAATTAAACGTGTTTTAAAGAATTTATTTTTTCCATTGCAATATATAATCTGATATCAGTCTTTTTTTAGTTATAGCGGTATATTAAATAATTGTGGTGTTTTTTTTCAGTAATAGATGGGAGGGTTAGTTCTGATATCAGCGATTTCCTTTATAATGAAAACTATAGCATGCGTATTAGATATTTACTGTATGTGTATTATATACTTTACATAACATTTATTACTGAGTTAATTTTAATGTCTTATATCTTATTATATTCCCGAATCAATTTTGATTTCTTTTATCTTATTTTTAACTATTTATTCTTATTTATATTTATAATTGTCTTATATCTTATTTATAATTATATATTATTCATATTTATAAATGTTTTATATTTTATTTATAATTCAAGAATGATATTCAAGATGGTTAAAATAATAAACCACATTTGTTATTGGTAAAATCAAATTATTTATGACACATATCGTAAAATCAGTAAATGTAAGAAATTTAAAATTGTTTGAGCATCACATAATGTATGGATGTTACACAAACCTCCTCAGTCGTCTCCTTCGCATTTAGAATATCTTCAAGTGAAGAGTTGTTTTGTTTGTCGCACGTCACGCCACATGGACTTCTGTAATAAGTGGCTAAAATAGCGGACACCACAAGAGCTTCATCTGAATTCATGATGCTCAGAGGATACGGAATGTAGTAAGCCAAACGACCACATCTGAAATAAATTAAAATATATATATATGAATAATATTGTTACGAATCAAATGTGATACAGCTTTCTTGCCAAGTAAATGGCATGGTTATAAAGATTTATTTACAGATATTCTTCATAAAAATTGAATTTATACCTTGATCTTGCAGATAAAAAGTATGGTCCTTGAAAATTTTGAATGAATCTCTATTAAGATCCGAGATTTGGAGATTCTTCTAGTAAATTCCATACTTTCTCTAGAGATTTTATGAAATTAAGCGATCATATGAAAAAGAATTTGTTCTTTTTAGAATACTGATCGCATTGTGAGTATGTGCACCGAAAGTTCTTATACTATTGAAGAACCGATTTGGTACCTATTTGTAGTTTGTTAATTTCAAAAATTGTTTTTTGTGTAAACGTTCTCAGAGTTTGCCAAATTTTTCTTCTATGTGTGCAATGTGTTGGAATCATTCGTTTCCAATGCACGGATTTCATCACAATATATATCTAATAGATTTAATTACGATAAAACATTAATTATTTGCATTTCGCTTTTAAAACACAAAATAACGAAAGGGAAATAAAATTTTCCTAAATAGGTTACTGCCTAAAATTCGCTAAATTGTATACCCTAAAATATCTTTATGGAGTGACTCCCATTTATTTCTGCAAAATTATCACCCTATATTGGAAATATTATATTACGTTTTATTCAGTATTGGGGTAAAATTACGATAAATGTGTTATAATGTTCAGTTATTATTTCGTAAAAATCATCTCTTTTTTAATATATATATATATATATATATATATATATATATATATATATATAATGGGATTTGCAATAATCGGACTTTAATCGCTAATTTCTAGGCTTTTAGAAACAAGCGAATCTCCCTACGGCAAAAACATTTTAAAGGGCACAGAAAGTTTCGTCTTTTGTTGCACTGTTGAATAAAGTTCTATTAATTATCATTTAGAGTAATTTTTAATCTAAAAGAAGGCAAATGATTTCCCCCTAATGATCCTAATAATTTTCATTTTAAATGATTTTGAAATAATGATAGGATTGTGACTGTAATAGACAGTCTACATTTTATAAATTTATGAAATCAAAATATTCTACAATTAGTATGTTTTCTAACTTACTTTCAGTTAAGTTAGAAAATGACTTCATAAAATACCTATGTAAGCGCATTAGTAAATTAAGTACATTTTTGCATGCGAATTATTAATTTTTTAATGTAACATATTTACACTTTTTTAAATCAAGAACAAGAAATTGTGTCTGGGAATTAAATTAAAAACTATATCTAGCTTTTTTAATCTCAATGAAATGATATCAGGGATTCAATAGGGAAGTTTTTCTGTTTTGTGATAATAACTGAATATTAATATAAAATTTTAATTTTATATATGGTAAGATTTATTTTATGTTATTTATGAGAATACATTGTTTTGATTTAAATGTATTATATTACTGATGGTATCATCATAAATTCTATTGATATGTATATTTATACAATGAATTATTAAAGGATTATTTTTAAAAAATTGCATTTACAATTACTTGAAAGCAAACTTTAATACTGTTTTTTTTTGTAGTTTGTTTGAAGAGCTTACAGTGTAAATAGTAACTAATTAGTAGATTCTACCACAACACATATTTTCATAAATTTTTCCAACCTGTCATAGACATAAATATCATCTTTTCCTCCTTCCATCAGTCCCCATATGTTCTTTTCAACTGTGTCTTGGTACACGTTGAAGGTCACTCTGTTTTCAAGTTCATGTAAAACAGCTTGTGAATGAGGTAAATTAGAATTCACTATCATGAATTCTAAATCGTTCATACCGTACGTTCGAAAATGCCTTAGCAGCGACTCCAGACTGAAAAAAAAGGTATGAGTTAAAATATTGGAAGGAGTGTATTTTTATAAATTAATGGAAAAAACGTGTATAAGACGATAATCAAAATCAAAATATGTTTTAGTCTCAAGAAATAAATCAATCAAGATTAACATAGATGGTGAAAAAGATCTCGATAAATTAAAAAAAAATCCAATGAATATGAAATTATTATTATTAACATAAGAAAAGAAAAATTAGAAATAGAATAACACAAAGAAAAAAATATTCAGAATTCACCTTATACAGTGAAAAATATTTTAATAAATTAATGAAACAATTATAACTATAATCAGAAACATTTTTTTAAATAAAAATGTTTCTGATTATAGTTATAATTATATATATATATATATTTCTAATATTTAAATATAGTAAGATTATCATATATAGTGAATTTTGGACACGGATTACACAATTTATTATATTGCTTTAGAATTTTAATTTATTTTCATAATATAAAGTCGAAATTTATAAGGTCTTTGATTTTGATTTTGTATTTACTTTTTAAATTATTACATTTAGCATATCAGAATGCAATGAATAAAGAATACAATCAAGTAAAACAATGAAGAAAAAAATCGTTAATAAATAGAGGTTAATAAAATAGACAGTTTTTTTAATACATTTTTTAAATAATTTTTGAAAAAATTACTTCCAATAATAATATGTGGAAAAGTGCCTTGGTATATGCTTCGTTGAGGATGTCATTCTTCATATATTCATTCAGATCTATGTTTGCGAGAAATCCATATTACCTTTATAATTGCCTAACGTTACTTCGTCAATCAGCTTTGAAAGTTTTACTACTGATTATTTCGAATTTGACCTGTTATTGCAGAAATACCAAAAAAAATGTTTTAAAAAACTGCAATTAAACAAATAATGTATGTTTCTTTTTATGTCTATTCCTTTATATTTTGGTTCTTTTGAATAACCCTCACCCTTGCATTTGTGTACCAGAATAGTGTGTTGGAAATTGCTTTACTTATCTTAAAAATGAATGTATTTTTTAAAAAAATTTTTGAGGACATTTCGCATTAAGAAACACATTTACTAAGGCAAAGAAAGTATGAGGAAAGTTAATAACTTACAGTGATTATACTGATGACTTATATATACTGATATTATACTGATTATACT
>JAOUZG010019159.1:5039548-5055605 GCA_026289955.1 Argiope argentata
TTATACTGATTATACTGATGACTTATATATACTGATATTATACTGATAACTTATACGCCTTATACTGATGATACAAGACAGTGTTTAGTATGTTAGCTTACCTGGAAGCCTGCTGCAAGCAGAATCGTCAAGAAGCTTGAAGTAAGGCGAGAACGGTCACCTTGCCTCTCGCCTCCACCAGAGGTTGCCGCATTCCGATGGACCACAGGGGAGGTTCCTCGCATTCTGGAGGCCTAGCGGAGGCTACGGCCAAAATTAAGCAGATGACAGGGCCCAACAGCCAACGATGGACACCCATCGTTTACTGTGGCTGAAATAGGAAAAGGTTTATGTTAGATTTAATCGGCTTCTATTTATAAATGGAAAGTATAAATGTGCTTCTTATAAGTAAGATAGATAAATTGTACTCGATATATTTTTCTGATTATTGTTCTATATTTAACAGGGCATATAATACGTAAACTATCAATGATTTACAGTGCTTTAAAGCGTCACTTCTTCAGTTGGAAAGAGTAAATGTTTTTTTTAGATTGTTTTACTCGTATAATGCTAGATGTATCCGAGTGTTGTAAAATAATATTTCGTACATGTACATTCAGAATGGGTACAAATTAGTTATGAAATTAAGTAACTGAATTATTAGCGAACGAATAATTTCATTGAATGATTTCAATAGTAGATTATTATTAATGCATTTCAAGTTTACGAACAGATTGTTAAAATATTTCAAATCCAAATTTGAGTGAGAAATAATTAGCTAAACAGCATTATTTCCTCATTCAATGAACTCTCTACTCGTTAAACGCATTCTGCTTTGTAAAATTCAGATTTTTTTAGTTCCTAATTCAGATTCTGCTCTGCAAATAAAATTTTCGTCTAAGACACAAGAACAATGAGGTCTGAAGGAGAAACTGCTTATTACCTTTGATTTGATTGACTTGAATTAATTTCCAAATATTTAACGTCATTCATTTCTTGAAAGAATATGGCTAGAGTCATGTGAAAATAGTCCTAAAGTTAAATAGTTTTATTTTCTTATAATCACAAATATTCTTCTTTATGACTGTATAGTTATAGGTTAATAATTTAATAATCAATAATAAACAATTTCTTATACCAAACTAAATTGTAACCCTCCATCAGTTGCAAGGTATAAGCAGCACCATTTGAATGAATTAATCATATGTTTGATAAGGATTCGACATAATGTTTGTGTCATGCGATAGTTAGGATTTCAAAATGCACGATGTCCAATAATCTGAGTTGGATAATAATTTATTAGGAAAACGTTAATGTTTATTAAGAAACGTTAGGAAACCAATAAAAAAAATACTGTATCAGTGTCGTTTTTAGATTAACATCATAGTATTCAACGTCGATACTGATCAAATAATTCTGCTCATTCACAAGACCAAAAAGTTTTTAACTGATACAGTTGTACAATTCAGGTGTAGAAGTATTCCTAAAAATCTAATATCGGATATCAATATGTCTAATATCAAACTTTTTAACGAACTCTTCGAGTTTTCTCCAAATGTATATTGATTTAAAAATATTAATAGGTTGTTACATGTAGAAAAAATAACAACCTGTTTTTAATTAGAACACGTTTCAAAATACTGGATTAAAAGTGTTTTGATAAAATTATTGAACATCATGCCTAATATTCGTCGTTTTTAATCGATATGAGCTCTAAGTTTATCTCAATGCGTGACACAGAAAACACGGTAGAAATTAATTTTGCTGGTTTTGAAAATATCTTCCCTTTTTTAAGTCAAATGAAATGAATTATAAAAAGAAATCATTCCAATATTGAATTTATTTTCTATGCGAAAAGATATATTCAGATATAATTGTTTAACTAGGTTTCTATCAACGAGTTTACATGACAGCAAATCTCTTTGAAATTTTTTTAAAAATACTTATCGCATGTCAGTGGTTGCCATTACTTATTTATTCCTTCCGTCAGTGGTTGCCGTTACTTATCATTATCGTTCACATAGTTTTGCTATGAACAAGCATATTTTTCTCTTACAGTTTACTTAAACTGAACAGCTTGTGATCAACTAAAAGCATTTTGCGTTATCTGTAATAGTTCGAAGTTTGTTATGATATGTGTTGTCACATAGAATTCAGTATAAACTGATAAGAAATTGAAAGATTGAGCGCAAGGTCATTGTTCAGAAAATTCATAATCTGAGAACGAATCAATTTTGCTATGGATATAAATAGATGAAATCTTTGCACTGCGTAATTAATCGAAAATATTGTATATTTAACACATTTTTATTGTATAATAACACTTTTTATTTTAGTTTCATTAAATAAGAATAAAATGTGATTTAATAATTTATTCAAGCAATATTAACCAAGATTTAAATTTTATTTACCAGCAGGTGTCTATAACAATGAACTAAACCACGAACTCAAATCGCGACCTTCAATAGCCACCTTGGTGATCTTGACAACAACGGAGCCTCATGCAACCTTTGTGGTGCCATCTAGCCATAGCAAAAACCGTCAGACTCACTTGACGCATCAAAGCACTCAAGCGCTAGTTATAACGCTTGGTACTTTAAAATCGTTCGTCTCTCCACCGACTAATTGGTGGGGGGAGTATTATGGTACTAGCTTCATAAGCCAGATAACATCTACTATTCTGAAGTACACTTTTAGTATTATGGTTATGTTACTCGGTTACTGACCGACCACACCGAAGGTTGTGGTTCATACCACAACCTTCACCTCCCACATATCTACCCCTAAGCTAAGCATCCGTTGTTTTCTAAATGATCGTCGTTGTATCAGCAAAAATGGAAATTGGAGATGGAGTTTTAATGAAACCGGGGTCAACCCCTCTTGTGAAAATAAGTTTCTTCATCTCAAGCCAGATAACTCAATCATAGACCAAACCCTATAGGGAATAAGAACAGCTACCTCATGTCTTAGTTTCTCAAAGCATCTTCTCATTAGAAGTTCAAAGCGGAGAAGTTGAAAGTCTGTTTTCACGAAACCAACAACTTGACATTCACATACAGAATTGACGAAACAAGCTATGGATCTACGACTAATACTGTAATCTCAAAATGATCTACCTGAATACAAAGGGAAATATCTGAATGACCAAACCATCGTAACAACAGCATTGGCGAAAACTGTGGGTGTGTCCTAATGGCCATCACCGGTCACAGTACAACCCTTCCCTTGGAAAGTATGACCAATAATTGACGGAAGGTAGCCTCTCCCCCTCATATTTTTCTGTATCCTCTAGAGTAGCCAGAACTGATTTCAATAACGGAAGCTTCTCGTTCTCATTTTTGAGATGCCCCCTCCATAGGAAGTAACTAATATTGGTAGTTGGATTTTCAGGAAAATTAGATATTTAGATTATATAATAAGATATATAGATATATAAATATATTTATTAGAGTTATTGCATAGTCAAGAAATGCATTTATTACATAGTAATACCAAGATCAAATTGAGTAAAATGTTCTTATTGATAGTAACCGAATGTGTCTCAAGAATGAAAACTATTTATATCCAAGCATTAGAAAAAAATTTCCAACGTTGAAATAAAAATTTTCATTTTGAAAGAAATATAAGATCATCACATTTAATAGTTTAAAAAACTAAAAAAAAATCAGCAGCATCTTTTTTTAATAGTTAATGTTGCTCTAATCAATCAAAATGCTTTTATTAATAAACTTTAAAACGAAAAATAAATTTAAAAAAATAGTTAAAATGTGAACTAAAAAGAAATCTAATTAACACAGATTATTAATATTATATGCATTTTTTATGTGAAATAAAAATGTTTAACATATCTTTTATGGATATTTCAAAAATTCTTTGCTCATTTAGAAATCTATTTTTAATTTCGTTATATACTTATTATTTGAATATTTTCGCTTATTGCTTTTTATTAGTTTCTAATAATTGCTATTCTATATCCATTATTAGCTTTGTTTAGTTCTACGAAGATGTAAAATAATATACTTATTAAAAAATCAAGTATTTTTTACTATGTATTGTCATTTTATGTTCAAAACCTTTTATCGATCTCTTCTTTTTTTCTTATTTTTTGTCTCTATTTTGAACTAACATTTTTCAGTTCAAAAAACATCATATCTCATATAACAAATATCTCATTACTTGAAATGTATAGACAAAAATGTCAATATCTGCTTGCTCAGACATTGATTATTTATCTACTCCGGTGCTCTAGATAAAAATATTGAAAACTGTTATAAAAGTTTTGTATAATAAGACAAATTCTTTTACTTTCTAATCTATAATTTTATATGAATAATATTCACGAAAAAGATTTGTTCGAAAATATTTTTAACTCCTTTGAACCGAAATGACGAATAGAGTATGTTATGAATTTTCTTGAGTGAACTGATTACGACAAGTTGCATTCGCAAGAAATTATTGTGAGTTTTTTTTATTTTTATGAATTGATATTATTTATGAAAAAAGTGTTCATTATGACTGAAAATTCCTGCACTTCAATACCAAATATTTCTTTTAAAATTAGTTCATATATAATGGGCTTTGAAATTCATATGTAGAACATATAAATAATGAAGATGTGAATTATATATATATATATATATATATATATATATAAATTAGAAATTTAGAAATTATCTGAAAAGGGCAAATCTAAAAAAGATTAACGTGGAAATACTTTTTTTGTCCATACTATTCCTAAATATTTTAAATCTAGAGGCCTAAAAATTATCAGATAAAAAAGAAGAAATACTATTTATTATTCACAGCAGAAAGGACTAAATATGACATGTAAGTATAATAAGAGTTTTTTTTGCCAGTTTTTTTTTTAATTATTTCTTCCATATTCATTAATTTGGATGAAAACATATGCATATATTGAATAATGTTCTGTTAAATGCTTGACGTGTAGGCAAGAAATTTAAGTCTTTTCTTCTTTCAAATTTTTTTCTTTTCACAATTTCATATTAAATAAAGAAAAAAGTATTCTTTTATCGGAAAATTCTTTTAAAATAAATAGAATAATTAAATTAAATAATGATTTTACAAATAGATGTAGTTTATTACCAAATATCAATTGATATGCGCCTTCTATAATTAAATAATCTTGATTGTCTGAAAATCTTTAAAATAGTTTTAGGCTCAGTAGTCTTTAAAAAATTAACTTTTTACAGATTTTAATTACTATAGCTTCGTTTTGCAACTTAGGTAGTTTATGGTGATAAGATAAAACGATAAGATATGTCTTAGATAACTATTCTTTCTTCATAAAATTCAAAATATTCTGTATTCAGTAATACCAGTTAGATTTCCTTAAGAATAATCTCTGCTTTCTAATTTTTAAACAGTTTTAAAGGTCTGGATATGATGGGCGAAACTTTAAATCGACTATTGTATTTTTAACGGATTGGATTAATTAAATTGTCCATGTATGTTTTAAAAAAGGTTAAAATTGAAATAAATTTAGTAATGAAAATGATATAATTACGTAGTCAGGATTAGTTCAACACAAATAATTGATTAAAAAATATTTTTTCATGTAAACAATGTTTTTATCGTCCATAAAAGAATGACCTTACAAATTTTCCCACCTTAATATTAGGGCTAAGAGTCGTACTTTAATTGAAGATAGAATAAATTAAAGTGTGAGTTTTAAAAAGGTCTTCTTCTCAAGGACAAATTTGAATAAAAACTGCAGATATACGAAATTTGTATCGATATATCTGCATATTAAATGTAATTCATAAAATTTAATATACTTCAAATTTATTTTGAAAAAATCATCATATAAACGTACGAACAAACCAAATATAAATTTATTCTATTCAAGGAGTTTTAAAAAATCGCAATTTTATCAACATTTCAAGACAGAACTTCTTGATAGTCTAATGCGAATATTTTATGTATAAAAAAATGCGCAATGATTTTTCCATTAAATTTAATTTTTAAATCCGAACTAATATTTTATTACAATGTTCTTAAATAATATCAGTTTATAGCTTACAGTACAATCTTACCGTTTTTAAACTGGCAGTGATTCAAGTCTATTCCACAGTCTAAGCACGAGCAATTGTAATCACATCTTCAGCGGTGCGATACTCACAGCGTAATCGAGATAACTTTTGACCTCGATCACGTGAACGCTCATGTGTTGCCATAGCGTGTTTCTGTAGTTATCGGGGGAAGTTCGCTCACATCAAAATGCGACTGTGGAGGCGTAGATGTGTTCGCCTAATTGTTTTCATTCTTCCCTTATTGCGTAAGAAGACTTGTATTTACTTATTGTTAATGGGGTTGTGAGAAAGCTTGAAAAATAGAATCCTGGTCTATGTTTCGTTTTATTTTAGTCAGCAAAATCTCGTAATGTTTCAAATACAATATTGAGAAAAATTAGTTTTGTTTTAACATTCGAAGATTGTTTACACGAAATTTTCTAGTACACTTTCTGATAGAGATGTTATTCAGCCTATTTTACTCAAAAAATTATTGGAACTGTTTTGAATATCTCTGCTGTTTTGAATGTTGCTGACATCTTTATTTTCAGAGATCATACAATGGTGTAACTACGGTGTCCCACCATGTTGCCATAACCAGATGGGGAATGCAAATTCAGGAAAGTTTAATTTGCATTTAAGTTATTTTTGTTGCATTTAAGAAATACTGAATGTTGCATTTAAAAAAAACTGAATGTTGCATTTAAAAAAATTGAATGTTGCATTTAAGAAAAACTGATTGTTGCATTTAAAAAAACTCATACTTTAAATGCATTAAAATTAAAGGAATAATCAAAATGCATTATTGTATAGCATATACTTTACTGATGAATTTAACTCAGACTTTACTTAAGCATTTATGAAAAATTAAATATTTTTCTTCAATTCTTAATCAATAGATTTAAAATAAAACTTCTAAAAAGCAAAAATTCATATTCTTTTTTTTTTCAATTTAATATCTTTATATATTGAATTATCTTGGAAATTCCCAAATTCAATTCCCAAATTATTTTTTAAACATTATATCCGACGTTAAAAATAAAGTTTTTGAGATCTGAAAATAGTTTTTGATCAATAATGAAAAGCTTATATATCATCACAATACCAATAAATTGTAAGAGTAATATTTGATAGAATCACTTAATATGAAACCGCTCTTATATTCAAAATATCAATTTTCTGTTCATAAGCTATTCTTATCAATCAACTTAAACTCGGTTAATATCTTAAAATAGATAATTAATTGTTAAGAATTGCTATAAGCAAACTGAATGAGAAAAGTGCTAAATGCAGATCTAATGCTAAAAACAAGTAGTACAAACAATTTAAAGTCAATTCTTACTTAGGTCAACAAAGAATTTTTTTATTTTAGTTACTTTTTAGTAAATAATATAAATATTTATATACACAAGACAGAATCACAATATTAAGTAGAAAAATAAAAAGCCAATTTTTTTCAGTTTTTCATTTTTCTTCTAGGCGCATAGCTCAATCTTAAGGTTAGGAAGGAGAAATGATCAACAATATACGACAAAGATTTTAAAGAGGAAAATCGGAACGGAATCGAAAGCTTAAAATTTATTCAATTTTATCTTTTGAGAAAAAAAACCTTTACTCTAATCACTAAACCACAACTTCTAACTCAATCTCAAAAATCAGTTAGATAAAGCGAAACTTCAAAAATTTATCAAAAAAAATTAATTTTCGCAAGAATTGAACGAGTATTTTTCACCTTCACGTGTCAAATAATGAATATTTTATCAACTTAACTACAGCATATTGATTTCAGTTTCATTGCAAATTGCTAAAACTCCATATAAAGTATTAAAAAATTAATTTAATTTAATTAGTTAATTAAAATTTGAAAAACTGTATTAACATCGTGTCATCGACTTCAATTTTTAAAAAAATGTCTTAGAAGTGGATGAATAAAAAGTGTTTATTAACGATTGAAAATGTGAACAAATATAAATTTAATATAGGAAGAGCATCAATTAATAGTAGGAATTGAAAAAGCACTGGTGTGCTTGTTGAAAGATATGCCTTAGAAAATAAAATAAAAAACTATACATAGATCGTTTTTGCATTTATTTTGACTAGGATAAATTTATTTTATTATAAATTGTAAGTGAATTGTTGAGACATGAGACATCCATAGTTTCAAAATAAAATCCATTTTCATATTTGAGTTCGAATAAACCTAATCCATATTTAAACTACATTTAATTTGAAGTCTTTGGATCTAAAAATAAATTCAAATAAATAACAAAATCGAAATAACAAGTTCGAATTAGCCAGTCCTACCATGTTTTATCTCCCAGATTTGTTTCTTCAAAGACCCATAACGCATTTGCTACCATCACGTCTCCCGACCGAAAGGTTCCTTTTACCTTAAACGTATTTCAAGCATAATATTCACCTAGAGCTCAGGGAAAGCCTTCCCTTAGACCCTAAACTCCGTTACGATATCTTTTGGATTAGCCCTCCCTCCACCAGAACCGGAGGATCCTTAAGGCTTTGAACCTCCAAGATCTCCATCCTTAAGGAAGACGGTCACGTACCGATCTCTTCCGCATCTTTCGGAAGAGGATGACAAGATGTCGGAGAATTTTTCTTCAAGTTCGTGATCTAAATACCGCGCTGCCAAACGAATTGCACTCACAACTTTTTTGCTCACAAAGTGAATCAACAGTCTTCGCCTTGCTGCGCACGTTCCTGAAATTGCTGACATATGGATGGAGTATATTCGGGGGCCTTATTACCACTTATGACGGGGGACTCGCTCCAAGTCCCCGACTGTTACATAAATCAGTGGCACCTTTTTTGGTAATTGGTTTTTCGCGGATGGAATGCCGTTTCTTTCCCTTATAGGGACGTATTTTATATGCGCATATTTGGGAGAATATTTTGTAAAAGGAAAAGATTGTGGATGCGGGAAATGATACATATTGGATGAAACTTTCGGTGAGGTCATAGAATGCTTTCTGGGTGGTTGTATTCAATGAAGGTAGATAAATAAATGTTTATTTAAAAAAGTCGAAAAGTTTTTTTTCATTTATACAAAATATATAAAGGGAATGGATGTGAACTATAAAAAACTGAAATATGAGGTTTGGATGTGAAGAGTGTTTTATATATCCATAAGCTGAAGAAAATTTTTTTTCTAGCATAAGTGAATCTATCTGTCGATCTGTTTTTGACCTTTGACCCTTCAGTGTATCATGTAGTTATTTGGCTAATCATTTTTGTTTTTCATATATAGATTTTACGTGACTATTTCAATGGGTATAAAATGATTTTTAAGAATTCTTTGTGAATATTTTTTGCATAAAAATTTGTAGAAAAGACATGTATTGTAATAGTCATATTAGAATCAGAATTAAAAGGTAACGTGAAAAACTCCGAAGATGGCTGTTGAATGAATAAATTTACCATTAAAAGTACGATCAATATACACTTTCTGCTTCTACAAAAATACATTTATACAAACAAATATTTATTTTTATAATAGAATTTTTATATAAGGATTTGTGTCACTGGATGTTGTTTAATTTTTTGTTTAATTTTTTAATATGACTATTTGACACATTTTAATTTTTTTTAAAAAAATTGTACAAAAAGTAGATATTTAACTTTTTAAAAAATTCTTTAAATTATATGTAGTTATTTAAACATGGCTTTTTTGTAAAAAATCATACACTTGTAGGATTAAATTTAAAGGCACATCAAATAAGAACAGAATGTTAAATATGATTTTAATTCTTACGTTATGAATGAAACTTCGTTTCTGTGCCTGTGAATAAAATCTTATAAAAACTAAATGAAATTAGTTGTCATTGAAATTTTATTGTATTAAATTTGTTATGAAATTGATCAATTATTAAATAAATATCGTTCTTATACTCCCGTGTAAGGGAATCTGGTAAGTCAAATACATAATGGTTTTGAAAATGAAATGAGTAATTTTGGCATCAAAAATTTTGGGATAGAATCAAAGGAAAATTGTTTAAAACTCAATATCAATTTTTTTACTAAATGCTGGACCACAAAATATTCATTTTATGGGGTAGGATTAGAGAAACCCTATCCTACAAAAAAAAAAATAACTATCATATTCAACTATTACTATAATTACCTTGGTATAGAATTGCTTCTTCAAAAAAATTCACTAACTTCAAAGGCCGTATTTATTATTTCATCGTAATTTATCTAACTTTTCATCATTATTCCAATATTCAATCGTGTTTAATTTCGAAATGAGAAAAAAATTATGGTAATATTTTTCAAACTATTACTGAAAACTTGCGATGTATAGGACCATATGTGAAATAATTAAAAGAACCATATACGGAATAATTAACGATCAAACATTTTCGTTTCAAAAGTATATGAGCGAAAGAAAGAATTCTACATGGTTTTCAGTTGAAAATAAATAATATGAGTCAAAAATTTTACAAGTTTTTTTTTTTTTTTAATTTTATGATTAAAGCCTCAAATCTTATATTTTATATTTATAATTTCTACCCAATTTTAAAGTCATAATTTTTTTTAAAATATTCGAATTTATCTATATCGCTACAAAGATTTCTGGAGTTAAATAGGTTATTTTCAGATTAATCGAAAAATACAAAATAATTGTGTGTGTGTGTAATGCATTTATTTGTAGAAAGCAGAAGGTGGTTTCGAAGACAAAGATGAGACTTTCCATTTTTTAATTCGTTTTATCATGAGGGAAAGCAATCATTATTTACAAGCTGAAGTGACAAGCAAAACACAGAACGATACAAAACGGTATGGGAAAAAGCTGATGAAACTTTTATCCCTGTGAATATATATTTTTAGATTTTAATAGGGATCTTTGATACATGTCAATCACATATACATCTCGTGAAAGGAATCATAGGGAATCTTTTAAAGGAATGCGATTAGCTGGGCAATTTTTATTCCCTCTCTCGGAGTGTGGGAAATAGTCGGATAGCAATTTTGTAATGCTTCTGTAGAATTAACTTTTGCTAATTAACTAGAACAAGTGGAATGGAGCAGGAAATAAGAGAATATTTAAAATGATGTCACAATGGGCTAAATTAAGATGAAACTTTGAAAATTAATTAACGTTTAATTTAATTTTAAAATATCATTAAATATTATAATTATTATTGTTAAAAAACTATAAATTATTCTCATAGACAAATTTAATGTGACAGTTGTTGCAAAAATAAGGAAAATGGCAACCATTTAAATCTCGTCTGCAGAATCATTCATAATACGTGATGAACTGGCAACGATGCCTCTAAGGTAGTGGTCATCAGCTTATATCTTCTCCCTGCATCTCCCCTACCCACTTTGTCCAGAGCAGGAATTTGCCCTGTAGATTTGCGGAAGCGTTTCCCCTCCACTAATGGATATTATTCCAAGTGCACTTGTTTACATTACCAGTGGATGATAGACATCAGATCTTTTGTAACCACGTGCAGTTTAATTAAGCACGTAACGCCGATGCGAAGGTTGATCGGTGGAATTAAACAAACCGTGAATTACGGAATTCACGGTAATAGCATTATAATGGTTTAGACAGCTTCCATCAAGAATTTATTACAAAGTGGAAGAAGGGATTTATTACGCGAAAATATCGATGCTTAATAAAGATAGAATAAAGATAAAATATTAATTCTAAAATGGCCATGATTAACGAATTAACAATTATAATTCCGAATTTTAACTGCTATTACAGAATTGAAAAAGTTTTTATAAAATGTTTAGGATTATCGAAATTGTTGTTGGACGTAAAAAAATTAATTTAAAATAATACTATTTTTAATGAGATAGAAATAATTATTTTTTAAATTAGTTTAAATTGTCAATATTTTCTATGAATGAACAATAATCAAATGTTATTTATTAATATAAAACTTTCAAAATCTTCTGGTTTCACGTTTTTTTGGTTTTGAGTAAAAATTTCCTTATTGTCTACAGTTAAAATTTGTAATAAATCGATTAACTAGAATACAAGAAAATTCATGAAGTATTCCGTTTTCATACTTTTTATGTAAATTTATAGATTTTTTTTTCATTTTTTCAGCTTATTTCTTATTAAATTAGTTTTGGCTTTTTAAATGCTAATAATATATTCTAACTTTTTCATATAATTATTACGAAGATATTTAATTTTTCAGATTCATACCTTATTACAAATGCGGCTTTAATACTGATCACATCTCACGTTAATTTCCTGGAAATTATTTAATTTTTTTTTCAAATTTTCTGCTCGTTTCATTAGTTTTTTGTTTTTTAATGGTAGAATAAACTAAAACACTATTTTTAACGATTTAATTTTTTTAAATAAATAAACGTTGAATTAGAATGATTTTTTAAATGAAAAAATGATAACGTATGCAAATTTATAAGTTACTGTTTAGTTAGGAAATTTTGCATGCTGATTAATTATATGACTTTATGTACTAAAATTCATCAGAATGATGAATTAAATGCAATTAGGCATGGACTTTTAAATTTTCAATTAAATAAAAAATTATTTATTTTTCAGTTTTTACGATCCTATTTTTGGCAAATTATAAACTCCCATCAAGTCTTTTAAAAACATTTTATAATTTAAAGTTTTGGAACTATTAAATTTTGTAATATGTCTTTTTTTATAAGATAGTCCTTACATATATTCCTAGTTTTACTTATATTTAGAGTTGCAATATTGTATACTAAACTGTATCTCTGTATGAGTTTTCTTAAATATAAATACTCATTGTATTATATACAATTACGATGCATTTTCTAAGACACCAAAAACATTCTCATGAATTGGAATGTAAGCAAAATGTTTTAACTAATTTATCTTTAGGAATGGAATAAAAATGCTTTAAAAGCTTCTGGTTATAATACTTAAAAATTATCTGGTGTTAATTCCTTTTAATTAAACATTTCACTGATAAAATACTTCTTCTAAGGGTTACGGCATAAAAATCATAATTCATTTAATTATCGGGTTAACATGAAATTACTATAGAGTTAATGTATGTTGTTTCAGAATAAATACGTTATAACTGAACAATCCATTTAATTATAATCATATTTCGCTAAAACTTTTAAATCATCAATAATTTTGCAATTACATTTTTCATCAATTTCATCAATGGAAATTAAACAATTCTCACAAGCTGTATTTTTTAATGAAATTAATTGCCCAAAATTAAAAAGGAATGGTTCTCGTTATAAAATTATTGTTGCCCTAATTTCTTTGTTTATTACGTAAAAAATAGAAAAAAAATTAAAATTAAACTAAGAAAAATACAAGAATATATTACTTCTGAATTTTGTATTTTATCAAAAGCAACATGATTATAATTAATCTTCTGCATGATAGAATCAAAATCTTTAATTAAAAACTATGAGAACCAAAGTGTATGTTCAGGTGACAACAAGATATTTAATTTATAAAATTAAGAGCAAAAACCAAGCAAAATTTGATTAATTTTAAAGATCTGAATAGAGCTGAAGCTTTAAAAAAAGTTTCGAAAATTCATCAATCAGCTTTGAATAAAGTTCAAAATGTGTTGTTTGTCTCCTTTTTTACACTTTTATTATAATAATGACATTATAATCTCCTTGTGAAAGTTTATCCAGTGTATAATCAGTCGACCAATGCTCTGGCGAAATTTAATTAAAACACTTTTAATTTCACATCAGTAAACTAATTAACAAATCAATTTTTTCGGTTCGAATTTATTGAATGCGCTGATATTATTCCAAAGGGATTATTCGGTCGAATGAGAAGAGATTAAATAAGGTTGATAAATCAAAAAGATTTGTAAAAATAATTTGTTAAATACATTCATTTGTCTTTATCACACTTGATTGAATTTGGATTACATCTTATTAAAAAATTCATTAATGCTTCCTTCTTTTTTTAATGTTTGAATACTAGCTTACATTTTCATCATAATGGTGCCAATTTTACTTGTATTTTTAAGCATTTAATTATGTTTTTTAATTATGAATAATTCATTGATATTGTTGTTGAATACTGATATTGCTTGATTAAAATTTGAGCATTGAATTCAGAAAATTGAACCACTGATTAATTGAATCTATTTATCAAATGATTGCGTAGCAGGTTTTCGTTTTTTCCCCACCAATGAACGCTTTGAAAATGTGTGTTATAATTGTCAAAAACTGTCAATCAGTTTGCTTATTAGAATTATAAATCAAGAGCATAAAACACAAAAATTTTGAAATTTGATATCTTAAAATTTGAAAATTGTAATTTTCTATGAAATTTTTTAAAACATTACGTTCGTACGTCATTTGTAGCTTATTAAAATGACTCTTTATTGATTTATTATTTGTTCAAGTTAATGTATATTTTCGGAAACTTTAAGCTAATTTTATATGTATGAATTATATATTGAATCCAAAAATTGAGTTTTTTGTCCATCGGTTCTTTCTTTAATACGATATAACGATAGAGACTTTTTTCATCAAATCACTTTTGTAGCCCAGCTGGTTTGCCGGCATTAGTGGTCTCTAGAATTTTTAATTAAATATTTTAGATAACTTGCTCTTAATGTCTCCTTCTGAAAATTACTTTAAACTTTCAAATTTAAAAGATATAAGACGTCATGTTTTAAACGCCATGCACCATTTTACTCACTTTATGTTGCATTTCTTTTATTTTCTGCTATCCAACTATAATTTGTAAGAAGAATGGCTACATTAGGTTATTTCTTGTTTTTTATCAATGTAATTTAATTTTCAAACTAAAAGGCAGTAAAATTTGATATTTTTCTCCTGTTAATAGCATTTTAAATGTAATTTTCAATCTTTTAAGAATTCTTTACAGAATAAAGTAAAATATATCGTTTACTTTTCTGAAATCTTCTATCGAAATAAAGTTTTGCATTAATAATAGGATATTTATTAGCATAAAAGAAAAAAGAAAAACTATCCTTATTTTTATACTAACTTACATCAATTACTTTTATGTTCTTTCAGAATTCTTATTTTTGTATTATTTGAATAAGTTAATACTCGTTCAAAATTCTTATGATTCTTGTTAGAAAATACTTTTTTTAATTTATTAAATTTAGAATAAATTATTTACTGGTAGAAAATATTATTTAAATTATAATTCCTTAAATTTTAAAATGAGGCGAAAATATTTTTGTAATGCAATCTTTTCCAAAGTTTTTCCGGAAAATTCCAACATTGCTCTTAATTTTTAGTAAACTAAAATTCGAATTAACTAGATAGAGAATACAATATTAATACATTTTTATATATTTTTGTAATTCCTATGTTCATATAGTGCTTTATTTCTTCAAATTTTTCATTAAAATTTAGTTCAACTATAAGTTTTTCTTTATAATTTAGCTCCTTAGCTCTATCTCATGAAGTAAAGATGATAGTGAAAAACTATTATTATGTCTAAATAACATTCGATGCCCCATCCAAACAAAAAAACTTGTATTAAGCATTATGTAGTAACACTGAAAAACAATTATAATAAATTTTTGCTGCCATTCACGAGCTGACATTTTCTCATTACTCATTTTCAGCCCCCTTTGCCGTAATAGAAAAATTTGATTGAATTCATTAGATAATATATAATTTGATTGAATAATATAATATTATTTAACAACATAATTTTATTGAAAAATATAATTTGATTGAATAATATAATTTTATTGAAAAATATAGTTTGATTGAATAATACAATTTGATTGACTAGTATAATTTGATTGAAAAATATAGTTTGATTGAATAATACAATTTGATTGACTGATATAAGATGATTTACTAATATAGTTTGATTAAATAAATAATGTAATTAAATTCTAGCTCATATATCATAATTCAATCAGTTTCATATTCTTTGCAAGTATGTGTCCATATTGTATTGTCGTTTTTTCATATTTTTTACAAAATTTTATCAACGAGAAAAGGTAATTTCAGCAAGGATGCAAAAAAATTAAAATTATTATTTTTTAATTTACACACACACACACACACACACACACACACAAGTATATATATATATA
>JAOUZG010019159.1:5056005-5066967 GCA_026289955.1 Argiope argentata
GGTTTTTAAAATTATATATATATATATATATATAATTTTAAAAACCTGAAAAAGGTATGAAATTTATAAATAAATATAATTAATTTGGAAAACTGGCAAAATTTGACTAGTAAAAATTCCAGTTAAAATTTTAAACATTTATTTTCTAATGAGCATTAATAACTCTAGACGTAATACTTAACAGTTTTCTTGGTCTAGCAATTTTTCGAGTAGACTGATTTGAATAATTTTTATTGTACATTTTATATCAAATTTCTCAAATTACATAGTTTACAAAATATATACTAGATTATAAATATCATATTTTTAAAATAGCAAAAACATGCATTATAAACAAAAATTGAAAATTAATTTACAATATTAAACAGAATTTTATTGGTAAATTATATTTAGTAGTAAACTGCAACAGTTATTGTTAATAAAAAAGTTGAAGATACAATCTTATTTCTTTATAGAAAGTTTTTCTGCTTAAGAGAAGAAACAGATAATAAAAACAACAAAGAAATAATAATTTAGACATTTCTTAAGAGTTTTTCAGCTTCTTTTTCTTTTTTTTTTCTTTTTAGACAACAAAAATGATTGAAAAAGTAAATGCACTTGATGCTGAATCCCAGATGAAATAGTACGTTATTTACGACTGTCTTGTTTCAAATTTTTTCTCTTTTTTTTTTTACACTTTTATATATCCTTATATCTTCTCCTGGAAAATCTCAACTGACAGAAAAGAGAAAAAAAAAGGAGGAAGGAGAAAATTGCTGATATGTGATAATAATCACAAAATGAGTGGACAAGACCCATTGGTACTGTCTTGCCGTCCCTTGCCGATTGGTAAAGAGAAGAGTGACGTTAGATTTATTTCCACTAGAGGAAAGAAATAACTTTCAATGCCTTCTAAAATCTTGTCTTTTTCTTTTGGGCGATGAAAAAAATATATGACCAAAAATTGATTATATACAACGAATTATGGTTTTTAATCCACACGTCATTTTATAATTTATTTTCATTCATAAGATATATTTCATAAATAAATTTAATTAGTTTTTCAAATAAATTAGTTTTTATATCATATATAAATTTAAATCTTTTGGGAGAAGGAAGTTTGAAATACAATTCAAATTTTGTTCCGCGCTGAAATAGAAATGCATAGAAACTGTAAAGATTGTTATTTTTTGGACGTTGATAAAGACGAGATAGAGTTTTATATGTTACAGTAAAAACCTGTAATCAGCTAAAACGTGAATTCAATGTGTAAAACTCGTTTTAACTAACAGCGTTAAAAAGAATTCGAATTCAGTGAAAACGCGTTCTAACTGATATCGGTAAGTAGAATTCGAATTAATTCGAGAAAACGCGTATTAACTGACTGCGGTAAGTCATAGAACAGACTCTCCGACCCGCCACGAAGGCACACGGATTACCATCGACACTGAATGATCGGACCGTCGCAACAGCAATTACAGGAAACTGTGATTGAATCCTAATGCTTTCACCTACCCAGGAACAACCCTCCCCGAAGGGAGTAGGTCCCGTCATCGATGGCGGAGCCTAACCCCCACTGTTTATGTAACCACCGGGTTGGCGAGATCCAACCACCATACTATAGGCATCTCCTCCCCAATTACGAGGTGCCCTCCCGGGGGATTAACTCACTGCAGTAGATAGGTACAGTATACTCCGTCCCGCTATTCGGATATAACCATGAGCCGCCGCAAAGCAACCCACACCTAGCACGGAAGGGCAGATTAATCAACTTAATTATCGTAAAACTTAATTCAAAGAACCAGATCGGAAAAAGATGCGAAGCTAAATTCTCACAGATTGTTACCTTGTCTCCAAGTATAGTAATTATTAAACATTTCAACAGTTATTAGAGGAACATAAAAATGATAATAGATTAGATTAGATAAGAAATAAGATTATTTCTTATGGATGTGAAATATGGTACAGAAATTTAGTCAAAGTAAATAATAAACTTATCTCTATACAACGTCAATCCCTATTAGCTATTACCAAATGTTATTCAAAAGTATCTAATGAGGCCTTACAAGTTTCGAGTGGATGTCCACCGTTAGATCTAAAAATACAATATATGATTGCAAATATATACTGATGGTTCTAAGTTGAATAACCGAGTGGAATGCGCCTTTGTCTTTTTTCAAGATGGAGTTGAAAGCATTTACAAAATGTATAGATTAAATGACTTAACAATTGTATATATAGCAGAACTTCTAGCTATACTATTGGCAGTTAAATTCAAAATAAGTGAAAAATTGATAAATACGGACATCATCTCAGATTCAAGATCAACCCTACAGACATTGCAAGCTCCAAATGAAGATAAAAATTTCATGCCGGAATGAAAAAAGTTAATAGTTAAATCTAAACTCAGTATTAATTTTTGGGTAAAAGCACATATAAGGAATGAGGGTAATGAGAGAGCGGACTTTTATGCAAAAGAAGCAACTGAATGCGTTAAGAACTGGAATTAACTAGTGAAAATGCGTTATAATTGGTTGCTGTATATATAGGTGGTGGTGGTGGTGGGGGGGGGGTTCACACCAGGCAAATTATTGCGCGCAATCGTAGTCCATGTGCTTCTGGCTCTGTAATGTCCTTGTCTGAACAGTAGAAACTATGTCGATAAGACAATGACAAGCGGTTGTCGAGCAGGGAATATTATTTGCCATTGTCCTATTGTGATCACTTAATTTTTCGAAAGTAGACGTGATCTTCTATTGTGCGCAATAGTTGGACTCGTGTGAACCCACCTTAAGAATTCGAATTAATTAGAGAAAATGCGTATTAACTGACAGCGGATGGATAACAATTTTTTCGTAGTTATTTTTGATTTTCCTCATCTAAAACCTATGAATCTGGTTATTTTTGCATGTGAAATTTTCAAGGTAAGTGCAATAGTATAGTTTTATTCTTGTTCGAACCTTAATTTGCTGTTTGATTTACTTACGAAAAAAAAAAAAAAAACTGGACAAGAGTTCATCCGTTATTCTTGAAAAAAAAAAGATTGTTCTTCAATGAGATGTTTCAGCTGAAAAAATAGTTATGCCTGCACAGTAGTATTTTCATAGTAGTTTACATGGCCGAAATAAGTAAACTGTAATAACGATACTGTGTTCACCAATATTCAAATAAAGAGTGCGTTATTTCGCCTTCAATCATAGATTCTTTCCTCAAACGATGTTTTACTAAATATAGTTATACAATAATTTCAGCTAGATTTAAATTATTATATATTTTTATACAATAATTTC
This sequence comes from Argiope argentata, assembly GCA_026289955.1. Taxonomy (NCBI): domain Eukaryota; kingdom Metazoa; phylum Arthropoda; class Arachnida; order Araneae; family Araneidae; genus Argiope; species Argiope argentata. Next base: position 5,059,275 of record JAOUZG010019159.1, read on the forward strand.
AGCTAGAATATACAATAATTTCATCTAGTTTATTACAATAATTTCATCTAGTTTAATACAATAAATTTGGCTGTCTAACAAATGAGTCAAAAGACGAATAAAAAGCGTTATTAATAGGTATGACAGTTAAGAATGATATTTCCCTAATTTTCCGCCTAGCTCTGTTAATTAAAACCGTTATACCTAATTATTCAGGTTTTCAAGGGGTTTTCACTGTAACATAAACACATTATATTATATATTATAATATACAGTGTTACTTATAACCTTTTCTTTTAGATGTTATTTTATAATTAATTTTTATTTAAAAAAACTATCTGTAGCATTTTTATATATTAATTAAATATTTCGAATTGTGCCGAATATCAAATCAATATATGGTAAATTCAATTTGAAAATGCACAATATAGCCATACGAAACAATGTCATATTTATCAGAGAATGACAGAATTTTCTCGGTACTGCCTGTGAGTGATCAAAATTAGCAAAATCAAAATAGCAAAGTCAAAATCAATTATATCGATATTAGCAAAATCAAAATCAATATTATAGAATAATGGTATAAAGATGAAATAAAAAAAATTATTAATTTTACGTTTGGATTTTAATACAAATGAAGTTGCCTAATGAAGATAACGCATCATTCATTATGCATTATCTTCATTACGCAATGTTTATGCTTAATGAAGATAACAATTGAAGCAAACAGCTGAAATTAAAAATGTCTTTAAATTAAATCGTTTATGTTTGATCGTTTATCGTTATCGTTTAGTACCATCAGAAGTTAAATTGCATAAAAGTACGTATCAAGCTACTTAATTTCCCAATCTGGCTCTTCGCCGAATCAGAGGAAATATATAATTTCTTCCAGCTTTACCATTTTTCCTGCTGGATATCTTTGTATGCAAACTTTGAACTCAATAGGAGGACATTTCATTAAAAATCATATTAAAAAATGTATTTTAAGAATGTAAGAATAACCTAGTTCAAGAAGAAAGATTGATAGATGTAGTAATCACAATTTTAATTCTTAAAACCTTTCAGAAAAAGTGAAATTGCTTTCGAGGTGCAACGTAAATTTTTATACTCGTAGCAATTTGTTATCTTCAAAATTGCTGTTTTTTTTTTAAAATTGGAATCAATGCTAGTGGCAAATACAACGAAATACGAACAATCATTCAGACGATCACAAAGTATTAAATATTTTGAAACTCATGCACTTAACAATTAGTAGAAAAAATTAGATACACTAAAGGTTGATGATTTTATGAGATTAATTTATTCATTATTCTCTATGTGTACCAGATTGTCGTGTTTATAAATGTCTGGGCACCTCATTCCATTCCACACCCACAAGCACTTACTTTTATGCGTATAGAAACATAAAACTACGTTAGGAAAAAGATAGTGAGCAGATAAGGCAAACAGCATCTCCGATACACAAGTATACTTTAGTATTGTAGCTATGTTATTCTGCTACAAACGTCATGGATTTGAACCTTTACCTTCATTCGACAAATTGATGACCTTGACCTCGAGCAGCTATCATGGCGCCATTTACCAGCAGCAAAAGTCGTCAGAAACATTTGACGTAGCAACCAAACAAAGCCATCAGACTTACTTGACGCATCATCACACATTCGCTTGCCAATTCAGTCACATGCTCGTCATAATGCTAGGAGCTATTAAATCGTTCCTCTCTCCGCCGACTTACTGTAAGGGTGTGTTGTGGCGTTCGCTTCATAAGCCGATAACAGCTACGATGTACAAGCACACCTTTGTATTGTGGTTATGTTAATCTGTTACAAACACTAGCTTCGTGGTTTCGTACCTCGACCGTCATCCGCCACATGAAACTCATTTATGTTCAACAACGGAGAAAATATTAATAAAATATCAAGCATGGCATTGTTTTGGCACAGTTTGCTCTTTTGATAATTATTATACGAATAATAAGCCTCCTATTTCCGACTGTTTAAATTTTTATATTTCCTGATAATAGTTCAAGACAAGTGTGTTAGTGAGTCTGGATTAGTTAATGCAGGAATTTCTATATTTTATCCAGTTTTTGTTATAGTCTATTATACTATCATTTCATTTTTTTCATAACTAAGAAAATGATAAGATCAAACTCAGTAAAATTTAATTTAAACAGTTATAATTATCTAAATATTATTAGATTTTTTTCATTTCATATATTATTTTTAGTTTATAAATGAGTAATAGACATAATCTCAATTTAAAAATAATAAACTCTCTTGGAATTTTAAATTTAATTTTCATTTTATTGTAAACGTTTTATTTATCAACATACTGGCTTCAAGTAAAATAAATTGATTTAAAGATCAAATATTTAGAAAAATATGATAGAATAAGTACTAATGAAAGTATTCATTAACGCATATTCCCTTCAACAAAAATTTCATTGAAAAGAAACTGCCAACTACCTACTCTTGGTTTCAAAAATCGGTCATACATCAAATATAATTCATTATTCAATATAAGATAACAAATAAATTTAATTTAGGATATGTCTATGTATTTACAAATTTATAAAAAGATATTCTTGATTTTTTAAACTATTGCACTGTGATTCAATTTCTAAAGTTGCACAAAGAAGGCATGCTTTATAGTTTTTCATCCAGCATGAAAAATGCGGCATGTTGTGTTTTTTCCTCCTTCGAAAAGTGATGGAAACGAGAAATGGATTCGATGTCCCCCCCCCCCCCAAGAAGGCAAAGAATGTTATTTACGATAGTCTTGTTTCAGATTTTTTTCTCTCTTTTTCCCACCTTTCTATATCCATCCCTTCAGAAGATAGAAAAAAAGATAGAGCTCGAAGAAGGTCGCTGATATGTGATAATAATCAGGGAATGACTGGGCAAGAGCTGCTGGTACAGTCTGGTCGATTGCGAAAGTGGACACTGACGATAGATTTATGTCTACCAGAGGGGGGAGGGAGGGAGAAATAACTTTCAATGATTTTCGGAGATTTTGTTTTTCTTTTCGAGCGATGGGAAAAATCCACCAGAGATCCGAAAAGATAGCAATATTTATATATGAGGAAATATGCTCAGCAGATTGGGTCATCATTTCTTGGACTGAGACAGCTGGCTCGCTTCCAAGATGGAAGGATGACAATAATTCGCCCGCTCGCATTGGTGGCATTGCAGGCTATGGAATGGAATGCTAACAATGATGATGCGGCGGCTTTTGTTATGGTTTATTAAGTGCTGTGTTTTTGTTGAAAGTCGAAGGCAGATATTGCGTTTCTCATAATTCAAGAAGTCATGGAATCACTTTAACTACGCATTTGTGCATGCGTTGCGAAGAAATTAAAGAAAAAGAATGGATACATCTCCTTTGTTAAGATTTAATCCGCTTTGGAATAAAAGTTCCTTTGCCTGAAAGTTTGGATAAAAAGAATAAAAATTATCAAAATATCACATATTTATCAATTTGAATTTAACTTTGTCGTATTTTGACATTCATTTACAGCTATTTAAGTTAATTTGATTGCAAATTCCAAGATCACATTGAAATAGTAGTTTTAAGTTTCTCCTCTGTTTGAAAGCTTTGGATAAGATAAATAAAAATTATGAAAATATCATACATTTATCAATTTGTATTTAATTTTGCCTTGTTTTAACACTGTTTTACAATTATTTAAATTAATTTGTTCATAACTTTCAAGATCTTTACGGAATAATAGCTTTAATTTTCTCCTCTGTCTCAAATCTTTGGATAACACAAATAAAAGTTATTAAAATATTATACATTTATCAATTCGTATTTAATTTTGCCGTGTTTCAACACTGTTTTACAATTATTTAAATTAATTTGTTCATAACTTTCAAGATCTTTATGGAATAATAGCTTTAATTTTCTCCTCTGTCTCAAATCTTTGGATAACACAAATAAAAGTTAATAAAATATTATACATTTATCAATTTGTATTTAATTTTGCCGTATTTTAACACTGTTTTACAATTATTTAAAATGATTCGTTTATAACTTTCAAGGTTGCTTTTGAAAAGTAGCTTTAATTTTCTCTTCTGCCTTAAAGCTTTGGATAAAAGAAAAAAAAATGGTCAAAACGTTATATACTGATAATTTCAAATGTAATTTTGCCATGCTTTAGCATTAATTTACAATTATTTAAATTAATACGCTTATAACATTCATATTAGATTTGGAAAAGCAGTTTCATTGTATCCTCTATTTGAAAACTTTAGTTAACTGAGATAAAAAGAATCAAATTGTGATATGTTTATCATTTTGTATTTAACTTTACAGTGTTTTGATACTCCTTTATAATTATTTAAATTAATTTGATTGTAACTTCCAAGATAGCTTTAGAATAGTAACTTTAATTTTCTTTTCTTCCAGAAAGCTTTGAGTAACAAAAAACACACACATCAAAATAACATTACATTTATTATTTTGCATTTGACTTCGCCATATTTGTTGTATACTTCAATAGAAGATTACTTCTATTTAAGTATATGTTATTAAATCATATTTAATTATATGTATTATTTCATAAAAGACAACTAAGTTTAAAGTAATAATAAATTTTCGCATAAATTTTATACGTATAAACTTTTGCATTTATTTGTATTTTATCTTAGTTGTTAAGATCATTACTATAAATACACCTTATTTGTGTTTTTAAAGACAACTATTCTGTTCTTTTGTAAATAATTAGCCTTATGAATTTATATATTTGAATAAATCAACCTAGAAAAATATCTGAAATCAGGAAAAAAAATTGTGAATTCTGCGAACATGGAATTTTTAATTTAAAGAATACGTTACACCAAGCTAAAAGGAATAATTAATTTTGTATTATGTTTTCAATACACATATGTAATAAATGAAATAAATAAATGAAATTCATTATAATAAATAATAAAAAATTCATTATAATATATAAATAAATGAAATTTTAAAGGATTAATAAATAAATTCATTATAATAAATAATAAAAAATTCATTATATTAAATAAATAAATGAAATTTTAAAGGATTAATAAGTTAATTTAAACTTTCTTACCGAAAAGTATTTTAGTTAATAATTATTCCTTTTCAAAAAAAGTGATACATTATTTCTCTACTGGGCCTAATATATACAAAAGATATTGGTTGGACTAAGTGGATAATTTGCTTTCATCAAACAAAGTCTACTGTTTAAACATAGTGAGCTGTTACTGCAAAATTAATTTAAATCTTATCCTCAGCATAAATTTAAATCTTATATCAGTGTTTATTTTTTTCCAAAAAATATTTAGAACAAAATAAGAATATATTTATTACTTAGAAATTAATTCATGATAACATTTTTTGGTTCATTTAAAAATGTTAAGCAGTAAGCTGCAGTCCTTTAATTAAACGTAGACTAAATAAAATATGCAAAATGCATGATATGTAAATGTTTAATAAGTGAGGAAAAGTCACGGGTGAATAAACCTTTAAGACATTTGTGATACCCGGGATTTTAAATATTTTTTTAATATATTAATAATGATTTGGTTTCGTTTTACAGAAATAAATGAACACTCTTAACAATTTATGTATTGCAATACTATGTTTGTCTCTATGAACAAGTATTATTTGAATTCTGTGTTACGTTTTCAATATACATATATGATTATAAAAAATAGAGCATGATTATAAAAAAAACTATCCTGATTCATGAGACCGTAGCTAAAAAACAGAAAGGAATAGAATTGAACAAAATGGAAAGGAAAGGAAAGAAACAAATTTTTGGTTTAAGGTATTTTGTGCTATGCGCTCCAGAATGATATGAATAACAACAATTAAACTCTAACGATAACGCTTAAAGTGGTAAAATTTCAAAAAAAAGCAAAAGGCAACACTGATTTTTTTATGTATTAAATGTGTTCTCCATAGTAAAAAATAATAATAAATGATGAAACGGTGTCTCTAGAGACTAAAAAGAACAGAGAAAGAAATATGGTGTGCCTAAAAGACTTGAAATTCAACAAATTCCTTTCGGAGTGACAGGTGCTTAGATTCTAGGCACCATTTACTGCATGAAGAGTGCCATCGTGGTTGAGGTAAGCCAAGAATAAAATATAAGAAACCCAATATGTTTTTATTCTGTTTATTTTGTGCTGTTATTTGTTATTTTCTCTTTAAAGTAAGAGTGCGTACCTCAAAATAAAATGAACCAAAATATTATTCATCTCCTCTTAAAGGTATGATAATTACAGTCTATATAAATTGTAACGATATTTTAAAATCTAAATTAAAAACTAATAATTTTCCAAAGTTATATTAATTTAACCCATAAAAACCCCCATTTAAAAGTGTTCTCTTGTTTCTTGATCCCATTCCACTTTTTCCACTTTATTAATTCAACAGAAGCTTTGTAAAACCGTTTAATTGGCTGAAAGCCAAAAAGTTCCATCGCTTCGAGTGAAGGAATAAAATACTGTCCGTCGAAGCACATTCCTTTAAAAGTTCCTATGTTTCTCTTACTTTTGATTCACGTGTGTCAAAAATCTCTATTAAAATCACAAAGTATATCTTAACAGGGATAAAATGCTCGTGAGCTTTTCCTTTTTCAAAGTTGTGCTCTACGAATCCACTTGCACATAATGTGTGACTTTTAGGAAAGATTAAAGCGAAGTTAAAAATTCAAAATCTTCTTCTCTGCCTTCGAAATTTCCTTCTGATATAAGCAAAAATTATATGGTTACATACATATAATGTAATATATTATTATTATTTGCTGAAAGCAGAAAGCAGAGTCGTGACCAAAATCATAGAGAAGACAAGTTGAATTTTTAAGTTCATTTTATTCCACCACGGGAAGCAGACATTATAAACAAGTAAAAGTGGCAAGCACAACACAGAACAATACAAAACGGAATCACGAAAAGGCTGATTGAACTTTTTATCCCTCTGAATATATATCTTCAGATTTTAATAGGTATTTTTGACGCATGTCAATCACATGTACAGCTTGAGAAAGGGAATCATAGGGATCTTTTAATGGACTGTGCTAAGCTGGACTATTTCTGCCCCTACACTTGGAGTGTGGGAAAGTAGCCGGCGTTGAGCTGTTTCAGAAATTTTACAAAGCTTCTGTTGAATTAATGAACTAGAACAAGCGGATCAGAAAATAAGATAATATTTTAGAATGAAGTTACTATGGCAAACTTAAATTTAAAATTGATAAATTAATTCGAATTTAAATTGAGAGCTTAAAATATCCTTACATATACATATTCTAATAGCAAACATTTACGAGGTATGAGTGCATACATCAAAAAATCATGAAGCAAAATATTATTCCTCTCCTGTGAAAGATATGATTGTTTCAGTCTATATATAAACAGTTTTTTTATAATCTGCCTGCATATTCTCTATCTATCGTACATTTTCTCTGAAAACGGTTAAAGTTAATTTATAATATTCCCTTTTTACTGAAATAAATAAATAAAATTTCCCAAAATTTAAATGTTTTACTATGCATTTTCACCGTGGAATCTAAAAGCAAATATTTACAAAGTAAAAGTGCATTCATCAAAATATTATTCCTCTCCTTTGTAAAATATGATTGTTACTATATATATAGATAAATAGATAGATATAGTCTCTCTCTCTCTCTCTCTCTCTTTCTCTCTCTCTCTCTCTCTCTCTCTCTCTCTCTCTCTCTCTCTCT
>JAOUZG010019159.1:5068100-5115844 GCA_026289955.1 Argiope argentata
TGATGCTTTATTGAAGGAGTTTAAAGGGGGATAGTTTTAAGATCCAAATCAATATTTTGTCTAAGAAAAATATATCCAACGTGATAATAGCTACGAATTTATTGCTAAAGCATCCATCTATGTACCAGTTAGGTAGATTCTTTATGAAAAAATATCTATTTCAATTTATCTCATAATAAGATTTTAATGCAATTTCTTCAGATTTTTATTCACTTTTTAAATTAATTAGTTTTTAATTACTCGAAATTATATTTCACGTTTCACGTTCTTCTGCTGCATCACTTCTTCCTCACCTGGATATAAGCATACACCTAACCCGAAGACTAAATCTTCTAAAACTACGTAAATTAAAATTGTTTAACACAGGATTTTTTTCTTCTTTCTGTCAGCCTATTAAGACTAAACAAGCTATGAATAGGAATTCTATAGAAGAAGAATAAAATGCGATATCCAATTAACTATTTCTTTTTTCCTTGCTAAAACTAATCATCTTTCCCATCTGCACATCATCAACAATCGGCATATCTGCCCGTCTTCGTCTTCCCTTTATTATGTTATGCTGTATCTGAGATCCTCAACAACCTGCACATTGTCATCAATCGGCATACCTGCACATCTTTGTCAATTAATGACTTCACTTTATTGTGTTATGCTGTATTTGAAATCTTCAACAATCTGCATATCGTCAACAATCTGCATATCTGCACACCTTTGTTAATCAATGTCTTAACATTATTGTGTGATGCTGTATCATTTTGGTAGTCTGTTTCAAGCATGTAAAAGTATTAAATATACAAAGCGAATGTCGATTTAGATACTTGACATATGTTTTTGGACTCATTGATAATATTCTCGACTTAATGAGTGACAATATATCGATCTAATAAAATTAAGCTTATTCAGCCGTTTTGTCTTCATCATGCATGCTTAATGTTTTTTTAAACTTTAAATGCAGGATTATTGTAAGTAGATTCTCAACTCTGCTCTGATAAAAAAAAGAAAACAAAGTATGATTTTGTTGTTAATTGAAAATCAAAAATAGCAATATAAAGTTTAAATTCAACACAACTATAAACATGCAATAAATGTGATAGTTATTCAAACGATACCATAATTAATCCCACAATTTTTCTGCACGCTTAGTGTGGATTATCTAAAGGAGAATGCAGAAATTCGTATCATGGCAATATTTGATTCTTTTTATTCGTTACATCAAATAACAGGAGGTTTTTTCTACCATTTCCATCTGAAATTGATTACCTTAAGATAAGCATATTTACAGGCTTTCAAAACGTTGGATAAAAGTATGGAATGATATTTTGTATTTATGTAATGCGGTTTTAATTTTTTATAGAGGTTCAAGATCAACACCTCAGAAATTTTTGAATTTCAGCTTTTTATTGTTATTTGTAATTTCTATCGAACAATGATCTTTGCATTTTCCTCTTATTAGATCTGCAAAGATGGTATATATATTTATAATCTAACTCTATTCATTCCTAACTCCATGTGACGGTTACAAATCACTGAACAATAGATTACTCTCATATAAAATATATTAGCAAATTCCTTCCTTTCACCCAATCATCTGCCCATCAAACACTGTCATAACTAATATTTACGTCAGATCGTCATCAGTACTTCTACCGAAGAAGTAAAATTTCAATTAAGAATCATATTCTTGATTGTATCATCTACTAACAAAGGCTCAAGTGAAAGAACTGATATATACTTATCACAAGATTTCATTCCAAGAACTGATGTATACTGATCACAAGATCTCATTCTAAGAACTGATCTATACCAATCAAAGATCTCATTCCAAGCGCTGATATACACCGATCACAAGATTTCTTTCCAAGAACTGATATTTAATGATCACAAGATTTCATTCCAAGAACTTCTGTATACTGATCACAAAATTGCATTCCAAGAACTGATATTTTCGGATCACAAGATTTCATTCCAAGAATTTATATATACAGATCACAAAATTTCATTCCAAGAACTGATATATACTGATCACAAGATTTCATTCCACGAATTGATATATATTGATCACAAGATTTTATCTCAAGAACTGATGTATTCTGAATACAAGATTTCATTCCAAGAACTGATATATACTGATCACAAGAATTCATTCCAACAGCAAAAGATTTGGTTACGGATGAGTCAGGTACAAAAGTATCAAATGAAATCGAGTATCAGTATCAGCCTGTACTTGATACAGCTAAACCATCAACCCAACCTACCAGGGGAATAAAGATCTAATCACTATTTTATATTATTGTACAAATTATTCATTGATTTAAATTTTTGATTGATCTTAACTATTTGAATTAGTGTCATTACTGAAAGAAAATATCAAACACAGCTTGGGTTTAATTAAAAAATCTCTAACTGAAATTAATTTTGCATGTTTACCACTATGCATATAACTATTATTTTGGAATTCCCTGTAGGAAAAAACTGTAGAATTTAAATTATAGATTTCAAAGCTAAAACTAAAACCGTTAAATATATTCTAAATTTAAGTTTTCAAAAATTATACTGTAGCAATCAATTGTAAAATATAAGAATGAAAGACACATTTTGAACAAGTTTTAAAATTAAAAATAAAACGTACTTTATATGTTCTGCCCCATTTATTTGTATTGATATTTTGATCTTCAAAAATTTGTAAAATTATTCTTCTCCAATCAACTAAACATTTAAACCTAGAATGCTGATAATGTATCGTACTTTAAAGTACGAAAACATTTTCAGGGATTGAGATATAGCGAATATATTTTAATTACATCAAATAAAAGAAAATCTAAAAAAATACATTCAAACGCAGAAACATAGAAATTATTTTAAATACGAAACAGATCCGAATTTCAAAAGTGTTGAACTAGAATTAAATATCTACAAAACAAAAAAGTGCAGTACCTGATTTTTATCCGAAACATCACAATGAATTAAATTCCTTGAATTAATTTTACTACCTCTTAATATCAACAAACGAAAACAGTAATTCTACTTTGCCTTTGTAATCCAAACACACATCGAAGCGAATAAATTTAAATATCGTTTTTTTCCCTAATCTTTTAGTGTTTTCAATTTTATTTCCTAATTCTTGTTGGGAACATGCTCTCTTTCTTCTTTGTGTTTGATAGCAGAAGGCTGTTAATAAAATAATTTCTAATTGAATCGAGCCGCCGTGACCGAGTTGCGTGACTAAAAGCAATTTAATTATCTTCTCAGAGCGCTGTCTTGAGCCATTTCTGAAACGAGGGAGGATTTGGAACGGCTTAGTCTACACTAATCCCTCCTTTTTAGGCGCGTATTTTCTTTCAGAAAAAGCTCCCTTCGCTTGTAAAATGTTTTAAGCTCTACGAAAGAACTTTTTTTAAAAAATTATTGTCATTTCCTTTGAAGAAAATAATCGTACCATTGCAAACATTTTTTGACATTCTTATTTAGTTTTAATTACGATTATGCATTTTCTGAAAGTAGTGATCTTTTATATGAGAAAAACAAAACAGCGTAATTTTCTGGAATATTTTGTTTAACTCGGAGTATATTTTATGCTGCATGGTTATATTAGGACTCAAATACTCATTTTTATAATCCATTGCATTAAAAATATTATCATATTTTGCAAAAGAAACGTACTTTTTAATATTAAAATATAGTTTGATGCTAAAAATGTAATTATGTTTTATAATGATGCAGGCAAATATGTATGCAATTGTTCTAAAATAATAATGTTTATTTAAAATATAACATTTTGAAATTTTTTAAGTTTAAATTATGCATTCATAATTCTCAATCCCATTAATTATTCAAATTGTGAATGCTACATTTTAATTCTTTTAAGTTCGAATTTAAATTAATATTTTGAATTTTGATTTTAATTCTTAGAATGGATTATAGAAGATATTTATTATGAGTTTATACAAGCAATGCAAAATAGTTTTAACTTTGAATATTCATGTATAAGATAGAATTTTTTTTAAAAAAAATGTATCTTGTATCTTTGAAGTAAAAATAAATTCTGATCTCTCATTTGGGAAATTAGAATCTATTTAGCTTATTTTCCTTAAAAATGAAAAAAAAATGCACAGTGTAACAATTTTATATCTGAAATGGAAGAAACTTTAATCATGTTAATGAATCGATATAATTAAATTTCTATTTTAATAAAACAGTGGGGCATCATTAATTCTGAAAATAGAATAATCTTAACTTTGAATTATAAAACTAAAAAAAAATATCTATACAACGTAATTTTCTTGTATGGATTAAATCCAAAGAATTGGTTTTAATATTTTTTAACAACCTTAAAGAAGACAATATTTTTATGAATATACTATATAAATGTGAAAGTGACCAGTTATGTATCATTCTTGATAAATGTATTAGGCAATAATTGGAATGTTGTAATTAACATATTGATTACGTTTGCTTTCCATTGTTTAAATTGGAAGAATCATCTCAATGCAAATAAGTAGATATCTAAAATGCAGAAACGATGCAGTTTTGGACAGATGTATATAATAAAATTCGGAAAATGTTGGCAAAACACAAACATTTTTTTTTTAAATTTAGAAATAAAAAAAATTCCAAAATTTTTAAACACTTTGTTTTTAAGCAGTCTTTTAAAATATCATTCAAGATAAATAGATAAAAATATATCTTATAATAATTTCACTATTTTTTTTCTTTTTATTGATTTATTCATATTTGTAATATTATGGGATCCCCATTCTTTACATTATAAAAGCTATTTAGAAAATTCTTCAGGAATTGACTTTTACTATAACTAGGTTTTCGGATTCTTTTCAATGAACTTATTTTGTATTTATGTATAAAAATAGGTATAAGATGTAAGATATATAGATATAAGATGCTTTTGAATCAAGTATAAAGTGTTACAAGTTTGTCCATCTGGTTAGTGTCAATATTAATCTCAATATTTCATTTTATATTTGCAATTTCAAACTAACCGTATTTGTAATAATATAATAATCGATTTAATAATCGAACAGCTGCTCTCTCAGAGAAAAGAGATCGGGAAAAGAAATTCATGTTTCTAAACCTATCAGCATTTACAATTTCCATTTATAACAAAAAAACTAATACATAATTTAAAGACTAAAATAAATTTAGAAAGTATGAATTGCAAGCTATAAGAGGATGTACAAAAATAGTTCTAAGAATATAAATTATTTTAATTTATATTCTTACTTTATGTCTTATTTCTTTTTTATATTTTTAAGAATATTTTTATTAAATTTATATTTAAAAATCACTTTAAATAAAAAAAGAACTTAGAAACCAAATTAATACGTAATAGAAGTATAAGAATGAATTAGTAATAACAGTACAAAATACGTCATAATAACAGCGTATATAAATAATAAACATATAAAAAACAATATCAAATACGAAAATGTTAGAGGTTAAAAAAATAATATTTACTTAATATATTTAAATATGGTCGGCTTATTAATAAAAAGCGTCTAATAAATGAAAACAATTTAGAATATGTAATTAAATTCCCCATGATATTGGAACTAACAGTTTAATACTAGATTGCACCTGCTAATTTAGGATTATGAACATTTTCTAATAAGTAATTTCGAATAAGCAAAGCACTTACATGATAAACCCAAATTCTTGTTCTTTTTAAAATTTTCTAAGTAAAATTCTCTTGCAAATGCATTACTTTAAACCGAAAAATGAAAGTTTTCAACAACTAAAAAATACCATTTACTAAGCCGATAAAATGAAATGAGGGGAAAAACACTAAATGCTTAAAAAAAATTCAGTACTAACTCATTAAACAACATTTAATAAGCGACGAGGAGTAGCTCAGACGAGAGAAACATAAAATTCTACTTTAAAAAATATCTTATGAGCTTTTCGTAATTACTATCGACGATTTACAATTTTTCAAACTTCTAAGTGTAGTTTAATCAGCTGTGGAATCAGCAAGAAAAAAAAGCTACTTTCCTAAGAGGCTTTCTTGAGAATAAGTGCTCCAACCGTGTGTTTCGAAAAGTGGAAATATTTTAGAAGACTTTCAAAAATTTTAGCAGGAGTTTAAATGCTGCTTTAAAAGGAAATATAAAACTCGATGATAAATAGCCAACTTAATCGCTTCATTTCTTTAATGTTTCTCGGAATAAGTGCTTAAGTTGAGAAAACTAGAAAGCTATTAAGATGAATCTGAATGTTTTAAGTAGTATCCGGATCTTTATACTATATTTAAAAGAAAACTAGAAAGCTATTAAGATGAATCTGAATGTTATAAATAGTATCCGGATCTTACTAGGCAAAGAATTATTTTTCTTACTATACTTTGGTTGTAAAGCTGAAAGAATAAAATTGTGTCATTTGCAAAACTAGATTTTTTTTGTAATATGAAGATTATAAACGTGGAAGGCTTTTTTAATAGCATGATTATAAAGCTTTATCTTGAGTAGTTTGATATAATTAATATTGATGAAAAGTAAATTATCAATGAAACTGATGCCACTGCAGTAGAACTTGCAATGTATTGAAATACGAATAAGGAGAAATGCAAATTTTGTTGTTATAAACGAATGTATATAATGCTTATATATTCCTGAAATACAGACAAAACTCAACTTTTATGTTAATGATGATGATAATGACATATTCGCTTTAAAACGGAAGGAATGGTGCAGTAGCTTTTGAGGGTATGATCCCCAGAGCACCCGTGGACTTAAGTTTTACTTCTAGGTCATATGCAGACGACTCACACTTACCTAATCCACTTGCACAACCCCTTTTTACAGGGGGGGGGGGGCACATTCCCAACCTTCACAGAGGGAGAGTAGAGCAACCACGCCCTGACCAAGTCTCAAACCCGGGTGCCCAGATCACTAGGAAAAAGCACTGCCTCTGCACCAGCTTGCTGGTACTTTCAGATTAAATACTTATCTTATGACTATTTAAGTAATATAGAGGAGAAGCATAATAAATTTATACTTCTCCTTGAAATATTAGTTGAAATATTATTGAAAATAACGTTTTTTGAGTGTAATTCTTTCTTTAATAGATACATCTAAGTCATAAATAAATGATTTCTTTTTTTATTTCGTAAAAAGAAGTACATATAGAAGTGTTGATATATTGATTCCGTAATTTTTCTAAAATTTTTCGATTAGCTACACTTGTTTTTTACCATTCTTTATAAAAGTAGAATTTTGTATTCGATTTCTCCACCACTTTTATTGAAGTGGAATTTCAAACTAAAATATAAACAAGCTGAGTTCTTGGATTTTGTATTATTATATAAATCTTTTTTTTAATTGATGAAATATTTTAATATTTTCATTAATTAGTTTTCTGTTAATAGATAAAGATTTTAGAGATATAATTCTGTGTCAAAAGATGCTGTGTAGACTGAATTCGAAAAAAAAAAAATTAATACACGGTTCTACTATATTTGTAATAATTAACTATGAATTTTATGGAAAAAAAATTTAGGAATTGATATAAATAAAAGAATGATTTTCCAACGTATGAAGTAAAAATATAAAAACACTGTTTCATAACAAAATTCGTTAATTTCTTTCTAAATAATCTATAAATAATGAGGTACAGATAATAATACAATAAACAAATTGAAATAGAAAAATCTTTAACTTTACAAACACTTTACAACACCTTTACTAAAACAAAACAAAAAAAAATAAAGAAACAAAATCGGTATTAAAATCCTGATTTGTGTCAAATTCCTCTATCATTAATTTTTTTTAATTACATATCAGCTTTTCGTCTATAACTTAGTGACATCATAAATGTTTGGCATTGAATGTCTTTGAATGATTGCTAATAAGTTAATTAGAGTGTGTTAATAAGTTACTTAACGTGCAAACAAAAAATGGTTCCAACCATATTATTATTGCGTTATGTCTTTATATAAACACAATGGTTAAAACGGCGGAAAGTATTATTGTAGAATAATTAATAGCATTTCTACAGTTTATTAAAATGATAGAAACGTGATATATTTAAGAAATTAAGGTTTTTAAATTTAAAATGATGCAAAAAAATGTTTTTTCGTCCACAATATTCTCAGAAAGTTTTAAAGATCGTTAAAATATCAATAACTTTCCTTAATCTAATATAAAACCCCTTTAGTTATTCTTGAATAATACAACATAACTTTTCCCAGTTTCTTTCAGATTTCATGACTTCATTTTTGAACTTTTTTAATTCAAAATTCACATTACCCAAATATTTGTAATGCAAATCAAAAGCACAATTTCTACAATTCGAACATCTCACCGCCATTTTATTTTATTTTTTTATCATTTCGGGAAACAAAATCTCCAAAATTTAAAATGAAAGTAATCCTGCATTCCATATTTCTATTTGAGTAACAAGCATGAATAAAATACATATTTTCCGGAAGACGGTATGTTGCTGGTATAAATAGTAGCTATTTTTTTACTCATCATTTCAGCAACAGGAGAGGCTCCGGGCTATGCGGGAAAAACATTCCGTCTAGGTTTTTTTTAATCCTTTTTCTATATTAGTAAGTGCAACGTTGCCTGAGGGTCGGTATTATGCTGTGCGGAATGGCATCAGATGCATAGTGGTCTGGTGATTTTGAATAAAAGAGATGGAAGGCAAAAGTTGTAAAGAAAATCTCTTGTGAACATTTTTCATGCAGGCAGTTTTATATCTTGTATAGTTAGGAAAATATTTTGAAAAATAGCAGCTAAAAATTTTGGGTCTCTTTGATTTATTATTTGCATTTCAAAAACAAAAAGCAGTTCTTTTCTGTAATATAGTGGCATTTTTCCTTATTCAATTCCTACTATTAGCTCGCACTCTCCCTATATATATATAGCTTGTAAGAAATTTCAATTATTAATAAAATGCTGCTTATTCACACAAACAAGTTGAAGTAAATTTTTTTAACTTGTAGTGGATGACATTTGATATTAGCAAAGTTTTTTTTTCAAATATTAATTATTATTTTTTATTAATTCATTAAAAACTAACTTTCTCTCCAAAAATCTTCATTTCCCCAACACCAAATAAATAGCGAATTTAGTTTGTTTTTTCCCAACGTCAATGAAGGTAGGCTTAACATGTTTTTGACCGATTATTTTAAACGATTCTGTTTATTTTCATAATCGTTGAGGCATTTAAAATCAAACATTGTTTATTAATCGATTTTTAAAATTAGAAATTTCTAATCCGTATTACCTACCCCAACTTAAGTAGAAAATCACGCATTTTGTATTACCACAATTGGCTTTAAATCCTTAATTGGAGCTGAAAATTCAATGCTAATATAATTTCCTATCATTTATTTATAGTAAGTATAATCGTTAGGCTGGAATAGTCTGGTTGCTACAGAATTAGATTTTTATCCCTTAAACTGCGAGTTCGAACACCGTGTATAAAATAGAAAACTGTCAAGAAATTCGATTTCTATTTTGCCGCTTAGTATTGTGACTATGTCAGGTTTCTATGCATATTTATATTAATTGTTTAATTTATTGTATTAATTAATTGATAAAAAGTAACTAAATTTTCTTTGTTAACGTAAGTAGAAATTGATTTAAAAAATAGTTTTTTATATCGCTGGTTTTTTAATGGATGTTCGTAAAAGGCAAATTTTAAATGTAATTTGCATAAGTAATACAAATAAAAATAAGAATACATGATAGAAAAAGCAGTGAACTAACCAGTCCACATGGCGTTTCAAGCCCATCATTTTTCTTTTATTCAGAAATGCTAGGAATTTATAAAGGTTTACACCAGTTGCTTATTTTTTATCTTCGTGGAAAGGAAAGAAGAAGAAGATTAGAAAAAAAGGAATAATGTACCTTATTTTTTTTACAAAAAGATTGGGTCAAATTGACCCCTGTATGTACTAACGTTTCAGATATTTTTAATGTTACAGTTAAGACACTAAGACAAACAAAT
The DNA here is from genome assembly GCA_026289955.1 of Argiope argentata. Lineage (NCBI taxonomy): Eukaryota > Metazoa > Arthropoda > Arachnida > Araneae > Araneidae > Argiope > Argiope argentata. The sequence continues at coordinate 5,078,067 of JAOUZG010019159.1, forward strand.
TCGGATATCTTTTCACAAGTCTTTCTACTGATAAACAAAATGATGATGGCTCAGATTAGTTATTTAGTTATGAAATTTTATCCTGATACAGAATTGAAACGAAATGCAGATTTTTAATATTCTGGAAAAAATTTTCGATTTTTTTTCAACTTGTGAAAACTGTAGCAAATCCTTATATAAAACACATTTTTTATTATATATTGTTTTAAAGTTTATAATAACAGTTCATTTTGTTCTGAAAGAATAATAATAAAAATATTTTGTAAACAAGCATATAAAAATGAAAGACAAAAGTTAGTGATTTTCAAAGTTGTATTTTCAAACCTGTTTTTCAAAAATTTCAAATATAAACCATTTGCAAAATACACATTTCTTTATTCTTCTAATAATTTTACACTGGAGAAACTATCTACATTATAAATAATAAGCTTTATATGAATATAATTTGGAAAAAGGAAAGGGATACAGAAAATATATGAAAAAGGGACTAAGCTCATTTTAGCTTTTTCTTATTAAAAATCAGTTTTGTATATTAAATAAGGATATATATAAATGCACTCTGGCTATATTTTATTTTAATACAAATATAGGGTAAAAGTATCTGAAAATTTGAAGTTCAAGTGACCTCGAGGTAAAAAAAGGGGTGAGTAAATTATTAATTTCAAAACAGCTTCAAATTTGAATTTTCTGGAATTTATAGTCAAGGTAAAACAATGAGATATAATTTATATTATGTTAAATTAGATTATAATATTGAAATTATAATTATTCTAAGGATTGATTATTCAAAATTATCACATTATTTTACACAAATCTTATGTAATGTAATGCGAGTATTTGTAAGTACTTTCAAATGCTAGTTAAGTACTTCATTATTTTGTAAGTTTTGTCTTTTTCATCAGACATAAATTGAAACAAGACAGGTTAAAGCTATAGGATAAAGGCAATGCCAGTTACCAAATATATGCAGTTTTATCTCAAGAGATCTTTCAATTAATAAATGAATCAAAGAATAAGTAATTTTCTTTTTTGAAGTTGAGTCTTTTCCATGATAGATACGAAACCACCTCGATCGTTTTAATTAAAATATTTCACATTTCAAAATATGTATTTATGTCTCTTAGATAATTTTTAAAATTATTATGTAGTAAAAAGTTGAATCTTTCATCTCAAAAATAGTGAAATCAATACTTATAATGTACTCAATCCTACATTAAGAGTAATCCTAATCATGGATAATTGTCCATTTGAGCAATATTTTCCATCTTTCAATTTTTTTCACTGATGAGAAAAATGAAATATAATCTTTGTGAGTGTGCGCGTTTAAATATACCAAGTATTCGGCACTTTGAAAGGAAATCAAATATACCTTTTACAACTATTCTCATAAAAATTTTATCTTTGATTCCCTTTTATGGGAAGATAGATTTAAGATGCACTTAATGGAATTAAAATAACACTGAGTTTAATAATTCACTCACTTAAATCATTTACTAAATTTTTAATTAACTATTTCTATTTTGAGATTTCAAGCTAAGATCATTAATCAAGTTTCTTAAATTAAATTTAACTGAAGTTATACCAGAAAATAATTGTTGACATCGACAATGAAATGTATTAAAAAATGAACTGAACAGTTCCTGTTTTGCAATAGGAACAATGTTTTGCTTTAGATAAAATTGCTTTAACAATAGGATACTATTCTAATGCTAAATTGTACTTCTCTGAAAGTGTCATGAAATACAAAGTGAGATAATGACCTTAAAATTTAAAATTTCATCAAAAAGTAATATTACTTCAATGAAAATCAAATCAAATCGCTTAGCAAATGTTAACCTTTAAAAATGACCTCAAAGTGAATATGATATTTCTATTTTTCTCTTGTCCTACAAAACTTCTGTCGCCTTCAGGAAACATTATTGAGCAGCGGAGTTAGATTAAGTGAGATGATTTCGTCATGTTGTTATAATATAACATAACGCCATCCTGTGCCCCCGGTGATTATAACACTATGTTATCTAGCTAGTTGTTTGAGAACATATAGTAGAAGGAAGAAAAATAATGCTAAAAGAAAGAAAGAGACGACAAACCATCCAGAGGTCACCAGAGAGAGTCGCAACAGTATCAAATCCTACACGACAATTCATTTTCTAGTGAAGTAATAATTGAATGGAGGGGACAATAGTACTTAAGCAAATGGTGGCTATGGATTGTACTTACAGGGAAATGAGATTACTGACTGAAAAGGAAAAAGTCATAAATTACACTGTGTTCATCTGTGTGACATGTGTAAGCCTTAAACAATCACTGTAGAGTCAGAAATATGTAGCGTCCGTCTGGGTCCTGAGATTTCGATTTCCATTGGAAGAACTGCACTTTGCACTCCGATGGTGCCTCTGAATTGCCATTCAAGATTGTGCATCCTTTTGACGTTTTTTTTTTAATTTAGTTGTTAAAAACGCCTACATAATGGTTGAGAGATGTCGATTAATTTTTCAAAGAAATTTGACTTAAAAGAATTCTAAATATTTATTTTTCATAGCAATAAATAAATCTTTGCATTAGATAAATAATTATACTTCTAATTATTTTTCAGTGTGCAAAGGGTTAAAATTTTGATTGGTTTTGCCAAGTGGCATTTTTGTCTCAGCCATTGTGTAGTCTTGAAGAAGTCTTAATATTTATGAATGTGGCTTACTATGGAGTGGATCTTGCAGCTTGAAAGGGTATTCGATGACAACTGTTCAACTATATATTGGTTTATATTACAGTTAATATTATAAGTCAATGTATTATTTTCCTATTCTTGGCTTCTCGAGAATTAGTTTCTATTGATACACTCTTAATAACCTTTAATAAATCTTGAACAATAAAAAAATTCGTTGATATCTTTCTACGCAAGGAATGATTCAGCATTTCCGCATGAAAAGTTATTCGATAACAACAGTTCAGCTACATATTGGTCTCTATTATACATTGTTAATATTATATGTTAATGCATATTTTCCTATTCTTGGCTGTTCAATAATTAGTTTCTATTGAAATACTCTTAATAACTTTTAATAAATCTTGAACAATAAAGAAATTCGTTGATATCTTTCAACGCAAGGAATGATTCAGTACTTCCGCATGAAAGGGTATTCGATGACAACTGTTCAGCTATATACTGGTCTCTATTATAAACTGTTAATATCATATGTCAATGTATATCTTCCTATTCTTGGTTGCTCAATCATTAGTTTCTATTGATACACTCTTTATAATTTTTAATAAATCTTGAGCAATAAAGAAATTCATTGATATCTTTCAACGCAAGGAATTATTCAGCAATATCGCATGAAAGGGTATTCGATAATAACAGTTCAGCTATATACTGGTATCTATTATACATTGTTAATATTTTATGCCAATGCATATTTTTGTATTATTGGCTGCTCAAGAATTTGTTTCTCTGGATACACTCTTAATAACTTTTAATAAATCTTCAGCTTTAAAGAAATTCGTTGATATATTTCTAATCAAGGAATAATTCAGTATTTCTGCATGAAAAGGTATTCGATGACAACTTTTTAGCTATATACTGGTTTCTGTTATACATTGTTAATATGTCAATGTATATTTTCGTATTCTTGGTTGCTCAAGAATTTTTTTCCATTGATGCACTCTAAATAACTAATAAATCTTGAACAATAAAGAAATTAGTTGATATCTTTCAACGCAAGGAATGATTCAGTATTTCCACGTGAAAGGGTATTCGATGACAACGGTTCAACTATATACGGGTTTCTATTACTGTTAATATTATATGTCAATGTATATTCTTCTTTTGGCTGCTCAAGAACTGGTTTCTATTGACACACTCTTAATAACTTTTTAATAAATCTTGAACAATAATGAAATTAGTTGATATCTTTCAACGCAAGGAATGATTTACCATTTCCGCATGAAAGGGTATTCGATGACAGTAGTTCAGCTATATACTGGTCTCTATTATACATTGTTAATATTATATGTAAATGCAAATTTCCTATTCTTGGTTGCTCAATAATTTGTTTCTACTGACTATTAATAAATATAAAACAATAAAGAAATTCGTCGATATCTTTCTACACAAGGAATGTTTCAGTATTTCTCAGAGTAATTCTAGCCAAACTGAATGAAAATGCTTAGAATCCTCTACTGTGAACAAAGATCCCTAATGTTCCCCCTTTCTTCCTCTGCGGGAAAGAATCAGCAACTGCATGCCAGGCACGTTGGGCGAATATAGTAACCTTCCCTGGGAATAAAAAAACAATCCTTAACTCCGTAACAGACTCCCATTATCATACGAATTGAGGCGAAACCCCATCTTCAACTCATTACAAGTCTTTCCTGCCTACGAAACGAAGGAGATGGCTAACTAAAGGATATCACTGGGTAAACAGGAGGGAACAACGTCCGAATCGGATGTGGGAGTCCTCATCGGGGCCCTTTCGATATCGCTTTCACTCGAATTATTTCGCCGTTTCCTTCCATTGATTCGGGAAGGGGATGCAGCAGTAGTAGGCGGGGGTCTACCTGCAGCGGGGCTGTCTGCAAATGCCCTGCAAATGCTTTTCTTTCGAGGCGAATCGATTGTGTTACTGCGTTTTGTGGAAAATGAAATGTCTGCATGAGGCAATGAGCAACCCCATGATGAGTTGATGAGGAAACGGCTTTTCCAAATGATGTGCAGGTGGTTCATATCGATTGTATGAAAGCAAAAATCTTGTGGTTTGGGCAAGAGAGGAGTATGCTTTATTTGGAATTGCTCTTCAAATGGGTTTCTTTTGGTTTTCGGTATTTATATAAACTTTTAAAATGACGGAACAATTTCTCTGAAATTCTAGCTATAAAATAGTTGCATCAAATTTTAAATAGTATATGAGGGGTTTATTTATTTAATAATTTTTTGCTATTAGAAAATTGAAACTATCGATGAAGTTCATTACACAGACAGCATTTTATACTTAAAATGCTTAATACTTTATAAAAATAGAAAATTGTTGAAACTCGATTCATTACTATTCTAATGCAATGATTAAAAATGTATAGCAGGAATAGGATTATAAAAAGATCAGATGGATTTTTTAAATTAAAGTTAATATCAATAATTTTAAAACATGGAGAATTTTTATAATCATAATGAATATACTAATCATAATGAATATACTTATCTGAAGTTATTTATTAAATAAATATTATTTTAAATGTTTAAATGCAATACTAACCTCTAATATTATTTAGAAATATTTTATTTTAAAATTTATGTATTTTCACAAGTCAAATATGCCGCAAATTTCTAAATTTGTTTGATTTTAAAAATTGGTATATTAATTATTTTTGTTTAGAAGAGAGCAGGCGTATATCATTTTTAAATATTAACGCAATTTTAAATAAAATATTTATAAAATTAAATGCAATACATACTTAAATGCATAAAAACTGTAGGAAATTTACCTATTTCTTTATTCAATATTCAAAATTTATCTCAGAAATTGTTTTAAGCTCAAAATGAAAAGTCATTTCCCAATTATCGATAATTGTATATTCCAGAATTATCTGAAGTACGAAGAAAGTTCTTCAATTATGCGTTTAAAGATTAAAACAAGTCCTACTTAAATGCTATATAAGTTTAGAGCTATAAAAATTGTGGTGAATCATCTTCACAATAATATGTTTTTGCTGAAAGTAATGAGAAAAACTCAAGAAATATCAGTTTCTAAAAATGTTATTATGGATTCTCTACTTGACAGTGATATCAAAATACTGGTAAATGGTTCATGATTGTTTGAATTACTTCATTCTGTTTAAATATTAAGTTAATATGTGCTTTTCTATTACATTATTTACTGTTTTCCGATTGCATTGTAGTTCTGATGCAGTTTCAGTTATGGAATTTTTCTATAATTATTCTTAGGATTTTTTTTAACCGAATGCATTGAAACACTGCATAGTTTAAGCATTTATTCAATAAAGATATATTTTTTTTTCATTTTAACGATTCCTTTCTTAATTGCAAAAAATGTACATCGATCATTTCATTTTGCCTTATATATCTGCAACAGCATCATAGGACACAGATACTTTTTAAGACAGTGATTAAATTTCAAGAAATGTTAAATTAGAATTTTTATTACCTTTTAAATAGTTTTAAAACAAATAGTGCACCAGTTACAAAAATTTGAACTAACAATAATACATGAAATAAAAGAAAAACTATTTATCTTCTGCACCTTAACATGTAAACTGAAATAGACAAATAGTAGTTATTTTTATATTTTTAGTTTATTTAGATGATATATTTAGTTTCAAAAAAGTTTTATCTTCTATTCTGCTACTTTTCTTCATTTATCCATTATTTTCTATATAAATATTTTTAATTTAATTTAGAATTTCAGTGAAATTTTCAAACATAAATGAAAACTGGAGAAGCAAAATTTCCTTAGTTTTTTTTATCTATAAAAAAAACTGTTTATCATAAAGAAATTTTTGTTCAAGCTATCCTTAATTTAATGTTACTGTGTTAACATGGGAAGTTAATTTAAATTAATTCATAAAGATAGATAGAGAGATAGAATACATCTATCTATCTATCTATATCTATCAATCCATCCACTATTCATATATTCAAACATATATATTCTCTCACTCTCTGTATGCAGACACACACAGATATATATATATATATATATATATATATATGAATTTATTAATAGTTATATTAAATTGATAACACTTTATTACAAGTAAGCAATATTACACTACTTTAAAGCTGTCAAACGATCAATACTTGTTATGTAATTATACATTATAATAGTAAATATATATAAATAATGAACTACTTCTCTGATGCTCTAGTCAAATGTTCATCATTTTTACATAGACAGTATCAATTTACTAAAATCCCCTTAATCATAATATAAATTACTATAAATATTCAATATACTACTTCTCAAATGGTGCAGGTAGAAAATTAGGCTGTATATAATTATACTCCGTCAAATATAACTGGCTATAGATATGCCATATATATGTCTGAGTGCAAAATTATACATATATGTTTTATTCTTTGCCATAATAGATGTTTTAAACTCACCATACATATATAATAAGCTCACCAAACACGTATAATAAGGACACCATACTCGTAAAATAAGTACACCTTGTATGTATAATAAGCACACCATATACGTATAATAAATGAGCCATACATGCAGTTATTATATTATATACATGCACTCATACAGTCATTAGATATTTTCTTCACTGATGCTCCGAAGAATCACTATTACACTTATAATAAGTACACCATTCATGTTTTATACATACACCCATACGCTCATTAAACATTTTATTTAGTGATGCTGCAGAAATATCACTATTACCCGTATGATAAGTACATCATACACGTATTATACATACACTCGTATGCTCCTTGGACATATGTCTCCATTGATACCACTGAACTATCAGTATTTTTTAAGATACTTATATTCAATCAGAAACTGCTTGTTATAAGCAGGTTGTATGTAATTTCTTTTATGCTCTGAAATTATCTTTCAAAGCAGCCTATAAAAATACTTTCTTTATTTGTGGTGAATCCCTCTCTGAAACAGGAAGGAAGAGGTACTTAATCCATCAGAGGAAGACTGTTAATCAGAAATAAAAAAGATACCAGCCTTTTCTGCCCCTCTCCCTTTCACCCATCCCCCACTCTGAAAAAGTCTTCGATTTAAACTAAGTCGGCCATGCTTCGTTGGAATTATCTTTTGTTTTTGGAAATTCTTCCGTGTAAGTTATTTGAAAGAAAAGCGCTCTCATGAAAGACAGGATTGAAACGCATTTTATGCGAAATTTATATCGAAAGTTATGAGAGTTTTCCATTCCAGTTTCTGAAAAAAAAAAATCCTCTTCGATATTCTTATTAACCCATTAATATCTTAGACATATTTATGATGAGAGTTGTTTTAATGTTTTGGGAAATAATTTTATACTGATCTTGCCTGATGCAAAACTTTTATAGTTCTCTGCTCCCTTTTATCTATATTTTCAATTTATAAATTTTGGCTTTAAGTAGTTTTACGAATTGCAAACTTGGCATTGGTTTAAATAAGTTGGGCTTATTTTTCATCTTCAGAGTAGGTTAAATGGAACTGTATATTTAAAGTAAAACCAGGGAATTGTTTTGAGAGTAAAATTTTATTGCCTTCTTTTATGGCCGTAGTTTTAAGCCTTTTTATTTCTTTTTTCAAAGCTAAAAGTTAGAGACATGTAAATACCAAAACATACTGGATTTATTTTCAAAGTTTTGTCAATTCATTTTCGAATTTCCAAAGTCGAAACAAAACAGTGATTTTAAAATAAAATCTTCTGATTTTACTGTCGAGATAAGAATTATATATATTTTCTTGTTGAGTGAAAACATTTAATAGTAATTCTTTTTTGTACTTATTTTAACCAATTTCGACAAGCGTTTTATTTATAGAAAACTTCGATTTGATTATTTTAGAATGATGATTTGTTTTGGATCTTTACATGATCAAAAAAATTTAAATAAATCGGTATATGTTTTGATAGAAAATTCATTTTCTTCTGTACAGTCATTGAGGAAGAAAATAAACTGAGAAGAAAGAAAACAAAAATCACAAATATCTTGTTTAACGAAGTAATCTCGTAATAGTTTTCTTAACTTTTATGTCTATTTTCAGAAGAGTATTTCAATAACTGATTATAAAAATTAAAAAATGGAATAAGAATAAGGTTTTAGAAATCACTTGTTTGCTCCAAATATGTCAAATCCACATAGATCTGAACAGCTGAAATAAAATCATAAACGCTTTTTAAAATTTTGTGGACTTTTTTTTTATAATAACCTTTTTTATTTTTTCTGAAAGAAAAATTATAAAAACAATTTTTTATACCAGATTACTTCAACTGTTATGTAAATTGTTATTGTTATGTAATTGCATTCAATTGTTATCTATGTATAGTTTTAAGCTTAGTATTGAGTAATGATTAGCCTCATTTTGAATTTATGAGAGTTTAGTTTAGTTTAGTTACATTAACGACCGTTGTAAAGCAACACTAGGAAAACTTTGGGACTGACCTTGAAATTTTGAGCCTGGAGGACGGCACCTGAACTGGTACTTTCTTTTCCACACCACACCAGAGGGAGGGCGTTTGGTCCTGATAAAATTAGCATGCAACAGACACCCTTACACAATGGTTCGTCGGTGGAATCAGGTCTCGAACATAAAAACCTACGCTCACAAGCCCAGACCTTAACCGCCAGGCCACCACGACCTTTAATTTACGAGAAAGATATTTTGACAAAAGAACATGCAATAATGCAATGAATTGATTGAAATCACACATAAGCTTGTAATATCCTCATTGTTTTAACACCCACATTAGTATATATATAGGTTGTTTCATGTAAATTACACATACAACGAATTTCATGCTCATTTGTTCATGCACTTAGTGCAGATTATTTTGAATTGGATTTCAAACATCTGAGACTTTGCAACTTCGTCATCCAACCCCCGTAAATAAAGAAATATTGAGTTGAAAGTCAATTCAAAATCTAAGCATAAATTGCTCGAAGCTGTTGAATTATTAATTAAATTACCTTTTCAAGAAACATACACTTTAACGTTATTTGAAAAATTGAATTTTTAAAACTGATAACATGATATTTTTCTATTTATTGAAATGCCTTTTTATAAATGATCGCAGGAAATATTCCGCTGTACTCAGTGTCTGGGCTCTCAATTTCTAAAAATTTTATTAAATCTGAAAATGCAAAGAATAAAATTAACATTTTATTAATATATTATAAAATATTTAAAATTTAACTCAGGATGATACATATTGAGCCTTCGAGATCCGAGGGTTTTAAAAATTTATCACTGAAAAACAATGCTTTAGTGTAGAATCTCCTTCGTCACAGTAAATATATTCAAAGTCATTTGGAAACTGACCAAAAGCATTTCGTCAATTTTTACTATCTACTTATTTTTAAAAAGTGATACTCGGACCTCCGAAGCCCGATATGCCTACTAATATTTCAGTACTATCTTGCAAATAGAAATCTAATATTGCTAATGGAAAGTGTCGAATTTAGAAGCATAAATGTGTTTTATTATCATTAAATAATGCAAGATGTAAAAAATAATTATTTTATTTTTTATACTCATTGCACTTTTATACACACACACGCACACACACACACACACACACACACACACACACACACACACACACACACACACACACACACACACACACACACACACACACACACACACACACACACACACACACGCCAAACAATGTTTTACACCATAAATGTAATTTTCTTTTAGTTTTGGTTTAAAATAATTACCCTAACATTTGAAGTACAAGAAACGCTTGTTCTTGATGCTTAAGAAAACGGAGATGGGCAAAAAATGCTAAAGCGGTGAATTTTATGTATCTTCAAACTTTCCGTGTTATACTTTCTGCTTTACTTAGTTTATAGCAAGTTCTTAACTATAGTTTTAAAATCTTTGTTTTGAATTAATTTATGATCGTAAATTCAGATTTCGTTTTCTATATTTCATTTATACTTCACCAGATCTTTACAATCTTTTAGAATTTCGCTTTCACTATACAGAGATCGCATTTCAATAAAACAATCACCAGAACTTACTTATGTCATTCTTTATTATTAGGAAAATTGAAGTCACAAATCATAGTTATTTCCGCCTTTGAGCGGTCGAATGATTGAAGAAATTTAAAGATAATTTGCTAAGAGATTGAGTTTTTAGTCTCATAAAACAAAAAATGGATTATTCTGGGAAATAGTGGTGGATTTAGGATTTAATTTTGAAAAGAAAAACGAAAAAAAAATATTATTAACACATCCAATCAAAGATGCAATATGTTAAATTCTCATCCTATATTTTGCGATTCATTTTTTTTAACGATCGTTCATTTATAAGACATTTAATTCCATTTCTCTATTTTAAGAAGCAATTCTGTTTCTGAAACCGATAAGAGCATAAATAAGTAAAAAGATTTCCTCGAAAGAAGTCTCTTTTCACTAAACAATCAGAATTTTAGAAATAGTAGATCGTTTTAATGTTTAATATCGATTAAATATATCCATTTCAAAAAATATCGGACATGGAAACTAGTTAAAATTATAAAATGATATCAGTTAATTCTTCTTTTCTTTATTATTTTATTCTTGTAATTGAAATAAGAATGATATAAAGTCAAATAATATCGTTTTAAGAACAATTCATATCAATTGCAGCCCGTACATTTACTTTTTTGAAGTTGATTGTTATTAAAATATAAAATAATTCATTACAAGATATATTTCTTACATCAGAAAAAATATTTATTATGTTTCTATGGGAAATATTTACTATTGCAGTGAAAAACGTATATTATGCTACAATAGGGGTCTTGTTGCTATTTCTCTGTTGGATTTGAAGGAGTGGCTTTTGTTTATATAATTAATAGAAATTGATTCTATAAGAAGAGGAAAAGTAAAACGAAATACAAGCTAATAATTATAGTTGAAATTTAATCAAAATGGATCATGCTACTATTTCTTTGTTTTATTTGAAGGGGTTGTGAGTCTTTGGCTTTTGATTTTATAATTAATAGAATTTAATTCTATAAAAATAGAAAAAACTGAAACGAAATACAAGCTAATGATTATACTTGAAATTTAGTTAAATATATAAAGTTTAATAGGTAAAAGACTGAAATACTAATTCTAATATCCAGAAAAAAATTTGTATATACAATATGTATTCCTTCATAATTATATTTACACGTTATATGTTTTTAGTATTAAGTAAATTATAATCAGAGGATACCATATTTTAGTCGATCACATATCATTAATATATAATATAAAACATCATTTGAATTATAAGACAATGTAACGAGTTTGAGCCTTTAGATGCATTTCAACGACATATTCAAAGAGAAATAAATAAAGATTAAGTATGTAGTTAACTTAAATTAACCGCATTCTAAATAAATATAAATATATATGACAACATTTCTTATAGTTTTTTTTAAATTCATATGAAGATAAAAATTTGAAAAACCCTCATCTTTAATCATTTTACTACTACTTCGAAAGTCGGGTTTTTATTAAATGCATATCATCTTTAATGAATCTTTTTTCCATTCTAATAAGATTCGATCTTCAAAAGGTGGATTACGTGCGTAAATTGATACTTTTAATTTAATGATCGAACAATTCGGCTGCCATATTAAAATTTCCTAAATCTTATTTCAATATATAACACATATAAGTCATTTTTAATACAAAAAATCTTCTTTAAAAGATTATATGAATAAATGATTAAATATAGGCTTTATTTCTTTTCCTAATTATAGCAAAATTATCATATGTGTGTATGTGTGCATTATATTTTACAACAGTTAACCAATATAAAAAGAATTTAAGGTAGAAAATTTTCTCTGTTATAAATGAATATTTATCGCACGATGAATCTTTCTAAATATTTATACAAATCCATTCTACATTAATTGCATGTGTGTGTTTTTTAAAGCGACTTAATGATATGCAAATAAAGTCCAAATAAAATTCTTGGAAATTTGTATATTTTTTTTTATTTCCAAGGATTTACTCCTCTTTTTTCCCCTACTTTTCTGCATGGATTTACCAAAGCAATAAAACACTCTCGCACTTTCTCACACTTTTCGTCAACGGCCGCATGCAAATATACTTTTATTATTTTCCACATCCTCGCGCTTCCGTTTTATTATACCCCACAAGGGTTAAAAACGATTTTCATATCTCCTTCTCTCCGCATCAATTGCAGAAACAAAACGGCGCAGAAGATATGCACTTCCCTGTCCCCCAAGTTGATTTCCTTGTTCGTCCTCCCCCAACTCTCTAAGAAAACCATTTCGACCCCTCCCCCCAACCGAAAAGAAATCTTTCCCCCGTCCCCGTGCTGCATTTTGGAACGCCATAGCTCCAGACTACTTCCAGATCTCGACGTTCATAAACTCCGTAGATGATCCCGGGAGCACTTTAGGATGGTGACGTTGTCATGGATACGGATCCAGAGCTTCCTTCCGAAATATATGTCAGGTGACATCTCGATCCCTGCACAGGGGCTACGTGAGTCCTTGCCATACCGGGGCGGTTATCTCTATAGCTCTTTATGGAAGAGATATTTCTTTCCTTTTCGCTCTTACACCTGTCATCGCCCGATCTCACACTGGGACGATAAAAGCAAAAGGGAGAGAGAAGGGGGGGACGTTTGGGACGTGTCTATCTCCCCGTGTATCTGTTTAAAGTGCAACCGATAAGGCATGGTCGACGCTGGAGTTATTCAGAGGTGAAATGATTCAAATGCTTGATTCAGATGAATTCGTACTCGGTATTTTAATTTATGCATGAAAATGAATGCAACAATTATTTACTCTTTGTTTAGCTGTTTCGCCTGGATTATTGTTTAGCTAAAAGTTTTAACTAAGCACTTTGTGAAACTTGGTATTGATGGCTTACCCAGTAAAAATATTTACATTTTAAATTTTGACTGAGATATACTTTGTTATACTTTTTATTACTTTTTTAAAGCCTTATAGAATTCTGTATGTTAAACGGTGCATTTCACTCATGTTCTGTTTACATTTTTCATGCGTCCGATTGTACCTAAAGTTAAAGAAGCCATATTACAAAATAAAAACATTTAAATTATTTTCCTCCTTGGTAGACTATATTAAGTCAATTGTATATACAATATATATTTAAAAAAATAGTAAAAATATTTAAAAAAAAATAGTAAAAACTTGCTTCATATTTAAATCTACTAAGCACAAAAAAGTAAAAATAATTTTCTTTGTTTCTTCCCACAACAATGAGAAGGAAAGCCACTATTGAACCATAATACTGTCATAAGAGTGATATGGGCATCTTTCCACATTGAAATACATTGTAACAGAATATGTTTAAAATATTTTTTTAAAACTAATTTAAAATAAGATGAACAATATTAAGTATCCTACTGATATTACTGAAAGGAATTTTTTTTAACATTAAGATGGTGCAAAAAGAAATTTTGTGCTGTTATATTTTCAGGAAACACCAAAATTTAGTTTATTTTTCATTTAATTAAATTTTTAAAGAAATAAAAACCTTATCAAGCTGTCCAGATTCACCCTGTAAAGTATATGTCTATCAAGTTTTATGACTTAAGGTCAAATAGTATGACCTGTGGATGACCAACGCAAACATATTTATTTTTCTTAGTCGTATAAAGATAATGTGAATTTGATTGTTATATCAACATGGCAGTACAAAAAATGAGACTATTTTTTTCTATTCTATTTATTCTATTTTCATGATAAGGACTCTTAGCATTCCTTTATTCTAAATAATGAAGACTTCGATACTTACATTTAATTATAAATAAAATGCTGCTTTCCTCGCCATGTTATACAATGTGTACAATATTTATGTCCTTGCTTATCCCATTCAATGTACATTTTTTTATCTTGCGTATTTTCTCCTACTAAACATCCATTTTCCCATTTCTTTTCAACTATTTTTGATTACATACATTATGCTTTTTTCATGTTGCTTATAGGTTACTTAAGCAGGCGTATACTTTTTTTCATATATGGTACATAAACAAATATTGATTAAATGCAGCATTTTCTTTTCTTTTCCCCCCTTTTTCTGTTATATTGTTTTTATATAAATGTGATATTTTCCATTATTGAATTTCCAGCTATAATATAAACCATAATGCTTCAAATATTTTATAAGCTTATGTTTAATACATACTTTAAATATCTATTTTGCTAACTCAGGCGTAGTATAATGAATATATATATATTTTCTTATTTTTGCCTTTTATGCTTATATTTATATTTATTTTTTTGGCAAATAGACTATGTCATTTGTTTCGTTCTTTTGTATATTTTAAATCTTAATTTCAAAAATTCAATGCTTTCAAAATCAAATCTTTCAAATTATATAAACGAAATCTTTTTAAATTTAAAAAAAACGATTCTTAAATTATATTAGTATTTAAAATATGTTTACAGGTTTTTCCTATGGATTACTTTTTGTAAAATTCTTAGTATCTTATATGACAAAAAACTTATACCTTTTTACCTGACATCAGAGGAATTTTTGTTATCGAGAAGGATTTCAGATACTCCAGAAGATAGTGATGCTTCCAAAAGGTACTCATCATTCGAACTTCACCCAAAGTGTTCACTGGAGTTGTATCCGGACGAAAATTTCTCCTCTTGTCGTAAAAGGCAGATGACATCCATTTACGTGATTTTTGATTCTATACTTTTATGTTAAGGTTAAAAGTGTCCTACTTTATCCAAAGTTTCAAAAGTGATGGCAAAGAAGGAAATAGCAAATTGAGCCAAAATGCGTTTCAGAATATTTTTTTTTCCTTCAGATAAGATGTGCTTTCAAAATTGAATCTTTTATGAGAAGACCTGTGCCATCTTTTATTCTGGTAAAAATGTAGATGCAGTTTTTGTAATCCTTCCCATTTTTTAGTTATTTAAAGATGTGAATCTTACCGTCTTATTAATAGAATTTGATATATTTTGTGAGACAAATTTTCATATTAAATAATCTAAAGTAGTGAGCAAATGCACAAAAGCTATTAAAAAAATCACTCTTCCAACATACGATATGTCTTATAAATAAGAAAATGCGTTACAATTATCATGTGATTTTAACGAGATAAAAAGTAACTCATTGTACCGGAAATGAATGTAAAAAAGGAATTATGCGCAGTGGCAAAGAAAGTAAATAAAAAAAAAATAATATATATAAAAAATTAAGTCAATTCCTACTAAGGTAACAAAGAATATTTTTATTTTAGTTATTTTTTATTAAATAATTGCAGTTATTGTTGCTGTTCTTATTTTCCGCTTTACAACGGAAGGACGGGTGCAGTAGCTTCTGAGAGTATGGATACCTGAGTACCAGAAGGCAGAAATCTGATTTCTGGTTCACATACGTCAAAAACCTTTTTTACGAGGTGAAATTCATTCATAAATTTCATTCATTCATCTGCAGATCGTAATTTAGATATCTGGAGCAAAGAACGATCTCCTCTGACGCAGGACCCCCAATGGTATTACTCTCGACATGATGGACTACAAATTTAGTATCCACCACACACACATACAAGGACTTCTGCTGGCGGGTTCGAACTCGTAGCCCAATTGATTTCTAATCCAATACCCTTCTAACCAGACTATCATGACCTAATAATTACCCTTACTATAAATAATTGATCAAAAAATTATACTAGCGTTGAATTTTTACCTCTTATTCACTGTTTGGATTCACCGTTAATTAAGACAGCGCTTGAATTTTCTACGCCTGTTGAGGTAACAGAATACAAAATAGAAATTTTTAATTTTCTTTATTTTGTGTTATTTTAATTCGGAAGTACTTCAAAATGAATCTCAAATATCGATTGAGCAACAATTTTTAATTTTAAATATATCAAACATTAAGAAAATGAAATAAGAAATTAAATAAACAATATTTGAAATAACTTTATTAGCATCAAATGTCATCCTCTACAAGTTTTAAAATTTTAACTTGAACTTGAGTGGATGAATTAAAATAAGGATATTATTTCACGATTAACCCTTGTTCATGGTTAATTGTATCCAAAAATCAAATTTGTGTTTTAGACACCTAATTCTCAACCCGTTGGAACAAAAGTTTGACCTAAAATTGCGCTTGCAGTCGCAGAATTCCTTATCAAATATGATATATTTAATTCAACACATTTTTGAAATATCCAATTTACAAGTTTCGGAAAATACAGACCGACAGTTGGATTTTGCATAAAATTTGAAAGGTTTTCACTTAGGGAGGTTAAATATATGTGCCAAATGTTATCTATCCAGTTGTCTTCATTTTTGTAACTTTCGTGTAAAATTATATTCGAACAGATGAACTTCATCTGAACAAGCATCAAAATTTAATGGAAACCCGCAAATTGGTGCAAAGACCGAATAAAAAATATCAGTCGTCTTTCTTAAAACATTTTTTGAGTAATCGTTTTGAAAGTTGGATTCAATTTTTTAAATGTATTGTTTCGGATGGAAATAATTCTGAAACGAGACGGACAAGTATTTTGTCAATAAATACACTTTATTTCTCTATGAGAAAAAAAAAGCCATTTCTGTTTACTGATAATGAAATTTTGATAACTTTATAAAAAAGATTTGCTGCTCAGAAAAACAACAAACAGTATTAAAATAATAATTATCGTTTTAATAAAAGTCCAAATTAATCAAGAGGAGATTTCAAAGTAGTTTTGAATATTCAACAATCAAAATAAGGACAACTGAATTTTCATGTTTCGTTATTTCTTTACAGAAGTGTGACTTCACTAATCAGGCTGAAATAATTACAACCTGCATACAATTTTCTTTAGTCCTAATTGGGCCCTTCAAAAGCACAGTTTTTGAGAAAATGTTCACTCAGCCATGAAAAAGACGCTCTTTAATGGTGTACAACTTGTTTATTCTAAATTAATTACTAAGACAAAGGTAAAGCAAAAAATGCAAGGGTGAAAGTATTATTGATTATATTTTAATGCAATTTTTTGCAGAAGAACTGTTTTCCTCTATCCGTTTCTTTTCTGCCTTCTCTTTTCTTTTGTTAGATTTTCATTTTGTTTCTTCTTGTTCTTTTTTTTTCATAAAAAGGGTTCGTTTCTATTCTCCAGTTTTGAGTGGGGATACGGCGTTGTCATGGTAACGATGGGTACATCTTTCAATGACGAACGATCTGTTTGATTTTGATTTCACCTGCAAATTGTATCCAGTTGAGAATTTAATTCAGTTGACGAATGATAATTCTTTTTTACATTCAGTCAACAGATTATTACCTCTATTATATGTTAAGCAAATCTTTAAATCATCTGTATAATTACATATGTACGTCTTATGAGAATTATTTTTTTATGATTCATTGAAGGATGCGCAATTAAGTGAAAATATGTTCAGATTATTTCTTTAAAATGTGATATTCTTTTTTATTTTCTCATACATAAAATATGCAAAGAGAAATTATTGTAATCATAAAACGCTTGAACTCAAAATTTTGAATTAACACAGCTTTAGCTTCCTCTGAATTTCAAAAAACATTTCGGTACATTTATTTTGAACAAGATAACTAAAACTTAATTCGCACTAGAAAACAAACAGTTTATATGTAATTTTTATGTCTCATTTATAGAATTTTATCAAATTTTCAACGAAATTCATTCACATGAAATCTGTCTGTCTATCTGAGTTAGCATGTAAAAGTGTAGATCATTATTAAACTTTTGAACCAAATCGAAGTGGATTCATTATCAGTCAATCTGAAAGTTCATGTAAAATCATGTATGTAATTATAATAACTAAAAGTCGCATTTGATCAGATGAATAAATTTGATGTTTAACATCTAAAATGTAGATTTTTTTAAACAAAACTACTAGACAAAAAATTTTCTGGCTCATACTTGTTAACCACCAATTTTTTTTTAAAAAAAATGCATCTTACCAAGCACCAAATTGGTATACAAGAAAATATTCCATGGATTTGAGTTCAGGTTTTGCAATTTTCTTATCTTTAAATTAAAGTATTACCACCAAATCACAAAGTCAGAATTATTATTAAGAGTATATTTAACATGATAGCTGCTATGGTTCATGACCATGTTTAGCATAGTCAGACTGACTCGATTGGCTTTAATTGCTCTATCTTAAACGTAATGTAATTGAATCCTATTTATGGATAGTAAGTGTGAATGGATTCGATTTAAGAATTAGCTAATGAGCTAGATTTTTCACTTAAGAATACTTCTAGCATTCCCGCTATAAATTATTAAACTTGGAATGAATTTTTAAAAAATAATCATAACAAATCACGTTTCATATTTCATATCACATTTACAAATTTCTCAGGAATTATTTAGAAGCCGATTTTACACTCCGAATCCAAACAAGAGTTTTTAATATTAGATATAGTAACGCCCTGTGTTAAAGCAATACGAGAAATATTTTAGGACAAACCTCGTAATTTTGAACCGTGGTGAGATGAAGACGACGACATCTGATCTGCATCTCGTCTCTAAATCCTAGATAGCACATAATGTAGCACAATATTGCACAATATTTTGCAATATTATATGATATTAAACAATATTCCACAATATTTTGTAATATTATAGGATATTGAATAATAATCCACACTATTTTGTAATATTATATGATATTAAACAATATTCCACAATTTTTAACAATATTATATGATATTAAACAATATTCCACAATATTTTGTAATATTATATGATGTTAAACAATATCCCACAATATTTTGCAATATTATATTATATTAAACAATATTCCGCAATATTTTGTAATATTATATGATATTAAACAATATTCCACAATATTTTGCAATATTATATGATATTAAACAATTTTGTGAATATGAATCAATATTGTACAATATTTGTATGTTACTACGGGCTTACAACAGAGGGAGGACGTTTGATCTCGACAGATTTAACTTACATCAGACCTGCCTCGATCAGACAGTTTCGAACTTGAAAGCAGTTCTTCGAGCCTGAAAGCCGAGACCTTACTACCAGACCAACACGACACTTGCGTATCTTGAGCCACGAGATCACTATGACATTACATTTAATGAGAATAATACAAAATAAATCATTAACATTTTAACCATTCAATTGAAAGCCCTGACTTTTTCATATAATTATCCAACAAAAACGCAATCTATCGTAAATACATGCTTTTCAGATAAAAATACTTACTAACAACCACATTAGCCAGAAAACATTTATAAAAAAAAGAAGAAGAAAAAACGATCGCAGACATGGCGACAGAATTATAATGCCTCTTTAACTCCGGAACGCTAAAAACATATTGAACAATCTCGGAATCTCCTGGTACCACTAAAAGTTTTATGATGAAAACCTCCTGAAAGAAACATCTGTAATTCATGGCTTAAAAGGAAGCCAAGTAGCTCGCGGCGTCCGCTCTTAGCCTCGGATTATTTCGGTAAGTAACCAAAACCCACTATAAATAATCTAGAAATCCCCGAAAGCTCGCCATCAGAAAACTCCGGACGAAATAACGTAATGGAAAGCCCATTTTTTATATATTTTTTGGCTCCCTCCTCCCTTTTGATGCCAGCCTTATATTTTAGTGCACGTCTCCTGTGACAGCCAGTATCTGGTTTATATTATTTTACTTCGATATATAAATCTTCTGCCTTGCGGTGAAGTTTTTAAGGATCGCTGATAAGATAGGATAAAATTTGGGTACAGGATGGGTTTTTTTTTCTTCTTCTTTGTAACATTATGAGACAAGCGAGAAATCGGATGAATGGAAGCGATGAATAGAATTTTGCGCGGCTTTAAAGTTATTTTTTAAGGCATTAAAGTAGTATGTAAAGATAAAAAAATATAGTTGATTTTATAAAGGTTGAATAAAGAAAAGATTTTTATTGCCCATAAAATTTGTTGTAATAATTTAAATGTAATAAAGCCATCATTCACTGAAATATGAAATCCCGTAGGCTGTTTCTAGTTAATACAATTTTTTAATGGATGACTTTAAAGCCCTTTTAAAATCATTAAAGTAATAGACATAAAAAAGAAAGAAAACTGTAGTTGTAAAAAGTTTGAACAAAGAAAAATCTAGTATTGCATTTAAAATTATCAAACCACCTTTTTGTTATAACTGAAAGTAATAGAACCATCATTCGTAGAAAGATAAAATTCTGCAGGCTCTTTCTATTTAATACAACTTTTTAAAGTCTTAAATATTATGAGGCAAACGACTTATTTGGGGTAAATATGTAATGAATAGAGTTTTGTCTCACTTTCAAACAATTTTTAAATGTATAAAAGTAATATGAAAAGACAGAAAAAGAAATTTTGTTTGATTTCATTAGGATTGAATAAAAGGAAAGATTTCTATTGCGTTTAAAATTACCAATACACCTTTTTGTAATAATTTAAATATAATAGATCTATTAGTCATAGAGAGATAAAATTTTCAAGCTGTTTCTATTTAGTACAATTTTTAATGCCTTGGAAATCATGATACAAGCAAGAAATCTAGTGAATTGAATTTTGCATCGTCATTTTTAAAAAGGCAGTAAATGCCTAACAAGAAAGAATGAAAAACTATTAGTTTTATAAAGGATGAAGAAAAGAAATATTATTATTATGCTTAAAGGTATGAAGAAACTTTTTTGTAATAATTGAAAGGTAACAGTATCACCATTTATAGAAATATAAAATTATATAGCCCATTTCCATTTGGCCTTGATTAATGTCATTTAATGCCTTGGTTATTTATTTTTATAAGACTTATGTATTTCTGATGTTCAAATCATGAATTTGTGTCTGGTCTGATAACAATTTATTATATCGTTAAAAAAACGATAAAGTTTAATCACAATGAGTATTAGAATAATGTTACTGTATCATTTAGAGTATATAAATTTTTTTTATAATGAGTATATAAATTAGAGTATATAAAAATTTAGCCATTAAAATTAATCACTTAAATTCTACTAATCCGTATATCCTAAATGCTTTTAAATGTTTTTTCCCTACTTATCCTTTCCTTTTTACTTAACCGAAGTATTTTCCCCTATTAAGTGCGAAATATTTTCCCCTTTAAATAATGATAAAGATTATTTACTATTTATGAATTTCTTTACTGAAATAAAAAAATTCTAATTCTAATGTAAATCTATTATTATTTCATTGTAACTTTTTATACAATAAAAATTATACAGTGTATAAATTTTTTCGTACTTTATTTAGTGTATAAAAATATTTAAATACACGCCACACTAGTTTAATAGCATTAAATTAATAATTTAAAGACATCTCAAAATATGTGTTTTGCAATTAATTTCTAGTTTTATATAATTACAACTATTTGTAATCCTTGAATGATTTATCTCAATTGAAAGGAGCTACTATTTAAAAAGAGATACTAAGAAGGGTTTTTTTTTACTAAAAAAATGTAGAATTCCAATCCGGCTGATTTAAGAAATTAAGGATGTTTACATGATAAATAGACATGCACACATAAAATAAGCCATTTCAGTATCAAAATGGAAAATAGAAATTTTTAATTAATTACAATACTTTTCATTTCTTAGCAACATTCTTCAAAGCTATTTACTCCCCCCCCCGTATCGACACTAGAAAAACCACTAGGGAAGGTCTCCCTAAAACTTTCTCACACTTTCTAATAAATTTGCCACTCCAGAGAATGCTTATATGACATTGGCCTACAATAGTTACAAAATATTAGATTTTCGTTCCAACTTAATATTTTTAGTAGATCCATCTTCGATGTTTTAGCGATTAATTCCAGGGATGCTTTTAATAGAATGCTAAAACCGAATTAGTGTTTTAGACAGGATTTTCTCAACCGATTGAAACAATAATGTGATGTAAAACTGCATTTATATACATAATCTCACACCCAACGATATATTTAATTAATTGCGTTTTAGAATTTTCGCGTTCACAAGTTTATGCAAGTACAGACCGACAGACAATCAACCTCTAATAGCATTTGGCTGAAACTTTAATAAGTGACTACATTATAGATAAATCTGTCTACCGATTTCTATGTCTATATCTTTATTCTTTTTGTAATCATCGTATCAACTTATATTCGAATAGTTGGACAGACTGTTAGCCTATAAAAAGATTTTACTCAAAATATGATAGGAATCTAGAAATTGAACAAAGGTTTTATATACAATTTTAACTGTTTAGATCAAATCTTTTTTGAGTTATTATTTATTAAAGTGACAAAAAAAGAGATTTCCTGCTATATTTTTTCAGCATTAACCCTGTTTTGCAAAAATATCTGATAAATCCTTTTTTTTTCAAGTAACAAAATTAGTTTTGTGACACAAAGACATATTTTGATATTTTTTTACAAAAAAAAAACCATAAAAAGGAAAAAAAGGAAATCTTAGAATTAATAAAAATTTTAAAGTAAAAACAATAAATTGCTTCTAAATCTCCATTTCAGTTTTCTTCGAATTTGTTCTTAATTAAATTTTCCTTTCCGTGAAAAGTCAAGAAAAACACTCAACAGCACGTACAAAGAAATTCAATGGATACATTCGCATGCATCTACTTGAAAAGTAATTCCAGATATATATTGAAATAAAAGTATAAAGAACATAAAAGTAATCGGAAATCTTGCTTGCAAGAAATATTATTTTCTTAGATTCTTATGTCGAAATAAAAGTATCTGTCAAGTCTGCTGCTAAAAAAGACGATTTAATAACGGAAAGTTTACACTTTTCAATATTGATATTTTATCCGTAGAATAAAAATTTATTGAATTTCTGACTAGATTTCGGGAATAATAATAAGCGTTTCAATGGCAAAGCTATTGATTTAATTTTGTGAATATTTCAGTAAGGAAAGAAGCAAAACAACAGATGTTTCAATAAAATTCCATGGAAAAAGAAAAACTCGCCAAAGAGTAATTTGGAAAGAAACCTTGCAAAAATTTGTGTTTGTTTCTCTTAATGCATAATTTTTTTTGAAAAATGTTTAATATTAATCAATTTTCGGTTTACTTTTCTACATCAACAATTCTCAGCCTTTCCAATCAACTCATTATTTCACCGTCAGAGAGTTTTCAATTTTTAAAATTATATTTTCGACTATTTAAGAGAAACCGAAAAGAAGTTTCTTCTCTGAAACCTTTTGATGCCTCTTCATTAAAAAACATAATTGTTATTATTTAAAGTGATTAAAAGTGTTCTATAGAATAAGATTTTATGAAATAATCAGATATTTGGATGCAATGAAATAACATAAATAAAATTATAAATAATTTCCATATTATAAATAATTTCAAAATTAAATAATTTAATATATTTTATGATATAACTAGGAATTTTATGAAATAATTAAGTTATGCATTTTCATGATAATACTTGTTTCATGTATTCAAAGTTCCATTTCGTACTTTCTTTTCAAGAATTACCCATTCCCAAGCAAAAAACCATTATCTTTAGAAAAATAACTAATTTTATTGCGATTTCATTGAAGTTTTTAACAATTATTATATAATAAGTGACAATTCTTATAAAAAGCACTGCACAATAGTTTTAAATATAACGCAAGAAATATCCCAACTTAGTCAGAGGCCATGGAGGAGTCACAGTATAGCAACTCCTCATTCGGACATTTCTAAAGGCCACGGTAGGTCAGAACATGTCCTGTCGATACTGCTACGTTCAGTGGTGGCGGGGTGATCGGCTGTACACAAGTAGAGGAAGACCCATTTTATGCAACCCCACCAATAGTCTGTGTATTTTCTGAATGGTAGTTTAAGGTCACATTTTCTGCCTCGTTACTGGTTTTGGGCCTCGCAACGCTTAGGCAGACAACAGTTTTACACAGTTGTTATAGCAGCAACAGTTTTACACAGTTGTTATAGCAGCAACAGTTTTACATAGTTGTTATAGCAGCAACAGCTTTACACAGTTGTTATAGCAGCAACAGTTTTATACAGTTGTTATAGCAGCAACAGTTTTACACAGTTGTTATAGCAGCAACAGTTTTACACAGTAGTTATAGCAGCAACAGTTTTATACAGTTGTTATAGCAGCAACAGTTTTATACAGTTGCTATAGCAGCAACAGTTTTATGCAGTTGTTATAAAATATAGATGAAGGAACTCTTAAAATACTGTGCATTTGCAAATAACATGGAATCCTCTATAAAGGATGTATATTAATGGTTTTAGATTAAGAGAAAACAAAAGAGAAGAAATTTGACTAAATTGGCTTAGTAAAATATTTAATGACTGTATTTTTTATGAATTTTTCGATGCTAATTAATGTTAGATTTTTTGGCCATGTGAGCCTGAGTTCTCATCAATGTGCACAGGCTGTGATCATGTGTTGCATTGAGTCTGATTCAACTCTGTTCAACTATAGTCAAAGAAATGACTTAGGTATGCAACGAATACACCATGTCCAGCATATACTTGGTTAAGATAAAAATCATCTTTAATTTGCTTAACAGAAACGTTTTCTAAAGTGCTGATATGTAGTCTTTCCATTGAAGGAATTATTCTATCTCGACTGCCAAACCTTAATTATTGATATTTTAGTCATGAGACTGAGTTGGATTTTGAATTCATGGGAAAATATTACTTGGGCTTTAAAGTTTAACGCTCCCTTGGCTAATGTATCTGATTTTTCGTTTACCATATATCCCTGATGAATTCTGATCCGGATGATTTCAGCACTTTTTTCAGCAGCTTTTTCTTTTAAATCTACTATTATTCTTCTTGTTTTAGCGCATTTACGCCAATCCTGAATTGAAATTTATCTTTGCCTCTCTTAAATTGCGTTGAACTACAAACTCCAGAGCATTTCAGTTTGGCACTCTTTCTGCATTAAAGACACACAACACCGCTTCATGCCCTTGCAACTATAACTACTTGGTTAGTTAAACATGTAATGCGCATGAAGTTGAAGAGGTAACGAAATATTGTCCTGTTCTATTCACTCCTGTGACTCTTGTTCGACGTCTCATATTTTTTGGTTAAAATTTAATATGGGATTTTAATATTGAATAAAAAAAGCTGAAGACAGCGAGCTGTTTGAAATTTAAATGGGAAATAGCTTTGTCTTATTAAGCTAACTATTGGAGAGGAACTGAAGATTTATGCTAGTTCACATAAACAGGCTTATAGTTTGTTGAAGATTACAAAATTCTGAAAAATATTGAAAAAATACAAAAGAAAAGCTAGGTATGAGGACAAAAATAATAATAAAAAAGAAAAAACACAAAAAATCCCAATAAATATTATGTACAAACACAAAAATAGCGGAAAATAAAGATATGGATTTGTAGAGCTACTCTTGTGAATAGTGTTCTTGAAATCTAAATAAATCTCTGTTTCCTTCAATGTGACGAATCATTCTTTGAATTTTCGTCCTGGATCCTTGGGAAGAGGCAACACTAAGGTACCATACATGATCTAAGAAAGTTACATTACCATGCAATATAAATTTTTTTAATTCTTTTTCTTGTCCATATTCGTACCATACAAAACCATACCTCACTATTTCCCATATTTTTAATCCAACCCAAATATTCTTAAATATTGATTTTATATATTCGTTCTGAGAATGCAAATTTCTTTCTATTCCAACTTACACTTCTAACATTCTTAACGTAAACTCTGGTTCCATAATTCATTCTATTTTAGAAAGAACAGAATAAGAAAAGAAAAGCTATGATAAAAGCTCGAAGGAAGTTTTTCTTCAAAGAATAATACGCAAAGAAAGTTGCAAAAATGTAGATGTCATTTCCATTAGTTCTGCAGACAAGAGAAACGCTGATGGCGATCGATAGCACCAAAAGCACTTGTCAAAACATATCCCTCTGCAGGTTTCAGGGAGCTCGTAATTAATGCCCCGGGCAGAGCAAGAGTTGACAGGAATTGAAAAGGCACAGAAGCCTCTTGCTTTTATTTCAGCCTGTTGCGCTTTGTTAAGTTTCTTTTGCTGCGCCAATTTGCAACAAAATCCAGTCAAAGGACTTGTACGGATTTTATTGCCGTCGTCCTTTTGTCCCCATTATATGGATGTTAATTATTTGTGGTGTTTATTTGGAAACTAAGTATGAATGTAAAAATCAAGCTATGCATAATTTAAAGCGTTTGTGGTTTATTAGATATACACATTTTTAATATCTTGAAAAAATTAAAAAAGGTATGGATATAGAAATTTTTAAAAATCACTATCATGTATATTAAATCATTATTAAATATACTTAAAAGTTATCTTAATATACATTAAATTGTTATTAAATATATATTTTAAAATTCTTATCATATATATTACATTATGTCATCAATATTTTAATAATTATTATAATATATTTTTTTACATATTCACTTTTCACAAGTTCTTTGCTGGAAATTAATATAAATTTTTCACATATAACGTAAAAATACATTTTATTTCATTTTATTCTAAAGGACAAATAGTAACCAAAGATTTGAATCTGCCACCATTTGTGCAAAGTGTTGGCATCGGTATTAAAAAAATATTTGACAATAGAGAGATAGGATTAGTAAAAATTGGGTCATTACAAAAATAGAGCATGTTAATGGAAGTTTTAAATTAAATAAAAAGTACACTTTTTATCTTGTAATTGTTATATTTTTATTAAATTATACCGAGTGCAGGATAGAGTTATGCATGGGATAGCATATAGACAAATGGACTAGGTGATGAATAAACACTCTTTTGTCGAAATTTTCAACAACAATTTTACAAAACTGTGGCTGTATTTCGTTGAAGCAGCGTTGAATTTTCTCCTTCAGTGCACGAGAGTTTGTTGGCTTGTTAGCATAGACTTTTCACTTTATATGCCCTTTAAAAAGAAATCTAATTGAGTTAAATAACACGAACTAGGAGGGCAAATCTCAGATTTTTTGAACTGTGGTTTTTTTGCCATTTACTTAAACATAGCTACAGCACCATTTTGCATTAATGTGACTACAGTGTTGAATTTCCTCCTTCAATGCACACGTGTATTGATATAGACGTTTCACTTCAAATAGTCTCCTAAAAAGAAATTAAATGGTGTTAAATCACACGATCTGTGCGACCAGTTCCTGAATGTCCGAACAGTCGCGGCCAGACTTTCATGATTTCTTTTAAATATTTATCAACAATAACTTGTTCTATTGTGCAACGCTCCATTTTTAGTAACCTTAAATATACGCTGTCAATTGGATTTTTAATTAAGATGTCAGCAGTTTTCTGCATGAATAATTGCAAATTAAATGTTTGCGTTGATTTTGGGACACACCATCAAATTTATCAAATCAAGTTATTTTATTCTCAAAAATTAATGATTTCAATTTGAATTAGTATATTTGATACCACTTATAAAATAAAAAAAATTAAATCTACCATCCATTAAAATGCCATGTTAAGGTATAATTACATGCATTGAAATAGAATATTTCTTAGAGGATGCTAATATGAAGTAGAGTCTCATGAAACTCAGAAAAAAAAAAAAGATAAGCTGTCGAAAAACTTTTCGAATGTGTCTAGTTATCACCAAGGATGTAAAAAATGTAACCTTTTTTTATTTCTACATAAATGTATCACCAATTCCAGTATTACATGAATAAAGCAATTTCCAGGTATATTTGTTCATCAAGATCTAAAATTTGCTGTTGTAAGATCAAAAATTAAGGTTTACATAACTAATGACAGATTCAAATATTTTAATGCCATAAGAAATGAATTTTATGAATGTCCTTGATAAAAATGTTAATTTTGCTTCCTGCTTCAGATTTCATCCCATTTTCACGCTTTCAACATATTAATGATTAATTCCAGATTAATATATTCTTATTTTATAAACTTTATGAATATATATTTATTTTTATCTGTCTATCGTGACTCCAGACTGTGTACATTATTATTGAAGCAATTATTCGATTTTATAAATATCCTAATAATTGAGTGATAATAAGAAAACGCATCCGAGCTTGATTATATTTAATAACGTGTTAATATTTTTCTAAGATTTTATTATTTGTTAAATTTTTATTTTTTAGAAATATAAAATAAGTTTTTTTACAGAGGAGCACGAAAAAAAAATCGTTTTTTAAATTGATTTTCTGGCAACCCATTTTCAATCTAGCGATTCAGAAGCTTTTTTAATATATAACCAGAAATAGATAATAATTTCTGGCTATATTGGAGCACTTAATATATAATCCAAATCCACGAATATCTGGGATTGCCTTCTTCAAAATTCAGCTATAGAGAACAAAAATGTAAAGCGTGCGAATTAAATTAAATTTTTGCGATGGTCAAAAAATAAGTTTTAAAATCATCGAATAAATATGCAGCCAATAAAATAACTGAAGCAATCTTCACCAATTAAAAAAGCTGAAGATTTTAAAAATAATGGAACGATATGAAACGACTAAGATAACAGAAGATTTTAAAACGAATGGAGCAATCTGTAGTAGCCAAAACACCTAAAACTTTTGAAATCAGTGGAACAATATGCAGCAATTAAAACAACTGAAGCTTTAAAAATCAATGCAGTAATCTGCAGCAACTAAAATAACTGAAGCTTTTAAAGTCAGTCTAGCAATCTTCAGCAACTAAAATAGCTGAAACTTTGAAAATTAATTTAAATATATGCTGTTGTATGGGCTCACAAAAGGCAGCTCTGCCTTTTAAATAATTCAATATAATTGCGTTTGAATCTATCTATTGATATCTTTATATAAGCTTAAATTTATCCTTTTGAGATACTGTGTAGTTTTACATTTTTAAATACATTATTTCAAAGTTACCATACTTTAGATTCTATAGTTTTGTAATTTGTAATTTGTAAATGCTTTTGTTCATATTAATTTTTTAATTAATTTTCATTCCCTAACTAAATATAAAAAAGGAATGTGCTATTTTGAATTTTTACTTTGACAAATATTTTGGATTATTTTTCTCCCACATATAAGTTTCTTTGACTATAAATGGATTTTATTCACTTAGATTTTTTTTATCTTCTCTCTCCTTTATTTTGAATTAAAGTAAGAAAAAATACTTTTAAATATATACATTAAATACATAGTAAATTAGTACCCTCTTATATATATATATTTTTATCTTCTCCCTCCTTTATTTTGAATTAAAGTAAGAAAAAAAATTTAAAAATATGCATTAAATACATTACAATATTTTCTAATTTTCGATATTTTAATTCTTTTAAACTAAGAAAAATTGTAAATGGTTGTTAGATGTATTGGAGTTGATATGAAAATAAATATGAAATTTATAATTGATGCCCAAAATTAAAAGAGTTTAATTTTTAATTTGTCACCATTGTTTTGTAAAGTGTTGGCAACCCTATGAAAACATTTTAAGACTATTTTAACCATTTTGGTGTTAGTAAACATAACATTACAAGACAGACAAAGGTGTTTTCTTTGTTGAACAATATTTCAAAATTAATGATTCTGAAGTTCGAAAATTGGGGATTTGGCAACCTGAATCTTATGATTTAACACCATTGGACTTATTTTTTTGGGATTATTTGAAATCAGACATATACGTCAATTCATGCTTGTATTGAAGAATAAAATACCATGCTGCAGTCACATTTATGCAAAATAGTCATGAAAATATTCAACAAAAAAGGGTATTATGAGTCAGTAAAGCTTTATATGCTTTTGTCCCTATGTGTTATTTCTTACATAACTTTATCCTTATATTAAGCGATTTAATAAAAATATAACAATTTAAAGAAGACATCTTTAAATTTTATTTAGTTCAAATTTTTCGTTAATACATTGTTCAATCGTGCAATGCTCTATTTTTATTAATTCTAAACTATCAGCCCTCAAACAATGTTTTTAATAAAGTTATCAACATTGCATAAACGGTTGTAAATTAAAATCCAACATTAATTTTAGGACTCCATTTATATGAAGACATCTTTTAAGCAATTAAATTCACATATAATTTGATGAAACAATTATAAACCTAAACTATACATTTTGCTTGATCTTATCATTTGTGCTTTAATACCAATAAAAAAAGCATTCATATTATTTGGAATGGCTTTACCAGTATTATCTCATTTTTTAATTGATGCCAAAAATGACTTCAACAATAAAATGATTTCTTTCTTCCTTTAGAAATGAGTATTTAATTAAAAATTCTTTTTGAACATCTTTGCCTCACATTTTTTGAAAGATGAGAGATTTCAAAATAATATGATAAAAGCATATTTCTATTCAACTCCATTAAATATTTTATTTATATTACAATAAGATCCTTTTTCTTATTTGTTTCGAATATTCATTTCGTTAATGTTTTAATCTCTCTTCGATAACCTGCATTTTACAGATGCTTCTTTCATTATATATATTATTGAAAGTGAAGAATATGAATTGAAGAATAATTAGAAAAGGGAATATCCAAAGTAAATCTTTGAGAGAAAAATTATGTGCTTTCCCTTTCTCCAAAATGATTATCGAAATCTTCATTCATAAATGGCGAAAAAAAAGTTACTCACAAGAAATTATTATGTATCAATTACAAACCAAACAGAAATCCTTTACAATTTCTTTGTTTTTTGATGAAAGAATACACGTAGATTAAATCACAGTTTAAAAGATTACGCTATTTTTAATAGGAAAATGCTGAAATATCATTTAATTGATGAATTATGTTTGTAATTTATATTTAGAGGTTAAAATAATTCTCCGACATTATTTTCAATTAACAACAGGACTAGAATTTAATACCAATCTTGTTTAATGATTCATTCATAACTAAATTATGTATTTGAAGAATTTTTATGCCGCTTGGGGTTTGATTGTTTAAATCTTGTATTAAGTGATATGATTAAATAATAGGATAACATATTAATACGAGAAAGATAATTGATCATGCGCAATAATGTACAAATACCCATTTTAGTACGATTTATGTATTTTCATATTTTGCTTAACTTTCAAAAGACAATAGAGATTGACAATTTAATGGCTATTTGGAGACTAAAAAAAGCGTTAATATCATAAAAACAAGGATGGAAATTTCAGAATTCTAACATTAAATGTTGTGTAAGAAATTAAGCTATCTAGGCTAATATAAAATGAATCAATCTCTGGTGATACAGATGATTCATTTTTTGTGAATCTCCATAGGGTTGAATCAAATATAATTATTCATTATTCTGTTTTATTTGAATGCACAGAGTGTATAAACTTCCTCAAACTTCAAGATTTTCCTTCATTAATTTCAAAAGTTTCTGGCTTCTTATTTGAGTTATTTTTGAAACTGATTTTTTAACGGTTTATATGTTATTAATATGAGCGACTTTTTAAAATATAGATGCAATAGTAAAGAAAGTCCAGTGATTTAATATAATAGTAATCGTAAGGTACCGAAACGCTAACTAACCAAATTGGAATAATTAACAAAGTTTGGATACTTTATGTTTTTTCTAAAGTCTCAAAGAATTTCATAAGGAATAAAGAATAAAACTCGAAAAGAATGAATATAAATATATAAAAAATGTGTCAGCAAATTAAGATGAAAAAAAAACTATTCAATCAAAGAACTGGAGGTCAAAACACATATCAAAATGTTCCGAGACGAAGTTAAAAAAAGCTCTAAACAAATTGGAACCATAATTCATTCAAAATGTATTTTAACTGAAAAATATATTTGAGTTCTCATAATATTTATTACAGTTTTACAAACATTTTTTTATTATTTTCTGGTTGTCGGGTGGTTTTTTTTTTTGACTTCCAAATTTTTGATGAGAAAATTACTTATTCTTTTAAATGCATTCGTGAAAGTATTTTATATATTTATTGCTCAACAATTCTACAAATTCGTTATTCTTTGTTGTTATCGTATGAATACGAACTTAGGACACTTGTTTTATGGATGAAGCAATGATTTTATAAATAAATACCCTTATTAATTAGTCGATAATCATAATAAAAATATAATGAATATTAAATAAAAATCATTATTATTATAATAAAAATCCTTATTAATTAATCGTCTTACTCATTACGAGTTGTATCATTCCATATTTTATGATAAATTGGATCAAACTGAATATTACATTACAAACTACTTCAAATATTGATCAGCGCTCATAATATCTGATGATGATTCCTCTTTATGAGCTATAATACGTAGGAAATGACTATAATGTCTTTTACACGGTTTCATGAAAGTTTTCACTAAATAGAAATTTTCCTATCTCATATTCATAGAGACTTTCACCTAATTCGACCCTCCCCATATTTCAACTTTATTCAGTAAACTTTATAAAATATCTATTTACGATTAAAAGATTCAAACAGCAAAAGTGTTTGCCCATATAATATGTTTTTTGAACTTTGGAACGCATCCATTTATATCCGAATTCAAAAATACGATGACACAAAAAATACTTATTCGATCCAAATTAAAAAAAACACACACACATAGAATTTTTTAAAAAAACTTTGAAGTGAAATGAAGCAAATATTTAAAATTAGCACAAATGACAATAGTCAATTCATTTATTTAGATGGGCTCCTCGGCTTTAAATCCTACACTAATGATGGAATTAATTGGTCGAGAATTTTTTAACGTTTTATGGGGAATCATTTGTAGCAGAAATTGGATGATTGTTTTGATTAAGAAAATAATAGAAATAAAAAAAGGTAAATATACAAATATAACATGCTATGATTAATAACATAATAGAGATTTATTTTAGTATGTAAAAATTATAAATATATTTAGTATGTAAAAAGATTAGTATAAAAAAATACTTTTATGATATTATTAAGGTGCTTGTAAGATATTCATATAAATCATAACCATGCTCAGTAGTTCAAGTTAAAAAAAAACTTTTCAAATAATTTTGTATTTTTTTCGCAGTTTTCTATTATTGTGCTGATCAAATTCAATTCGTTTAATTGTATTATAATATTGATGGCTCTAATTTGTTTCTTTCCGTTTTGCAGCAATTTTTTAACGGTAACAAAAATAATTATAGAGTTAAAATTTTCTAAAAACTTATGAGAATTGATTATGCCCATTCTGCACGTTTCATTCTAGAAGGAAGTTCAGCTTTAATTTCTTGGAAACATACATAAGAAATTTTCTTAAAAGTTACGACTAAGGAAATTCCTCGCTTAAATGTTCTGGAACTAATTAACGGTGTTGAAGAAAGAATGGTTGCGAAATCCGCCAATTAATTAAAACAAAAATATTCTCTTAACATTCTGTTTAAAGACGTAATTAGAATTTAACACAAATTCTTTGAACTTCGTTTTTCTTTAAATTTAAAGAAAAGGAACTTTTTTTGTGTTTCCGATTCGGAGGTTGTAATTTTTTCCATTGCCGTATGCTTCAAAGTTGAATAATCTTGTTGTACAAGAAATTGCATTATTTCTAAACCACATTTACAAAAAAAGAGAAAAAAATGATAATGAAAAACAAGTTATTCTATTCAATTAACTTAAACGTCCAGCTTTTACTTTTTTATTAATGGGGAAATAACTATGCTTAATTACTGAAAAAAATTGCTTTGCATTTAGTATCTTTATTATTGTAAAATATATTATAAATAACTAGAAGCCAATAAAAAAACAAGAAGCAAGGTAAGCATTTCTTTCAAAATGTTGAATTTCAATACCACACATTTTTATGCACGCACCGACGCACGCGCATACGCGTGCGTTCGTGCGTTGCCTTATATTTAAAATAGAAGAATAAGTGTGTGTGTGTGTGTGTAGGTATGCGAAGAAGAAATTCAAACTCAAAATCCATCTGATTTTAAAACTGCGTTCATTTTATGTTTCATTTTTACAATTTTTTTTTCTAAAATTGACAAACTTTAAAGAATTAAACTATTACCTAAACAATGATACAAAGAGATTCATGAAAAATGCATAATAATAACGCAAGGAGCTCCAACCCTTTTTTTTTGTAATTTAAGACATCATATGTAACTATTTAATGGCAATTTACCTGAATTTCGAAGAGATATTGAAATAACAGCTAAATAGGTTCATATTATAAATAAAATGAAATTTTCATTTTCCCGAAAAGAATATAACACGTTTGTACTGTTACAAGTGGAAGAATTTATGCTATGTATCAGCAAATATATTAACATGTACAAGAAATCCTGGCAAAGCCATTTAATTGTGATGCTAATATTACCCTAATAGACACTGGATAAAATGCCCTCATTCTCGGCAATAAAGAATAATTTCCCAAATCAGATCTGTAATACTCTTGAAAGAGATATCAGGATCCTTAATTTAATGGTATCTCAAATTTTCTTAATAAGAGTGTGAATATATTTATGAATCTCATTTGAACAGGATGATGTCGCCATTGAGAATATGATGAGTAAAATTCTTTCATAAGTAGTGTTTCTTACTCTTTGGAAACTCTGGAAGCATTGATATATAAGATTTCATTATACTATGGAAATAGTATGTCCATAGGAAACCGTTCTAGTATAAAATAATATCCAAATTAGAGTTTATTTTATGTGAATCAAAGGGATTCCTCAGATATCTAAGAATGAATGACATTAACAAATGAGAGGTAAATGCGCAATGCAACTGATATGATACATCCAATCATTTAGAACATTTATGCTGATAGATTGGCCAATTCTAACAGGTTGAAGCAACGTTCACTAGATGCCAACTATTACAGGTTATAAAAACTTAGGCCTTAATCAGAAAAATAATGTGGCTAAAAATGGGACGATGGCTGATTATTTCTCACCACGGCAACTACTTACCATTGGCCAATTACGTTCACCTATTCATCCTTAAGTAGGTATGACCCTTAATTACGCCCAACAGTTGGCCCCATGTGACGTTGCTTAAATCATGTAGAGACTTCTTGATTGCAGTGTGAAGTTTTTATCATTTCAACTCAGATCTCCAGATTTAAACCTTTTAGGACAATATCGGAAACTGAGAGGGAATGACATTGAACACAAAAACAACATAATTCATTCTGCAAAAATATGATGTGCATTGATTGCAGCATATTTTCTAAAGTTTGTTGAATAAATGATCTTGCTTAATTCAGCAATATTTTGCTTTTATGTTGAATTTACTATGACCCATTTATCAGTTTTAATATTTGAATGCATGCGTTATTATCCTATATCCGCATCATTTTATTTGAAAACCTGATATCTATGTTAATTCATATTAAATATAAATGCGTCATAT
This sequence comes from Argiope argentata, assembly GCA_026289955.1. Lineage (NCBI taxonomy): Eukaryota > Metazoa > Arthropoda > Arachnida > Araneae > Araneidae > Argiope > Argiope argentata. The sequence continues at coordinate 5,113,986 of JAOUZG010019159.1, forward strand.
TACTGAAGCGCTACAAAAGTTTTGAAGGTTTTTAATTGGCAAAATTATTAATAAAAATATTTTTATAAAAATTAAATTACATTATTCGCTTATTATGCATGATACTTTTATGCCTAAAATAAACTATATTCAGATTTATAATTGTTTTAATTTAAAGTAGTTAAATTAATTTTTAAAATATATAATTAAATAAAATGCACAACATTGTAAGCATTATTGATGTTTTTATTTACACCAATACTTGATCATTTTCCCACCTTTTCATTCTAAGAAACAATTATTTTGAATTATTTGTGCACAACTATATTGAATTATTTGAACAAAATTATTTTGAATTATTTGTCTCCAGTAGCATAACATTTAAAATCTGATCAATCAAATTTCATGGGAGTTTATATAATATTTCTGGTTAGAAGTAGGGAATAAGGAAGTCAATTTCTTTTGTACCAGAATCCCTTGACAGATGAATTATGTACGTCATTTATCTAACTGTTTGTGCTTACGCTTTTAATTTCCAGTAATTATAGCATACCATTGTAGTAGCATAGCTGACCTGATTATTCTTAAATATAGTTTGGATTTTTGCATTATGAAACGCAAATTATTTGACAATTTTGATGATTTATTTGATGATTTTGCATCATTTGACAAATAATATTTGCACATATATTGACTTATTACATTATCCATTTCCTTTACATATCAACTTCAGATATCATATTCAAAAACTCAGTAATTTTCAATAAATATTTATTTTTTATTTTTTAAAAATTATCGTGCCAAAAAACGATTTTTAAAAAAGACAATGGCCAGGGAAAAAAATCATTCCTTTCTTTTCCTTTACTAAAAATTTCTCCCTTTTCGGCTTGTTAGGTTTACCGAAGAATTCAACCGCAAAGCGCCCCTCTTTGATATGCACGGACAGCACAAAACCTACCGAATGTATATTGACAAAAAGTCTTCCAATTCTTTGTTCGTTTCTTTTCCTTGGCGCTCTGATTTCTGTTTGCGTAAATACTTTCGCTGATTCGGCAATCCCAGCAAACGAAACTTTCCACAGTATGTGTATTTTTTCTTCTTTTTTATCTCCCACAAAATCCACAGAATCCAGTCTGATTGGACATCTGACGTTTCTTCGAAAACGATAAAGAAAGCATATAATCATATAGTTTGTGGATTTTGAACCACGTTTCCCGGATTAAATTTGAACTGGAAAAATCTGGCTCATTTTTCAGAAGAATGGATTTTGGCTGTAGCGTGATTTTCTTGTTTGTGTCGATAAAAGAGTGTTTAACAATTTTGAATTGTGTGTTGAGTTATGCGCACTAAAAAAAGCATTCGAAGTAATTTTTAAAACAAGTGTTACTATATTCAAGAAGATTTACTGATTTAAACAAAAACTTCCATAAGAAATTTTTGCTTATATTATTTTGAAAATGTGATATTTATTTCATTTTCACGTTTAATATTTCTACATATAATCTAAAGTTATATAAGAAATAGCGCATCATTTTTTTTTCTATTTTATCATATTTCAAAGTTCTTTGGAAGAACCAAATGAATGTAACTTAAAACTTATTTTAACTTTTAAACATGCCAAATTTATATCTAGTTTTTAAATTAATTTTGAAAAGAATCAACATTTTTCTTATGTATATAAAAAATCTTCTCGTTGATTAATAAACTGCAATTATCATAATAATCTAAAATTTCGTTTTTATTGTTCACGAATTTAAATAAGTTTAATAGGTTAATAATTTTACATATTACAAAATATTTTTAACTGAAATAGCTGTGAAAATTATAGGACACATATAAAACATCTTTTTATTTGTCTTTTCCAATTTACTACTCTAATA
>JAOUZG010019159.1:5119481-5136003 GCA_026289955.1 Argiope argentata
ATATATATATATATATATATATATTGTGAAGAAGAAATGCTGATTATTGAAGAAATTTAATGTAAACATTTATTGTTTTTAATGAAATAACTTTACCTTCGTAATAAAATTGCATCAGAAAATCTTATAATAACATAAAGCCACTATATAACCACGAGCTTGAATCACATTTCTAATGATAGGCAGATTAGATTAGATTTTCATTGGAACGTAAGTCGCAGTTCCTCCCAACCAACAATTCATTTCATCTGCGGCAAGAATTTTTGTCAGTGATTTTTTCTTGAATGCATATAGAGTAGCATATATAAAGCCTTTTTCTATTTTAGCGCTCTATTAATGCTATTATAAAAAATGGTGGTATAATAACATTAAAGAATCATTCACACAAGATTTGAAATGTGGAAAAAAGCCATCTAACTTTATATTGAGAAATGGTAAAGAAACGGGTACTTGGTAGAGAAGAAAAACCAAAAAAATTATTCAATTAAAAATAACAAAAAAAATTTAAAAAAATTAAAAATTCATTAACTTTTTGAATCGACCCTCAGAAAGGAGTCTATGGTTTGCCTCCAGTGGTACTTTCGTGTGTTTGGAAGAAAGAGAATACATATATCTATGTTTTCAAAGACAATTTCCTTAAATTATCATTCCTTAATCTGTAATGCGGATTGTAAAAGATTCATTTCCTCTAGAATTGTTGCAGAATATTTGAGGGCTTTATTAACGAAATGAGGCAACATTTCTTATTCTCATTTATTTATGCTTTTAATCTCACTATTCATGTCGAAATAAAACTTAAAATTCGTAAATATCTCAGGACAAAAATCAAAAGGAAATAAAGAGATTTATCTGCCATAAAGTATGCATTTGAAATTCTTACAAATAAACACAGAGCATTTATTAAATGCACCATTCTGTCGGCAAAGATATGAAATTAAAACGCAAAACTGCTGCACCAAATCACTGCGACCTTTTATTTTTTTCCTCTGAAAAGCAGATGATCATTAAGCATCCCAAACGGCAATGATGAGCATCTTTTAATGTAATCATTTCTTTTTATTGCAGAGACTCGAAAAGATTTCGGAGACTCGTTACTGGAATGAAATGACAGGGCGATTTTATGGATGTAAGAAAATAAAGTAGATAGTTGTAATGATACCGTTTTTGATTGGCGGGCGCAACACCAAAATAAATTGAAACTCCTTTTAATTGGAATGTTTCTGCCGTTATTTCCTATGCAAGTGGGCACAGTTTTATTTTAAATGTCAAGGAAAAATATATCATAACGTTCTCTGCATGGAAAAACGCATTTAAAACGAGCGAAAATCAAGCAGGAATGGAGAAATCATTATCTTTAATGTCATTTAATAGCAGAGACTCATCAAATTTAGTTTCTTTCTTTAATTTATACACATCATTTATTGAGCAATGAAGTGTATGTGAAAGGAATCGTATTAAAGTTCTTTAAAAATTCTGCAAACATTTGAATAAAGTCTTGAAAATAAAACTACTATAATTTTATTTAGCTGATATATGATAGATTATATACATTAAAAGAAAGGGAGAGAGAAAGGTATGATTATTAAAATAATGGAAATACCTGATTTATATATAATCCTTTATCAGTATGGTGTAGGATCGCATTTAGTATGTAATACAGCTTGGATCTGAATGTATAGCGGCTGGTGCTCGTTAAACCTGTCGTGGTCGCAAAGTCCTCCATGTCGAGAGTAATACCAATGGGGTTACTGGGTCAGAGGTGTCGTTCTTTGTTCCAGGTCTAAATTACTATCTAAGATGAATGAATGAATATGTGTGATGAGTCTCTGCTTTTAAATGACATTAAAGATAATGATTTCTCCATTCCTGCATGATTTTCGCTCGTTTTAAATTCGTTTTTCGATGAAGAGAACGTTATGATATATTTGCCCCCTAAAAAGGGTTGTGACGTATGTGTAGTTAAGTCCTACTTTTGGTCTTAGATGGCACTGCTTGTAAAACAAGATGCGCATATCTCCGGCTTAAAGTCCCCTGATGTATCAGAGGGGCATGTCTATGGGAAGCGCCATACGTAACAACAACACAACACATCTTGGATTCGTCAAGAAATCGATCCATAGAAGTGTTGAGTAGTGTTTAATGGAATATTGTAAATTTGTTATTAATTGAATCTAGGATTAATAATCGAATTATGAAGATTTGATTTCATTTTTCATACTGAACAGATTATTTTAAAATTATGGCATTAGTAAATGTGGTAAAAGATTTTGAGGATTATATTTTAGCTATAGTTTAAAAGTTCTTGAAATAAAAGATGATAGAATTTTTATAGTTCTTTTATTCCAAATACAGATATTTCCTCATTCAGTATTGCATTTGGCTGTACAAAAATACATCACAACATTCTTAGTTTGATATTTCAATATTTTTTATCATAATAAATGGAATTTTTAATAAATCAATAAAAGCATCTTTGAGATATTATGAAATTATCGAACTTATTCATTGATATTTATGAATTTCATTTCGAATGATTACTCTTAAAAATCTTCCTTTCTTTTATAAAATATTTTGATTTAGTGAGCAAATATTTTAGATTGATTATTATTTAAAAATTTAATATTTCAGATATATTAGGGGATATGATATATAATATTGGAAACAAACATCATAACAAAAAGTCGATTTAAGAATATCAGAATTTTGAAAGGATAAGATAAAAATAATTATCAAAATTGGAATGTACATGGTTCATGTCCACTTTTAACAAATTTGCTGTAAGGCTAATTAAATAAAATGCTTCATTATTTATTCTTTAACAATATTTGATTAATTGAAATTAAATGTGGCTATGATAATGTAATTTTCAGCAAGCAACAATAGTGACTAATTTAATTATCAAAGCCAAGTAATAATGGGTAATATGATTCACGTTTTTATTAAATATCCAAACATACTTTCAGGGTCGGCATATCCTGTTTTTAAGAGCGTTGGATTCGTATTCCTTCGGCTGCGAGTTCGAACCCCACTGGACGAAGATTCTGCTTGTGTATGGTGACTGGTGTACGTTAATTATATCGGGGTCACAAAGTCCTCCATGTCTTGAGTAATACCACTGAGGGTTCTAGGTTATAGGGGATCGTTCTCTGTTCTGGATCTAAATTACGATCAGTAGATGAATGAATGAAATACATGAATGAAGCCCTTCCCGTGAAAAGGGATTTGTGACGGGTTTGAGCTAGAAGTCAGATTTCTTCCCTAGGGTACTCAGGGGTCCATACTTTCAGAAGCTACTGCACCCCTTCTTTTGCTCACGACAACATTTTATTTTAAATATTGCATTCAAACGAGAAACCAAAAGTAAAACTATTTCCGTAATTTTATTTTAAAACCTAGGAATTGCTTTCCTTGGAAGTAGATATTCCTTATAAACATTTTATTCTATGCTTTATTTTTCTAATACAATTTTTAAAGGATAGCCAATCCTCCTTTCACCACAACAAAAGAGCGAATCCACCCAATTACCACCCAGCCTTTCAGCTGAAAAATAAACCTAGTTTTTCAATCCATTCTGATCCGAAAAGCGTGGCTCAAAATACAAAAACAAGGTTGATTAGGTGCTCCTTTTATCCTTACAAAGAAAACGTCATAAGTCCAATCAGACCGAATTTTGTGGGTTTTGCGGAAAAGAAAAAAAAAGAAAAATACCTATGCCATGGAAAGTTTCGTTTGCTGGAGTTGCCGAATCAACGAAAGTATTTACGCAAACAGAAATCAGAGCGCACCAAGGAAAAGAAACGAGCAAAGAATTGGAAGACTTTTTGTCAATACATGTTTTGTATTTTCTTTTTCTTTTTTTTATAGTACGGGCTTGTCAAAAAATAACTCGCTGCAGTTGAATTCGCCAGTAATACATAACGACGGTTGAAAAGAAAAGATAGAAAAAATTAGATGTAGAAAAAAAAGAGAAATTTTACTCTACCCCCCCTTTTTTTTTCAAATTGGTTTGGAAGTGGGGAGTTTTCTTACGCATTTCCGACAAAATTGTTCCATAAATATATAAAAATCATAAAGTACAACTGAAATCTTTTAAGTAAAAAAATATTTTAATGTTCTTAAAAGGTAAAAAGCGTGCAATTTTTTCATATAGTTTGTTTGAAATTTTAGGATAAATTCAGTTAGTAATGGCACTAAATGAGTTGTACCAATTGAATTTCTGGTTTATTTATTTATTTAATACATCAATGAATGATAAAAGACACAATGTCACAAAAAATCTAGATAAAATATAGAAAAAAGGAAATCAAAATCTTAAAAAAATATGCCATAGCAATAAAGCTATATTAGTCATGTGATATGATATCATATAACCGAATTTATACTCTACAACATATAAATAATAAACATTGTTTGTCCACAAAAAGAAAAAAATTCTGAAAACTCTTCATAAAAATAATAAATCCTTTAACATCTGGCTTAACAGAATGACCATTTTTTAAACATTTAATTAAATTTTAAAAAAATGGTAAAAGATGAAGAGGATGAACATTATTTATATTTTTATTTAATTTCTAAAAACTAATTTATTAATGTTATATATGTATATCATATTTCATATGCATTTTAACACATTAACCTTCATATAAAGAGAAAAGGCTTCATACGTATTCTTTACAATCAAACCATATAAATCCCGTATGATTTTACTATTTTTTTCATAGCCATATGAATTTTGACGGTAAATTATTCTTTATCAAATAAGATAATCTGATTTGCGTTTACTGATGACTCGATTTGTTTCCTCTTATGTGTTGTGAACTATTGCCACTTGCCATGGGCAAACTTCGCCAAGGCATCAGCGGATGTTAAGCTGAAAGGAGCGTCTCTCGTTTTAAAGTAGTGCCAACTAAGGCCAAGCGCATGACTTAGCTACTCACTCATCACAGTCACTTGCCCAGCCCTTTTTGCTGGGAGGCACATTCATACACCTTACAGATAGAGCACAGAAGAAGAACAATGCCCGAACCAGGGCTCGAACCGGGGACGCCCAAACACCCACTATCTCTATGCCAGGACGCCAGCTTCTCCTTTTCTATTTTTTTATCAAAGCCTCTGGCTATCTATTGAGCTATTTGACGATAAAATTTGTATTGGGACACGTATTAGTCCATAAAATCCTTAAAAAGGGGCAATTTTTTAAATTCAAAAATGTATTTCCTGTCAAATTTTTTCATTTCTTTCAGCATTTCTTTAAAAAATGTACAAAAAACATTCTGATTAAAATTTGTGATAGGAAAAGTGTTATAAAGTATTACTTCGGTACTTTTCTGTATTAATAACAGAATTTGACCTGGAATATATTGATACATTCATGTGAATATTTTGCCTCTGAAGATTCTTGCGGATATTTCGTCTGTTTCTACCTGGAAGAGCACACGAAATGCAACTGCTTCACCGTTCAATTGTTTTTGGAGATTTTTTTTTAAAAATAATTATTAATTATTATTATATCAATAATTTTTATATTTTGCATGTATAATAGCGGACTAGTAGAAATAAGCCATTTAATTTGAATTGTACCATTGAATTTGAATTAAATTTATAAAATAAGATAATTTTGATTTTAACAGCGTTTAAATTTTTCGAATTTTTTATTTATTAAAATGTTTTTTTTTTTCGAAATTCTAATTTTTTTCACTTATTTCGATTGTAATTGGCATTATAATGGAAATGAAACTCGTAAAATTTACTCTCATAAATGCAAATTTTTCAGTTACATTCTTAACTGGAAGACCCCCAGTTTCAACTAGTCCATTACACTTATATTACAATTGTAATGATATATTAATTTTTGATATATAAGTATCATAAATTCCACAAATTAAATACAAAACTCCTTAAATTCCATTTTATGTAAAAAAAGAAACATAATTTAATAAATAAAAAAGATTAAAAGGAAATCAGCTATGCATATTTCAATGCATCATGTCAGAACATCCTTTCTTGAACGGACAAGCACCACGTGCTCGAGCAGGTTAAATTATGTTTTTATTCATTTTCATCGTTTCATTGAATGAGATAATTTAGTATTGCAAACTATCATTAAAAAAACTTGTCTCGCATTGATAGTTTAAAAAATATCACATTTTCTATTTATTTCATTTACTCCAATTAAGTGTTGAAGAAGACATGATATTTTTTTAAAAATCAGAGCTTTTGTAAATGCGATGACAACGTGTTATTAAAAGCTTATTTTTTGAGATGCTCGGGAAGATATTAACATTTTTATTTTTTACCTACGGATTTTTGTTGGCGCCCAAAACCTGATTCCAAAAACAGCATCAGGTTCTGGCATGATAAAAATTACGAGCAATTTAAAAATAGCTTTTATTACCAATATATATACACAAAAGAGATTTTTTTAATTACTTCCTTCTATATAATCTTAAAATAAATTCTCAGGCTCACATTTCTATCCACATTTACTTACGTAATAAGAATTTAATTAACATAATTAGGAACCGAAAAGTATTAAAATATAAAAGTGCATCCTTGTCATCATGAGCACACAAGTATTCAATTTTTCTTAAGATTGAATTTATACGTATTTTAGCTATGAAGGAAAACTTTTCAAACATTAGAAAAGCATGCTTTTGTTGTGCTCCTCAAAATATAAATAAATAATTAATTAATTAAAAGGCGACTTATTTATTCTTACACGAACAGTAATATTTAACAATATGTTGAATTTTGGTAAAATTAATTATACAATTAAATCCCTTTCGCCAAACTTTTACACCACGGCAATGAAAGCATACTATATCATCAATACATACTATAGCATACATAGTACAATACCATATCATTCTACAATATCATTTTGCATATCATTGATACATAATATCACGAATTAAAATCACGTCAAAATTTGAAAAATTAGACATTAGAGACAATTTAATCGAAATTATAAATGAATCAAATCTTTTAATCTCTAAAATTTTTGTGAAATTAAAATAAAAGATGATTTTGAATTTATTAAAATAATTAAAACAGAACGCTTAAACTCGTTTGAATAAGATTATTTCACTCTTTAACTACGTTTCTGTCTTCTCTCTTTTTTTTAGATGGATAAATTAGAAATAATGCATTTTTTTGGACAACTAGAATACTTAACTTCAGAATATGAGGTGAAAGAAGACAAAAGAAAAAAAATTACAAAACTTCGACTGGAAAAAAATAAAGAATAAGCTTATTTTCTTTTCGTTTTAAGAAACCTGGAGCCGGAAGAATTAGTATTAAACTCTAATTACGTCTCCAAACAGAATGCTGGAAGAATGTTTTTATTTTAATTAATTGGTCCATCTCGTAAGCATTCCTTTTTTCAGCACCATTAATTATTTCCAGTACTTTTAAGCTCGAAATTTCCTTGCCGGTAATTTTAAGATGAAATGCTTGCGTGTATTTCGTAAAAGACAAAGCCGGTTTTCTTTTCTTCTTCTTTTTTTTTTCGCTTCGCAGATTTTTGTACGACATTTTTCTTTGCTCTTTATGTGAGGTATAAGTTTCGGCGAAGAAAAAAATTTTGATCAATAAAGAGTTTCATTGACATTAAAAATTTAGTGTTGTGAAAGGTGAAGAAAAAAATCTTTAATTCTTAAATGACATGAATATTTTAATCACAAGAGAGAGAATTTACGATCTATTTAAGAAATTAAGAGATAATTATGTAATGCAAAGATATAAAAAAATATTAAAATTACTCAGTTACCATGAAAAAAGGATATTAATTTAAAATATGGTTATGAAAAGACATAAATTTGTCTGCACGATATAGGATGAAATACTCAACTCATTCAATTGCAAATAACAGCGTGAAGTATTAATCTAGACAAAAAAAAATAGTAATAAACCATAAAGATCTACGTCGATCTCCAATAATCCCCAAAAGAATACTATTTCTCTGATCAAATCGTCATAACTGTAATATTGAGAATGAGAAACTCTAAGGCATATTACCGGAAACGGCCCACCACCTCCCGTAGGAAGTACTGCACACCATCTATAGAGGGTAACCATTAACATATCATTTATGTACCAAGCATGGCAGTGGATACCAACCGCAATTCCGGGAACTTATAATATCCATAAGTGCACTCCAATGGCAGGTATGTTGTTGTTGTTGTTACTAATGGCACTTGCCATGGACAAGCCCCCCGCTGATACAGAAGTAGATCTAAGCCGAAAGGAGCGTCTCTTGTTTTTGAAGTGGTGCCAACTAGGGCCAAGAGTACGACTTAGCTACACACTCACCACATCTGCCCCTTTTTACTGGAGGGAACCGTCACACATCTCACAGATAGCTGACAGAAACCATGCCCAAAAGTGGATTCGTAACCAGAACTCCCAGAACGTGAGGAAGAAGTGCTACCTCTTTGCCAGAAAGCCGGCAACGGCAAATATACAGTACTAAAGCATGCATAAAACATCAGTAGATAAGCAACAAACTGCTATTAAGTAATCGCGAAAGCACAAAGCCCTAAGAAAGAACTCAGATAATCTCTCTTAACCTGACTCATTCTATTTCTGACTGCTCGCTCTCCTCAGCCCAGTCTTTAAATCTTTTTTTCCGTTTTCATAGATTCATAAACAAGCAACTGCACACAGCGCGATCTGGAGGATCCTAAGAACTAACAATAATTGGAAAATCTATTAGCTATGTTATTGATATGTAATATAAAAAAGGACCTTAATAATATTTATAATATTACGTAATTTTGTAGGGATCAGGATAGCCTGGTGGGTAAGGTTTTGGATACCTTGGATAGAGAGTTTGAACCCACCAACCTAAGACTCTCCGTGTGCGTGGAGGCTGGAGCACATTAAATTTGTCTTAATGACAATGTCCTAAATGTCTAGAATAATACCACTGGGGTACTGGGTCAGTTCCAGATCTAAATTACGATCTGTGGATGAATGAAAGAATGATGTCTGCATCGTATAAGGGTTTGTGACGTGTGTGAGCAAGAAGTCAGGCATCTGCCTTTGAGTGCTCAGAGGGCCATACCATTAGAAGCTACTTCATCCCTCCTTCTATTATAAAGCGAAACACAAGAACAACAACATAATTTTGTAACTTTGAAGAATTCTAGGAAATTTTATATTTTTCACTTATATAACAACAATGCATCCAATTACATTTAACAGTGCGTCAGTAATAAACAAAGGTATTTAATAGTTAAGCTTTAAAACTGAATTTTGGATAGTCGTATTCATATAATAAGTGACATGGAATGCCGCTGAACTGTCTAACAGAATTTTACCCATCGCTGTTTCGTGCGACCATTACTTAAAATGAGCGATTGATAGAGAAATTGTACTGACATATTTTGCTTGAATTTTATCAGGCGAACGCTGATTGAATCTATTGTAAACACATTTAAGATTTACTAAGCATAGTCTTTGGCTGTAAATAAGATTTATATTAGTTTAATTAGACACAATCGACTATATTTTAAAACCTGTAAAATGAGCACAGTTGTGTCAGCATTCAATTATTTAATATTTGCTATCCAGCTTCTGATATTAGAATAAATCTCTTTCAATTTAGATGGATATATTTCGTTTTCCGCCTTTTGAGGATAAATTTCCGCAATTAATACTTAATCTAGTGAGACGAGAAAAGGATGACATTACAGTAAAAATTGGATTTTTATTATTAAAATACAAAAGAAAAAGAAAAGTCTGAAGCAGATTACAGCGAAAAAAGAAAACAATAATTTTTAAACTATAAATAAATTAGTAATGGGGAATCATTTTTAATTCTTGATTAGATAATTAATAATGCATATAAAACAAATAGTAATAAATTAGCAGCAATTATAATTAAAACTTATTTCTCGTAAAAATAAGAACGTTATGAAATATAGTAAACAACCTTATAATTACACTGTAGTAACTGCCTAGATTGCAACAATTTTGCCATAGGGATCAAAACAGATGATGTACTCTCCGAATGTGTTGAAAATTATTTTTTAAAAAAATACGTGAAATTTCTTATTGCTTTTATAATTAAATGCATTTCGTTACAGCAAAAATTAGACAGAATGAAAGAAATTATGAATGTAGGAAGATTTAGCTAATAAGACGTATTAATGCATTTAACTATTATCGTTAAAAGATATTCAAGATTACAAAAATCTTTTCTTTTTTATTTTGACTTAATTAAAAGCAAATTAAAATAAAAGAAGATATTTTCTTTTTCTATTAGTAGAGTTACATGGAGATAGACAATCATTTAAATACCGAAAATTGTTTACTAAATTTTTAGTTTTAATCGATATATAATTTAATTTTTAAATGACTAAACATATTATTTATTGTTATTCTCATGTTCCACTTTACAGTGTAATGAGGGGTGCAGTAGCTTCTAAGGGTATGCACCCCTACGTACCTGAGGGCAGAAGTCCGACTTCTAGCTCACATACCCTTACCACGGGTCATACTTCATTCGTTCATCAGAGTTGGAGCAGAGAACGATCACCTCTGACCTAGTACTCTCAGAGATATTACACTTGCAGATCTCTATGACCACGACAGGTTTAACGTGCGTCAGCCTCCACACACATACACGAGGAGTCTTCGGCTGGTGGTTTCGAACTCGGAGCCCAAAAGATGCAAATCCTACGACTTACCATCCTTCTATCCCAGTCCTGTATAATTTATTTAAATACACTTTTGAATTTTATATACTAAAATTTTGCTTTTATGTTAAGAAAATATCATTTACTTTTTATTTATTGCTTTAAAATAAACTTCTATTTGAGTTGAATTATTATTTTCGAATATATATTGCCTTTTAATCCATAAAAAATTACCTAATCTCTTAAGTGAAGACATTCTTACGCAAAGAAATGACGAAATTAGTTTAATTTTTACCTGTTGTCTAAGTTTAACGCTGCAACAATTACCCAACATGCTTCCATTAAATCCAATTAGATTAGAAATGTCTTTAAATTAGATCATAAAAGCTCTTTCCCCTTAATTAATCCTTAATCAAACATTAAAGAAGTTGTCCTTTTGTGATATTGTATTATCAGGAGTTGTATATTTTCTATTTTGTTTTCGTTACTTACCAATCAGTCGGAAATGAACTCACTGTAGTTTCTGCTTCTTTTATTGCCACACCATGTTCTACTGTTAATGGTTGTTTGTGTTGTTATAGAGGATTATGATTAAAAGCTGAAAGGCTGATTTCCGCAAGAAAATTTATAATTTTGAAAGTACTGTGAAGAATTCATTCAGTTTAAAATTAAAAAAAATATATTTAAAGATTAAAAAAATTAAAAAAATCGTGTTCTTTCTTCATTAGCCTTTTTTAATTATTATCTAATTCACCAAGAATATTTCTAAAAGTTTCAATAAAGTTTCTTATATATGATTGACATAATATTCCTTCAATAAAATAGTTTTGAATTGTGATATACATAAAAATCACATTTTATTGGTCATGTACCTTTTGTAAAGCATTCACATGATATCAAAACACACCACGTGAAATTATTAATAAACACTTTACTGCCCCAGATAATTTACCACCCAAATATTTTAAAATTCTTAAGGGCTATTGGGTTTTTTACTTGTATATGAAAATTTTTATTATTATGTATACTTAACTTTCATTTTAATTTCATATACATTAACATCATTGTTTCAAACTGTTATGATACAGGGTTTTAAATTTGGTTCTCTAATCATTATTTCCATTAAACTAATATGATTTAATCTCATCACTCATGTCTTAATTTACCAAAGGATTATATTTTCTATATTTTATAATTTTACCATTTGCTTGGCGCAGTATAGCCAAATATGGCCCTTGCGCCAATAAACCCCACACAACCAACCAACCAGCCCCAGATAATTTATCTTCCAATTGCACCTTTCTTTTCAAACTTTTAACACTATTTCTTCACTTTGCCATTAAATATTTTTTTTAAAAAAAATCGTTTCATTCATGGCGCCGTGATAAAAATGGCCAGAAAAATGTAAGACTAAACAATTGTAATGATGCAACTACAAAATATTCTACTTATATGCATTTCAAGCTTTGAATTTTCACAATATTTTGGTTTGGTTCTTCATAAAGACATCGTTAAGCATTATTTATAAAACGCCAGATTTTGAAGAAGATTAAGTAAACAATTCTTCTTTCTCCTTTTCAAGAATGTTTTCATGACATTTTGAAAGTTATATAATTTTGTGCTTCCATTTAATTATAACATTAAATTTATTCAAATTGTAGTGAAATATCTTCTGAATAAGTTTTGGAAAGCACTATTAAAGGGCTAATTCTAATTAATAATTAGCATTTGGGTGTTTAGATTATATAATTTATCATCTAAACAATGTGTATTCTATAATTTAAAAAAAATCTAATTTTGTTACGAAAATTTATACAGCTTGTGTTAAGAAAAGTTCTTCATTATTATTATTATTATTATTATATTGTTTAAATTTCAGCAATGCATTCTTTTTTTCGTGATATAATGAAATTAATTTTTATTAGTTATTTCAGCTATCAAAATTTGCTACTCAAATAATATGCAAAAATATCAAACAAAAAATGATACCAAATATTTGGCTTTCAAAATTTAGAGGAGAAAACGACCTCAAGTGTTTTATAGCATTAAGGACCTTCTAAACGGTTGAATTCTGATGAACCTAAATTGAAACCGAAAATCTGATTTTTTATAAAGCAAATTCCCAACCTGTGTGCCTACCATGCCATATTTGAAATTTACAGAGGATTCATTAAAAAAACAATTTTTTGAATTTTTATAATTGAATTGATAATTTTTATGATTATTTAATTTGATTGCATGTAACCATTAAGTGATCAGTTCAATATCACAGGACGCACAAGAAATGACTGCATAAATTTACTTATGTTTCATTGAGGGGTTTTTTGGGGGGGAGGGGTAGGAATGTGTAACATATAAGTAAATAATATATAACATGCGCTGTTCAATTGCTCTTACAACATATGCGTCACCATAATTATACATATTTATCATATAAGATATGCTTATAGGCATTCCGGTCCTCAAAGAATGGAAATGTCTGTCCTGACACAGAGGTAGCATGTGTTTCTACTGATCTGGGCTTCCTGGATCAAATTCTTGTTCGGATATGGTTGTTCTTCATCTATTCTCTCTGTGAGATGTGTGAATGAACCCCTGAGTAAGAAAGGGTTCTACATCCGGATGTTATGCGTGAGGGGCTAAGACGTACTCTTTGCCCCAGCTGAGGCTACTAAAAGCAAAAGACTGCTTAAACTGCTTAAACTCACTGATTGTGTAGGCAAGCTTATCCATGAAATGCCATTAGAAATAGCAGCAAGAATAAAATTTCTACGAGGTCGTAAGATTTAACAAAAGGAAGAATAGTATGTCTGCTAAAATTCTACTTCAAAATGTAATTAAAATAATTATTTAAAATATTTTTTCCTCCATCATAAACGCATATTGCGAAGACAACTTTTAATTAAAAGACATTTTTCAAAATACTTAAATTGCAAACATAGTTATCTTTTTAACTGTTATCCACGATGCGAGTTTGCAAATCCTCTTTCAACAGAAAATGGCGAAAGCTTAAATTATTTTAAATTGGCTGGTAATTGATACATCCTAATTTTCTGTTAGCAATTTTCTCTCGCTCCTCCCGAATGAGATGTTGGAAAGGATGAATATTTTCGAGAAAGTAAAGGCACTTTGAATTGTCACCTTTTTTTTTCTCCCAAAGATTTCCATCGAATCTTCTCTTTTCTAATTAGTCTTCTGTCTCACGTACAGGGCTGAATGTCAGATGCATCTGGAATCGCCGTATCTCTAAGAGGGATTAAAACGAAACATTATCTGGATGAATGATTAGAAAATCGTTTTCGAAACAATTAGATGAAAAGTGAGTTGGATGGGAAGAGGTTTTATTGAATTGCAATTAAATTATGTAATGGAATCGGATAGAAATATATTATATATTTGAAATCTCTCACTTTTCTAAAGGTAGTAGATATAAAATATATAAGATCTATTGAAAATGGAAGTGATTTTAAAAAAATTTAAATCTATGTTAAAAGTCAATTAAAATTTCTAATGTAAACTAAAAAAAGATTAAAAATTACTTTTAAACAAGGAAATTATTAGCATACAACAATAAATGAAAGTCAGATGCATCTGGAATCGTATCTGTAAGAGGGATTAAAACGAAACATTATCTGGATGAATGATTAGAAAATCGCTTTCGAAACAATTAGATGAAAAGTGTGTTTGATGGGAAGAGGTTTTACTGAATTGCAATTAAATTCTGTAATGGAATCGGATAGAAATATATTATATATTTGAAATCTCTAACTTTTCTAAAGATAATGAATATAAGATACATAATGACATCTATTGAAAATGGAAGCGCTTTTTTTAACTAGAAATATATAAAACTCAGTTAAAATTTCTAATGTAAACCAAAAAGTAATAAAAATTATTTATAGACAAAAAAATGCTTTATACACAATAATAAATGAATGTCAGACGCAACTGGAATCTCCATATCGAAAATTATATTTGTATCTCGGCCGTATCGCCGTATCTACTGTATATGAATAATATACAGTACTAATATTTTTATTCATAAAATATATGGTAAAAGTTGGAAAAAAAGTACTGAATTGAACGTTTATCTTTCAAAATACTAAACAGTTGCTCTTGATGAAATTATCTTTAATAAAGATTAAATCTAATTTCATTAAATCAAAAATGTAAAATTTCATTAAAACCAACAATATAAATTTCTGTTATTAGAGGAAACTTCATTTGAACTCTAGTAAATAATTTGTTTCAAACAAAATAATTTATTAATGATAATAAATTAAAATTAAAATAATTTATTGATTACGAGATAATAATTTATTTCAAGTAAAAAGGCTTCCTTTATTTATTAAGTTATTCAAATTATACAAACGTATTGCGAAGAAATCCATGAAGACACACAAGATAAAACATTCCGTTTTTATTTATTTTATTATTTGATAAGTAATTTTAAATGTTTTCATTGATTTAAGTTTGAAATATTTTTATTGCACTCCATATTCGTAATATGCTTATTGTTCTATTTTAAAATAGCCTTTCCTCTACGCGGACAATCTAAAACAATGTAACGTTATTATTTAAAACTCCTGTTTCTTGAACATTAAGTCTTATGACAAAACATGACATAATCTTATAACAGAACAATCCGTAATCTTATGACGGAGCATAACGTAATCTTATAAGAGAATAAATATAAATTAGTTTTGAATAGAAGAAGCAAAATATTAGTAATTAAAGACTCAATTTTTGTTTTTAAGTATTAGAGAAAAATACTAATTTATTTATTTATTTACTTATTCTGAAGAAAAGGCATTGTATCATAGCGGTACACTAGAGCACATGCACCCAAATTTATGTCATAATTAATCGTAATCAGATATTTATGAAATCAATAGCAGGAAAGTTAAAAAAATAGATTGCTGATTAACAATCTGAATTTGATTAGCAACTGCTCCGCAGGTATTGGCTTCCTTTAATTACCTGTAAATTTCTTAGATATTTCTTAAAGCTTGTAATTATCTTTAAAAAATATTGTCAGTTTCAAATAATGAAGGAAGATAACGCAGTCTCCTTTTAATAAAGTTTCACTAGTTTTGTTAATTGTGTACATAAAACTTTCTATTGACACTTAATGGTGTGGAATTGTAATTTTATTAAAAACATAACTGTCATATTAATTTGCCTTCAACTAACACATTATATTTTGCTTTAATATAACTTCACATTCTAGTATGTAAACTGGATGGATAATGAACATAATCTTTCTTTTTTGAGTATTTGATAATGGAAAGAAATTATTTAATAGAATATCCAATAAAACAACGGACATTCTCTGAATTCTTTTAAACAATAAAAATTATGCGTGTGAATATTCTGAAAAATTAATGATAGGCTAAAACTTCCCGGAAATTTTAAGAAATATTTAAATTATCCAGTTGCATCAAAAATGACGAGCAAATATATTTTTTATTTTATCCACATATCCTTCAATAACATTTATATTTACACTATTTCCATCTTACAGAGTGTATGCTTGCTTTAATGCACGTATAGTAATTGCAACGCACGCAGCCATAATTTGATGAAAGTAATTTTCATTCATCCACTTCAAGAGAATAAGAATTACCTATCCTCTGTACTTTTTGTTGTAAATCGTATAATCAAATACTTGAAAAACACAAAGTAAAGAAATTAAAAAATAAATCACTGAACTCTTTATTTATAAATATTCTAAAATTAATAAAAGAAAATGAAAACTACGGTCACAAATTTCAAATTATCATGCGATAAAATTATTATTTTTTAATTCATTATTTGTCTTAATTAATGTAATTAATGAACCAGCTTGGTCTCTCTCTCTCTCTCTCTCTCTCTCTCTCTCT
>JAOUZG010019159.1:5141727-5158209 GCA_026289955.1 Argiope argentata
TTCAAAATGTATATATGCATATATGTATTCAAAATGTATATATGTATTTATCAATTCATAGGTAGAACATGATGTTGGAAATTTGAATTCAAGCAAATTCAAATTTCCAACAACATCATGTTCTACCTATGTATCCGATGCAACTTTGACTAATAGAAAGAAGAAGAAAAAAAATCCCTTCACTTTATATATAGAGAGAAAATGTAATATCTAATATAGATGCCATGCTTTGAAGATATTTAGATATATAAAGCTAAGAATGCTTTATATATGAATAAAGCCATTTCTTCTTTAATTTATTACAGAAATCAAACACATGTAATGGATTATAATGCTTTATGGATTAGTATGGAAGAAATTTATAAAAGTGATTAAAAGAATCGACGATTGAAAATGTATATATATATTTATTTCTCAGCAACTTATTTTTCCATAATTACGAAGCTTCCCCCCCTTTTCTTTCGAGACTAGAAGAACCCATAAGCAAACAATTCTATTTCTAGGTGGAGAACTGAATGAAGATTGGGCAACCGGAACTCCTGCTAGGTTGACAAATGACACCATTAAGATACGGAGGGAAGCATCAGAGTCGACAGGGCGATATATCAAACAACCGCGGCGCCTTACAAATTGCGCCCCGGCAACTTTTAAAGAATTGTTTGTTTAGGAAACTACTTTTTTTTCAGTCCTGTCCCTATCTCTGACTTGGAGATGGATGTTTGCTTAACGGTCTTGTAATCATTTTCGCTTGTTAGTATGGTTCCGCAAGGATCCAGATTAGGGCCACCTTTTGCCTTGTTAGTGTGTTGGATTTAAAATGATGTGTGCGCAGGAGACGCATTTTTTTTGTTATAATTTAACCCTTCTTGAGATGTGTTAACAAGAAGTGATGTATCGATTCTGCAGAATAAATATTTGGTTTTCCCTTTTCCCAATAAAAGACGCCTTAAAATGAGAAATCTCGGAGTAAAAAGTTGTTGATTTTGATGCTAAGAATTAATTAAATTGCAAGACGGTTTTTATGCTGATGTATAATGCCAGTCCCGTCTATAATGTAAATACTATTTATTTTTAGAATTTTACGTGATTTAAGCTCGTTTTAAGAAGGGAATCAAGATCATGGCTACCATAATTAATAATGAAGAAAATGATATTATTTCCACATTATATCCGAAAAAAGGAAGGATATAATTTCTTCCTCAATTATACTATTTCCAAAGAAAATTATATTATTTTAACAGTACAAGTGAAAATAAAACACTAAACAGTACAAGTGAAATAACACACACTTATAATAAATGCATAGAAAAGTAATACTAAAATTTTAGTTAAATATATATGTGCAGTTAATTATACTAGGTATTTTGCCATATAAGGTGTACATATTTAACAATCGGTAGAAAGGTCAATCGTAGATTCATGATTCTGTAACTGTTAAATTAAGGTTTTATATAATCTCTGAACAGTATCTTTTTTAAACTAGGATTTTAATTGTAAATGTTGAAATATTCTCTTAATCATCAAACCACTGAAATATAAAAAATATTTTGTAACATTTCAAAGCAATCCATCCAAAAGTCACGTTTTCCTATATTGAAAATAAATAGGGTAATGATTATATTATATTTAATAGAATGATATTTTAATAATGCATTTACAATTTGATTATACATTACATTTTAAAGCAATCCATCCAAAAATCATCTTTTTCTATATTAAATAAATAGGGTAATGGTTATATTGCACTTAATATAATAATATTTTAATATTAACTTTACATTTATATTTTTTACTCATATATTTTGATGGAATTGCATACGTATAATGTAATAACATATGCAATTAATTATTCATATCTGTCCGTATATCATCATTATAGTTATAACTAAAATGCCCTTGAGTAATAAGATAAGGGTGTAAAACAATTTATAAAATGATAAGAATATAGTCCATTTTATTGCTAATTAATTAATAAACTTACCAATATAGTAACTAAATTAGCGTATTAAAAAACAGAAAATAATCATTTCTATAGAAATTGAGCCTACCTGAAGGAAAAAGATCTTGAGTTAATAACAAAATCTCTAAAAATGCAATACATAGTCAAAGTATTTATAAAAAAATAATACAGATACCACCATATACTTGAAATATTTCTTATACCCATGATTTTCAAGAAAAAAATTCTCAGTACACCAACAATTTTGTTCTTATCCTTCTTTAGGGTTATAAAAGCTATGTTTAGCCAATTGTTAGTAAGTGTTATATAATTGAAGTAATCGATGTTATTCCTTAGGTTTTCACAACAGCATGAAGAGAAAAATAACAAAGATATTTTGGTTTGTAGAAGTTTTTTGAATGGAACATTTTGATGGAACGAATATTGAAAAGAATTCGAATGTAAGTAAATGTTTTTGCAAAGAATATTTTTATGTGAATTGAACGTGAATGATATTTGACATAATATATGCCTCAGTAAAAACAAAAGTGACTTAAGGAAAATTATTGTAGGGTTAAGGTGACCAGGGACCTTTAAAACGATTTTTTTTGTAATTTTCACCTTAGCAATTTGAAGTTTTACAAGCATTGAGAGTAAGACTATAGGAAATGACACACAAAGTTTTAAAGCATTATATTCATTTATTTATGAGTTAGGGGGTTGATATAATATAATATTAGCGATAAATAACGTCAATGAAAAATGTTCCAGGCGCTCCAGATTTGTTCGAAAGCAATCCAATTTTTAATATTACTATCTCTAACCCTTTTGAAACAAAAGTTGGGATTAATCTTGAAGTTTGAGTACGAAATATCAAAATTAGCCAATGTAATACTTCAAAATTAATTAAACCTTTTTTAAAAGATCAGTAGCTTTAAGTTATTATATTGGGTAATTCTGATATTTATTACTTAAAATTCAAGATTAATCCCACATTTTGTTTTAAAAGGATTAGAGAAAGTTATAATAAAAAGTGGAGTGCTTTCGAGCAAATCTGGAGCGGCTGGAACATTTTTCATTGACGTTATTTATCGCTAATATTATATTATATTATATTATATTATATTATATTATATTATATTATATTATATTATATTATATTAACCCTCTAACTCATAAATAAATGAATACAATGCTTTAAAACTTTGTGTGTCATCTTTTATAGTGTTACTCTTAATTCATGTGAAATTTCAAATTGTTATGGTGAAAAGTACAAAAAAATTATTTTAAAGGTCCCTGATAGCCTTAATATAACCTTATGGCATCTTTATGCACCATCAATCCCCAAAACATATATCAAAATACTAATGCAACCTTTAGCTAGATATCAGACTTTTACATGATTTTTTATTTTATCATTGGCACTCAGTCGGTGCTTTAGGATCATACGTGACTTTATCATCTTTAACTAGTGATTCACCATGTCGGAAGCCATTTCATCCTCATTTCGATTTGCCCCAGAAGGGGATGTACGTGAGTAAAACAAACTTTCATTAAAATGCGTGTGTCGGCACCGGCAGTAATAATTATGATATGAGTTAATATACCTATGTCACTAGAAATGAGAACAAAATTGTACGATCTTTTCAAAAGTTGGTAAAAAGGAAATAACGTTATTTGAGATTTCGATAATCTGAATACTAAATTTGAATGAATTTACCGATTGTAGGATGACTAACGGATATTTTTCAAAAATATTGATAAAGTATCGCGATTAACTCATTTATATTATAACCAAGAATAAAAGAAATATTTTCGTTGTTTTATTTTTGTTTCATGAGGTTGTACTTCTATCTTATTTTTCTGCTCATGAGAAGAAAATTTCTCTTCCTTGTATTTGCACGATTATGTATTTTGCATGCCTATAATTATATGCTGAATTCTGAATCTTAATGTATTTATTACTATTTGAAGTAAATACCTTTAAAATTACTACAATAACAACAGGATACTCAATAAACTTTTGAAAGAAAGGTATTTATTACAACTTGTAAAATACACCATGAAATGGGCTCTCACTTATTAGAGG
This sequence comes from Argiope argentata, assembly GCA_026289955.1. Classification (NCBI taxonomy): domain Eukaryota; kingdom Metazoa; phylum Arthropoda; class Arachnida; order Araneae; family Araneidae; genus Argiope; species Argiope argentata. The sequence continues at coordinate 5,145,756 of JAOUZG010019159.1, forward strand.
CACTTTCAATTTCAATTTTTCTACTCCGTTAAGCTCTGAGGTACACGGATAAATCTAAATAACCGGACAACAGAGGCAGCATTGCTGTGACCAGAAATTAAATTCTAGGGCCCTAACTGGCAATGATAAAACTCTTTCCATGTGCTATGCGTTCCTACATCGGTAGGGGAAAGCCGCCCCCACACTATTCCTGTACTTGGTAGAAGAAGAAATCACCATACCAGCTCATCCTTATTACTCAGGTTTACCCTTGTGAGAAATTTGTATGGTAAATGTAACATGCTTTCTAAATGTCGGAATGCATTGTTCGTCTTAAAAAAAAAGAAAGAAGGCCACGAAGTTATAATATGACAAAAAGAAACACAGATTTGGATACTTTATGGTATATGCAATTGCCTTTCTGACATGATTAGGAAATCCGAAAACTGCCGATTGGAACTTATTCAGTCATAATTGGAACTTTCAAACTCCTCAAACAATCGACGTAATAAAGATTAACTATTAACCGCTAAATTTGAATAAAAATTGAAATAAATGTCGTTATATTGTTATCATTAAATTGAAAAAATTATACTAAAAGGCTAAATTGTTTTAATGAACAACATTTTATCTATAGTTAACAGTATTATTGTGATTGAGTGCATCAAAGAGCAAGCAAAATGCTCCTAATTATCTTCGTTACTGTTTAAAGCAGTTGGTGTGAGATATTTCCCTCTTAATTCTATTAATAGTTTTGAATACACAAAATAAATTGCTTCTTATCAAACATATTTTAAAGCAAAAATATTTTATTTAATCATTTTTAATACATAGATATTTTCGTCCTTCGTTGACACACAATCCTGCTGAAATCCTTCTCTTTATTTCTGTGCTTTTAACTCAGCATGGATCAGCGAACAAATCCTTTTAAGCTTCTTAGCTCCAACGTTTCATTTAACCGCAACAATAACGTATCGACTAATCCTCGTGTAATTCGAGTTGTTCGAATGTTGAGTATAATAATCTCCTGAATGGACAAGGAACTCTAATGGAAAACTCCAGCTTACTCATTGAAGTTTTATGGAACTGAAAGGAAATTAATACGCTGTTTGTTCCAAATAAACGTAACAACTGATTTTCATCCGAGGAATGTTAAACGGAAATCGGTGTGATTATATATCGTCATTCTTTGTTTAGATTTTGGTGGACTCTGTTATTTAAAAAATATTTTCAACGTGGAAGATATTATCTCTTTTCACTACCATTTGAAAGGAACGATAAAACTATTCAGAGAATAATCTCAAAGTTTCACAGCCCATCTGCTTGCAAATATTTAGTCTCCTTAAACGAGTCATTTATGTACTTGTATTCGTTCTGTTTCATGATTTTAAACAGTCAATACCTAAATATGCAATTATTCATATGAAATAACATAAGATTTGAATTTGTTTTTTCTCGTTTCTTTCCACGTTTGTTGTGCGATAAAATTTCTCTTTCAAATTTCAGATAGTTTTTTTATTTGTAAAATGTTAGTTGTTTTAGATAGTTGCGATTTGATTCTGTTATCAGATTACCTACTGAGAAACCTAAGCAGTTGTTTAGGGCTATTTGGCAGTGAGAGTTACAGAACTATTTAAGAAAATTATTTTTCTAGTTGCCAAATAGTTAATTTCCTCAAAAAAAAAGAAATTCAATAAATGATAAGATATTAGAATAATATTAACATTCTATCAAGTATAATTTTTCAGACTTCGATACGTTTTAACATGTCAATTCTATCATAAAGGAATTTATTAAAACTCGAATATTTTAAAAAATTAAATTATAATAGATAAGCCAGTGGAAATGATTTCTACGAAACTTTCTCGGATTCTTTCCATTTATTCGCCTTCCCACCATATCAAATCTTGGACCTAAGGTAAGGCAAAAAAGGTCAACTTCAGTATAGTTTTGTACTGAATCTGTCACGATAATATGTAAAAGGAAAACACGAGGAAGAGGCGCTACCTCTGTGCCAGAAAGCCTACTAATATATTTTATTAGTTATTAAAGAAACAAATTTTTAAATTTTAAACTGTTTAATTATTTTATTAAGATGAAAAAACTGATTTTCAACATTAAATTCTAAATGCATTTTTTATGCAAAACTTTCTTTTAATCGTTAAGCATCTGAATCAAAACTTTGGAACCATTCTTATAAAGAAAATTATCTATATTCATTGTTGGCGTGATAAAAATTCAGAAAGGGTTGAAGAACATTTCATTTATGTTGAAAATATCAAAGTTTGACTGAAACATAACCTTATTCTCTAAATTTATAATCAACATTTCAAAATTCAACATGAAAATGAAGATAATACAACTCCAAAATGGCGTAATATATAATAAAGTATAGAACAACTTAACTCGAAGAAGAAACTTAAGGGGGGTAAATCAACTTGTACAAAGCTGAAATTAAATGTGAAAAGGAGAATTGAAACAGGAATAAATAACTATAATCTACCGGAAAAGCAGATTGGTTTACTTCTCAAAACTCACTTTTTCTATTGAAAAATAATTAATACCAGCCATTAATTCATAGAATGTAGATTTTATTCGTCATTTTTGTAGCATTGCTTTTCCCATAGTAAAATTGTACAAAAAATGACCTTGATAAAATAACTGCTTCGAAAATGAGACCTTTTCCCAAAGCTCATCTTTATTATGGCCATAATGATGAATGCAAGGAGCGAAAAGCATCACGATATTAATTACTGTTTAATTACTTCAAATCGACGTATGTCTTTGCCTTTAAACTTTGTCGTTTCCATCGAATGCTTCTAATAGACGAACAAAGAATTAATTATTCATTGAACTAACTTTTGTTAATTGGATATACCTATCGTTAACTTCAGTTGCCTCAAAGGGACAAAGATCGTTCGAATTACTAATGTTCCCCTAAAATGCTTATTTTCTCATCCTTCTTTTCGACGGAGTGCCTTCATTAAAATATGTATGGATGAATAGATAGCTTATTAGAATTAAACCCATCTGCATGGAAATAATTCGAAATTTATATTAATTATCTCTTCGCATGGATGCACTGTGCTGCTTTATTTTTATCGCGTTACTGAAGAGAAAATGTTCTTCTTTCGGCGATGCTTCTTTTAAATGTTGTGGGAATAACATAAGAAGGATGATTAATGATACTTTTCGGAAAAGTTTAATGGGGAAAAGTTATTGTCTTGAAATTTTCAACGAAGGATAGAATAGTTAGAAATGCTAACCATTGTAATGCGTTTTCTTTTTAGTAAAATAAACTCAGAATACATCGAAAAAGATGAAAGGAATATGTAAAAGATGACTTACAGATTTATTATTATAATTTCCAGATGCCCAAATATAATCACAAAAACATTTAACAATAGTGAGTAGTAATTACATTCTTTTTTAATTTGCGATGTGGATTACTCTAGAACGAAATAGCAACGTTTGGGTTTGTAGCAGAGTAACATGACTACTTATTATAACACTTATGTACCGTAGTTCTTATCTGGTACAAAAAGCTTATAAAGCTTTCAATATTGGCTTATAATGCTTTCACCACATACTCTCCCACCAGTGAGTTGATAGTGAGACGAAGGATACATTTGTGCCAAGCTTATAGGAGTTATTGATGATGATATTGATCGTTGTTTATAATGCACCTAACGACTTTTGCTGCCGATAGAGGCGCCGTAATAGCTGTATGAAAGTGCCTTATTCAAGATCACGATCACCATTGTGGCAGATGGTTTAAATTGCTCTAAGACCAAACTTACAAAGTTAGTGTTTGTAGCCGAATAACATACCCACTATACAAAAATAGTTGCTTTTGTACCGTAGATTTTATCTAACTTATGAAGCTTTGACCGGATGATTATTAGAATTTTAGAAATCGAGTACACATAGTTTATGATTCGAAAGAAAATTCAAGAGAATTTGAAATCTATACTATATATATTCTTTATTTGGTAAAATTTTGTTTGGTATAAAATATATTAAATATCTATTTAAATTAAAAATTTATTTTGACTTAAACCGTGCATTTTTCTTCCATTTTTGTGTGACGAATTCATCAAAAGTTACTTCATACTTAATTAAATACTAATACTGAATAGTTACTACATTCCTACTCAATAGTTATTACTTTCACACTGATAGTTACTACATTCATACAGAATAGTTACTACATTCATATAGAATAGTTACTGAATTCATACAGAATAGTTACTACATTCATATAGAGTAGTTACTGAATTCATGAAGAAAATTTACTACATTCATATAGAATAGTTACTGAATTCATACAGAATAGTTACTACATTCATATCGAAAAGCTACTGAATTCATACAGAATAGTTACTACATTCATATCGAAAAGCTACTGAATTCATACAGAATAGTTACTACATTCATACTAATAGTTATTTCATTTTTTTAAAAAATTGAAATTTTTATTTCTGCACAAGAAAGTTTCTTGGTGAAAATTGATATTATAGATTCAATATGAAAATTCAAGCTGTATAACGAATAAAGAAACTATCAAAGAATTAATATAATAGTAAAAAATTTTAACATTAAATTTTTTTATTAATTTGTATGAATATATAATATGGTGAAATATACAAAAGGTAAGTAAAAGAATGTTTTCTATTTGAAAGTATACGAGGCTAAATTTGATTAACATAATGAAACTAATTTGATATGTAGATGAATAACATAGGAAGAAGAAATCCAGATAAAAGTCCAACGAAAAAGTCCAGACACACTTCTTGCAGAAAATTCATAGCGAAAAAGTAGAAAACAAAAGTCAGTGATAAGAAATTTTTTTGTCGTATTATTAAGAAAACATTGAAAGAAATAATTACAAAGGATGCACGGAAAAAATATATGTCAAAATTTTATTAATATTCAAATGATAAAAAAATACATGCAAAAACGACTGACATGTATTGTGGAACTCACAGAATATATTCGTTTTTTGATTAAATTCAAAGCTAAATTTTCGATATGGTTAAATTTGAGGACGATATTTCTACTAATAGCTTTTCTTTTTAAATTTGCCTCTCCGTGTTATTAACAATCTCCATATGAAATTCCTTTTCAGTTAATTTATCAGTTTCTGCTGTAATAACTCCAAAGTGGGAACGTTATTATAATATAGTCACTAATTATACATCCATATGAATGTGCTGGGAATTTTAATATGGAGATCTATTATTAATAATGATACAAGATTCTTCATATCTTCATGATTCCTTTTTCGATCCTATTGAGCCTATATATCCTGTTTTTAGCATTTTAACTCTCCTGTGCAGCATTGTACAAAAATGCTTCTTTAAAATTAAACTACAAATGTCGAATCTTCTGATAAGTTTTATAAAGTGGCAATCACAGGTAGTTACGAAATTTTCAAAACAATGATGCAAACTAACAGAAATGAATATATATATATACATATTTAAATTTATATTAGGAAGTCTAAAAATGCAACTCCAGCTTAATAAACAGTATTTTGTTCAAAAGCATGCTGGCTAACTATTTTTACAAAAAAATCGACTTTTATTAAATTTCCTTATCAACAATATGAAATTAAAAATTAAGAACAATAAAGTGTGTAATATATTCGCCAATACTAATAATTATAATATATCATTGGGAAACACTTCTAGTTTATTTATTCTTCATCCTTTCTTAAATACTTCAACCCACCTTCGAGGACCACCCAATTACGTACTAAAAATAAATTATATTAATTAAGTCATATCAACCAATGTTGATTAATTATATCTAAGCAATTAAAAGAATCTGCTTTTTTTAAATTAGAAAATAAGAAGAGAACATTAGAAATGTCTTCAAATGGCAAGATCGGTTAAATTTGTATGGTTCGAGACTCTGCCAAATTTTCATTCTGAAAAATCTAGCAAAATATTATGAAAGATGTAGAAAAACGTATGATTCTTAACCATGTATGTAGCAGTAATACTTGGGTAACTCTTGTGGGATTCTTTCTTCCTCAGAAAATAAAACGAAACATATTTTATAAGCCTTAAATGAAAGTACCGAGTATTGGGAAGATCATTGATGACATATTCAATTGCCATAAAATTTTGCATGAAAGAAACATTGGTGTTTTTGAACAATTGGTTGGGGTTAAAGTCTGTTTATAAAATTTTATTTTTTATGCATAAATGATTGAATTGAGTTTATGAATGAATTAATCATCTTTTGTCCATATAAAATTATTTCCAAAAATGTTATAAAAAGGTTTATCACCATGTTAAATATTAGGTAAGCAAACAAAATCATTTAATGGGAAAATATCCTTTTTATGTACAGTTTCTTTCAACTTCATTACCTTTCTCCCTGTCCTCTTCATTAAACATATTTTTTCTTATTGAAGCTGGAATATATAGTAGAATTGATATGGAAATGTGCCTCCAAGCTTTAAAATAAAAGAGTGAGATTGCATCGAGTACATAAACTAAATTTCCTATGTAAGAACACTGCTAAGAGATGTTTTTTAAATGCATGTCACCGTGTTAAATATCAGACTAAGTAAACAACAAATTCTTGGCAGAAAACCCTTCGCTTGTACCATCTTTCCTCATTTTCATTATGTTTACTCTAGTTCTCGTCACTCATTTAATTTTTTTCAAGGTACCAGAAAATGTTGGATGTACCATAAAAAAATATACCTTCAAGGCTCAAAATTAAAGACTGAGGAAGTTTGTACCTTTCTCCTTCTTCCACTTTCTGCTTTCGTGCTTTGAATCATGAAAAAATAAAATACGAGAGGAAGAAGGGGAAGGATAGAAAAGAAAACGCATAGAGAAGAGATGGAAAGAATGGTGAAAAAAAGAAGATAAAAAAAAGAAAAGAAATAAAGAACTCGAAGAAGCAGCGCTCGTTTACACGCCATAGCTTTAGAGCATCATTTCTAGGAATGGATGAAAACTGCCCGTGAGAAGTAGAAAATCACTAACACGTGAAAACTTTCGCAAACTCCGCCATAAAGCAGAATGATAACTACGTTGAGAGACATGCGAAGGGTTTTCCTTCAAAGTTGAATCGGCGAATATTTCTTTTTTAAAAAAGAATGGATGGGATTTGTTTCGGCTGCACGTTCAGCCGACATAGGCCCTCTGTTTGAACTATGATTGCTGTTTGTTCTCCCCAAAGTAGCAGAGAAAAGAAAAATATTTGCTTCGCGCTCTTTTATTTCGAATATTCCGGGTTTTATATCGAATGCGATTTCGCTTCGGTAATCGTCGATCTCCAGTTACTTTTCTCTTCCTTTCAATAGTTGTTTAAGGCACTTAATTCATTTTTTGTTCAGCTTAGATACCTTGGATTAATGAAAAAAGTACGTTAACGTTTAATACGTTTAAAAATACAACATACGTTAAATTACGTTAATACGTTTAAAAATACCGGGTGTCCAAAAAGTTCCCGTACTGATGATTTGTGAATTTATTTTACAAAAACAACAGGTTTAAAAAGAATTATTTTTATGCCAATGATAAAAAGCACTTTTAACATAACTAAGGAAAAAATACTGAACTTAAATTTATAATAAATGTTCAAAATGTCCACCCCTTTCTTGGAGAGAAAGCTGAACTCGTTTGCGCATGTTTTTCGAAACGCGTTTTAGGATGCTAGGAGTGATTTCTTGTATCCTTTGGGTAATTGCGATTTTCAAATCATCTATTGTTTGAGGATCACCTTCATAAATTTTGTCCTTTAAATATCCCCTCAGAAAAAAGTCCGGGATGGTCAGATCAGGGGATCGAGGTGGTCAAATGTTTTTTGAGATAAGTCGATCGCCGAAAAAAGCTTCAAGCATGTCCATGGTTTCATTACTCGTATGGCAAAAATTAATATACTTGAAAAAAAAATCATGGGCAATGATTTTTTAAATTTGGAGTACAGGAACATTTTGGACACCCTGTACATTACAAATACGTTTCGAATAATTACGTATTTTTAACGTTAAATACGTTAAAAATACGTTAAAGGTATTAACATAGCTTAATTGTTATATAAACCAGAATGTTCCATGTCTGATATTAAACGTTATTTAACTTTGGAAATAGCTTGATTTTAGCTATCTTCACTAACTTTCAAGAGTTGAGTCAAGTTTTTTAATTATTTTTTTTACTTATAAACTTATAAGTTATACAGAAGGAAAATATAGTAATCCTCGAAAAATTCCATCTCCAGATATTTGTGAATCGCCATATTTCATATATAATAAGGGAAAATATTTTTAGAATTATGTCTGTCGATCTGTCAATCTATAAACTCAATACTTCGAAACAAATTTTGGCAAGATAGTTGAAATGTGGTACATAGATTTTACTTCAAATCCGTGCCAACCTGCCAGACATGTAGTGCGTCTTGGACCTGGGCATCCTGAATTCGAGTCCTGGGTCGAGAATTGTTGCTCTGAATTTCTTCTATCTGTGAGATGAGTTTATGCCCTCCCCTGTAAAAAGGGGCTGTGCAAGCGAATGTAATGCGTGAGTATCTAAGACGTACTTTTGGCTCTATTTGGAGCTACTCAATACAAGAGACGCACCCTCGGCTTAAAATCGCTGACTACCTCAGCGAGTTTGTCCATAGCAAGTGCCATGAGAAACAACATCGATAAATAAAAAATATCGAGACTATTTCCTTCATTAGGATGTTAATTATACTTTTGTTGGATTTAGCAAATGATTTGAGAAGAAATTGGTTTTATATTCGATAAAATTTAGAAATTTATGTTGAAAAAACAATATTTAGATCATTAGAAATAACAGCAAAATCAAATTTAAACGTTTCTATTAAATGTAATAAGTTTTGTTTCTATGAAATGTAAATTTGAATGCAATCGTTTTTTTCTTTCTATTAAATGCATCTATCCATTTGTCTTAATGTAAATTAATACCGTAAAGTGATAAATAGATAAACTTTAGTGTATAGATTTAACATCTCAAATATAGTTACATATTTTTTTAAAAAAATCAGTTAAGGATGTCTATTTACCTAACATTTTATAAGCATATAAACATAAGAATTTAAAAAAATTGAAATTAATTTATGGAATTTTTTATATTTTTTAACTACGAATATAATTCTGTGTCCATTTCTGGTTTATATTGGTCGGAAAAAAACATTCGGAATATGTATTTTATTTTTGTTTTTGTATGTATGTCAGAGATTAATCGAAAAAAATTGTACTCTAACCTAATGACCTTTTCGTAACTATTGTCAGGTCTGATTAATAATATGCTAATTTTATATTATTAATAAGACATGAATGCATTTAACAGAGGATGTCCAAGAAAGTTTCAGAAAGTAGATTCTGTATAAATTATTGAGGTCTTAGATTTAACCAACGTTATTTAAACTTAGATGAAATGCCTTCTTTCCAAAATATTTTATTTTTTTAAAAATCAAATGTATTTCTCTATACAGCAGTTCTTTATTTTCAATGCAGTAATTCTCTATCAATCAAATGCACTTCAAAATGCAGTAATTCTCCATCTTCAGCTACTTTCACTCTTTGTTCCGTTAAAATACTTTGCTTAATTTTTGCTTTATTTTTAACATTTTGGAGTAAGGTAAAGATTTGTACCATCTGGAGTAAAGTTAATATAATACAGGGTGTCCATAAAGTTCCCTTACTGTTAATTTGTGAATTTATTTTACAAAAACAATAGGTTTAAAAAGAATTATTTTTATGTCAATGATAAAAAGCTCTTTTAGCGTAAATAAGGAAAAAATATTGAACTTACATATATAATAAATGCTCAAAATGTCATCCCTTTCTTGGAGACAAAGCTGAACTCGTTTGCGCATGTTTTTCGAAACGCGTTTTAACATGCTAGGAGTGATTTCTTGTATCCTTTGGGTAATTGCGATTTTCAAATCATCTATTGTTTGAGGTTCACCTTCAGAAATTTTGTCCTTTATATATCCTCACAGAAAAAAGTCCGGGATGGTCAGATCGAGGAGGCCAAAGATTTTTTTGAGATAAGTCGATCGTCGAAAAACGCTTCAAACATGTCCATGGTTTCATTACTCCTATGTCAAAATTTAATATACTTGAAGAAAAATTGATTTTTTAAATTTGGAGAACGGAAACTTTTTGGACACCCGGTATAAGTTATTTTAAAATTAAATGTGAGATTTACTATTTTTTAAATGCAATTCCTCTTTTTAGTTTTATAATAAATTATTATTATATTAATAATAACTTCAATAAATGCAAATTAGTTTTTAATTATTCTCACTTTGGTTAAATTTTGATTTCAAAAGAACTTTTTAAAATTTTTCTACATTTTTTTTTCTTGGGGAAAAATATACTATAATCATTATTTATATGGCGATGCTAACATAAAACATATTTTTAACTAGCCCAGCCTTTTACAACTACAACCTCACTATACTTAAAATACATTAAATTAAGCTCTTTAAAATATTTAAAATGAGCCTCGAAGGAATAAATTTAAATACATTTTTAAGGATAAAAATCATTGAATTTTTTAAAACTCCTTCCAACTTAAAAAATTTATGTAATTTTTTTGATATTCTCAGTTTAATATCTTATAAATAAACATTAATAATTTGTGATATAATTGGTAAGCCAGAAAAAGGAAATCCACGTTACTAAAGGAGAAAATAATCAAACCAAAAAATGTAATTAGTATGCAAGTGAAAATTTATTTACGTTTTTAAGATTCTTATAATTCAATAAATTCATTTTCTGCTTTTAAAAGTATTGAATATCATGTTTAAATAAATATTTTAACATAATTCTTCACACTTTTGACTTTAAAAAAAGTTTAATGAGGTAACTTCATTTGTAAGCTATATTCTTTCATTACAATTATTTTACGGTATGTAAAATGATTTACTTAAAGAGTTTGCTGGTTTTATCTATTTTAGGAATTGAGTATTTCATTTAAGCTACGGAGATAATTTTAGTAGACATTTTGAATTACAATCTCTTGCTATACTGTATCTTAGTTGACACAATACTTTGCAAAATTCTTCGCCGTGCCAAAGTGAATATGCTTTATTAACAATTGCTATTTTATATTACTTTACCTCCACAACTGACTGGTCTTCACATCACGACCCACGCGTCCTCCCGCTGGAGAGGTGTGGAGAAAGAGTGCCAGCTCAGGTATCTTCCTCGTCATCTGACCGAGGTTCAGAATAACGAAGTCCGTCTAAAATACCCTTAGTGTTGTTTTACTATGGGACGTTAATATAACTAAACTAAACTTAAACCACCTTATGATCCTCTGAATCCTAACCAAGAAATTATATCTTTAGAACTATTTCCATGAAAATTATAAAAGAAATAGTTTTATTTTCTTTAGCATGAATCTTATTTAAATAACACTTAGTAAAATTATGAAAAATAAAAGTATCCAGAAAAAATAATCAAAGTGGGGATTATCCTATTCAACGCTCTACTTATTTCATCATAGTTAAGAGCCACTTCAAAGTTATAGCTTTAAAAAAAGACGAAACTTTTAAAACTTTCTCAAGAAAGGCCGGAACCATTTTAAAAGCCCCTACCGAAACTTTTTAAATGAAGTGTTCCACACTTTTAATAACAAATTCCTTTAATAAATAATCAGCACGTTCACTCGCTATTTTGCGTGTGGTAAATTGACTAAAAAGTAAATAATCATCAATATCATAAATAAGTTTTTTTCCCCTATAAAAGGAGTAAAATAAACAAAAAAGTACAGAAACTAAGAGAAAGAGAAGAAAACAAGTAGAAAAAAAAACCCGAACTCATTAATGTCATTACAAAATAGTAAAATTATAGCTACGGAAACAAGTTTAATGGCGTTCTCTTAATAGAACCAAAGAGCTTATTACTCACCTGGCAGCATGACATGATAATTTTACACCACCCCAGCTAATCGAATGGCAGCGGCACACATACCTCAGCACGAAGCAAAGGAAAGAAGAAGAAAAAGAAAAAAACGAATTCTAAAAAAGGCGACTTCATTAGCCCTGACAGCGGGTCGTTAATTAAGTTAACGGCAATTTCTTCCACCTAAGTCCCAAGATATTTCTTTTACCTTAATGAAGGGAAAAAATTAATTAATTCTGGGCTGACAGAAGGCACGCAAACTTCATGAGACAACAATGAATACTGCGGATCCATCTACTTGGAGGTCCAGATACAATTAAAGTGCGTGTCAGCCCGAGGTATTTCTCGAGGAACACTTTTCGGAATGAAATGTCTATCCTAATGGTAAGAGAAATGTTTTCTATCAAAGGAGCTTGAGGAAGAAGTATTGATTTCTTACAGGTTGTGAATAACCTTATTATAATTGATAAAATGTTTAGTAAGTAAAGAGAATTTATTAAAGATTTCATATTCTAAAAATTCGCTAAAGAATCATTTACTATAGATTTCATATTCTAAAGAATCATTTAC
>JAOUZG010019159.1:5158219-5178414 GCA_026289955.1 Argiope argentata
CTATAGATTTCATATTCTAAAGAATCATTTACTAAAGATTTCATATTTTAAAGAATCATTTACTAAAAGTTTTATATTCTAAAGATTTTATATTCTAAAAAATAATTTACTTAAGATTTCATATTCTAAAGATTTGCTAAAGAATCATTTATTAAAAATTTCATATTCGAAAGATCACTAAAGAATCCTTTACTAAAAATTTTATATTCTAAAGAATCCTTTACTAAAGATTTCATATTCTAAAGATTCGTTAAAGCATCATTTACTAAAGATTTCATATTCTAAAAATTTGCTTTTGAATCATTTACTGAAGATTCCATGTTCTAAAGGTTTGCTAACGAATAATTTACTAAAGATTTCATATTCTAAAGAATCATTTGCTAAATATTTCGTACTTTAAAGATTCTCTAAAAATCATTTACTATAGGTTTCGTATTCGAAAGATTCTCTAAAGAATCAATTACTAAAGATTTCATATTCTAAAGATTCTCTAAAGAATCATTTACTAAAGATTTCGTATTCTAAAGATTTGCTAAAGAATAATTTACTAAAGATTTCTTATTCTAAAGATTCGCTAAATAATCATTTACTAAAGATTTCATATTCTAAAAATTTGTTAAAGAATCACTTACTAAATATTTCTTATTCTAAAGATTCACTAAAGAATCATTTACTAAAGATTTCTTATTCTAAAGATTCGCTAAATAATCATTTACTAAAGATTTCGTATTCTAAAGATTCGCTAAAGAATCATTTACTAAAGATTTCGATTCTAAAGATTCGCTAAAAAATCATTTACTAATGATTTCATATTCTAAAGATTCTCTTAAGAATCAATTACCAAACGATCGCATATTCTAAAGATTCGCTAAAGAATCATTTACTCAACAATTTCATATTCTAAAGATTCGCTAAAGAATCATTTACTAAAAGTTTTATTACTAGAGAATTTGAAGAAATGAATTTTTTTATGATAGATACCTAACCATTACTTTTTCTCAATTCTTATATTACCGTTCGGTAGTATATACTTAGAATCTTTTTGAAAGAGAGGGTTTGAAACGATTGATGATATAACACTTATTCGAAATAACTTATCGAATGAAATATTTATCGAAAGATGATATAAGGATACTGTTCTATATATTATATATATTGTTCTATATATTATATGTTGTTATATATATGTTCTATATATTATTATATATATTTTTTAATATTCTGCCACAATTGCAAGATTCGGCATATTATTATTATTATATTGCTATGAACTAGCGTAACACGTCTATAAGCTGACCGAGTTAACGAAAAATCTCAGTAACACAAGGTTTTTATTATTTTCTATAAAAAATCGCATATTAATTTTTAAAATCAAAATTTTTTGAACCTGTCATTCCAAGAGAAAACAATCGCACTTATTTTTGCCATAATAAAAGAAACAAGACTGATCTAAATTGAAATGCTGTCAATTTTTTATGTATATATACTTTTTATAATTTCCTTGCTTTCAATATATCACCCAATAAAGGTTCTAAGTCAAGGGATTCGAGGAGTTTTTAAATTGGTTTTTAATGCTATGACCATGGATTGAAACTACAATATCGAACAGAAATGTTTCCAAGAATTACCATCACCTACATATTATTGATTAGAGTTCTGTAATATATTTAATTATTAGATTCTTCTTTAAGTGGGAAATTAATGCACTATTCACTTATGTCTTTATCATTTTTTTAAATTTTACATTAAGATAGGTTATTCTTTATTACACATGAGAGGTTCTTATCTGTCATATCAACACAGATTCTTATACTTTACATCAATACGATAGTCTTATCGCTTATATTAATGCGACATGTTCTTATCCTTTACATTCAAACAGATTCTTATCCTATACATTCAAATATATTCTTATCCTGTACATTCAAACAGATTCTTATCCTATACATTCAAACAGAATCTTATTCTTTACGTTAATACGACAGGTACTTATGCTTTACATTTAAACTAATGCTTATCCTTTATATTAACACGATGCTTTTCTTATCCTTTCTTGTTCTTATCCTTTAAATTTAACAGGTTTTAATTTTTTTATATTAATGCAAGACAGGTTGTCATGTTTTACATTAATGCAAGATATAATCGATATTTTCTTTTTGTCATAACTGTTAGATGCCAAATGCGTAATGAATATTTAGTATAAGCATTTGTTGTAAAACTTAAAAAAAGAAAAAAAATACTAGGCAATGATAATGTGATAGACAAATATTATTAATTAGAAGACAGAAAACATGTTCAATTATTTTTGTCGTGGGAATTAGTCTTCACATAAATTAATGATATCCCAGTTTTATTCATCACCTGACAGTGATTTCACAGTAGCTTAGTTCCATTATATAATATCAAAATGGCACGGAAATCTCAAATCTCTATGGCAGTATATTATTGATTATAAATTAATTAACATTGCAATTGTTATGTAATGAGAATTTATATTTATTAAATGAAAGTGATTGTCATTTTAAATCACTACATCTACCCCCTAGAAAATTCTGATGATCTTAAAATAAATATTTGCTCATAATATTTATTTGAAAAGTATTTATCGAAATATTTAAATGACTAAAAACAACAGATTTGACCGACAAATATGTTTGTGATGGTAGTAAACAATTGCTATATTTGTGAAGCTATACTTCGATGACCTATTTTTATAGCATGAAATTAAATTCGAATCTGACTCAATGAAATGAAGGAATTAATTCGAAACTATCACACACACTTTTAATTTTATTATTCACTATTCACTATAGCTCCACAAACATTATGTTATATATAAAAAGAAAAAACGAAAAATAACTTGAAGTAAGAAATCCTCAAATAAAAGTCTCAACTAAGATTTTTTTTAAAAAAGAAAGCATTATTTGCCAAGTTAAATTTACACCACCAGCTCTATTCACCAGTACCTTTTTTACATCCCCCCAAATTTTTTTCCCGTAGTACTCCGTTTCAGTAGAAAAGCATTATATCTCGTAAATTAATCTCGCAGGAAAAAAAATTACCCGAGACAGAACGAAATTGAATTTGTGTTCTCACTTACAGGGGACCTTCCTTACTCAGTTGTAGGCACAATGCCAAAGTGGAGGCATGGCCCTTTAATCTTGTTAATATAATGGAAAAAGGTCCAGCTCTAACTTTTTCTTGCATATCATTCCCAGATTCACTTTCTTCTCCCACCCTAAATGTTAAATTGATTTATGTCTCCGGGTTTTCGGTACAAAAAAGAACAACTCTTTTTTACCTAACACAATGCATTCATTGTTATTTTCCTCCCTTTTGCTTTATTTCTTTGGAAGACAATATAACTGGGATGAATTTTGGCTGTAGAGATATTAATCGTATATAAGCAATCAAATTGTGATTTATTTTAATGTGGGTTGTAAGTTTATTGTTTGTTATAAAAGAAAGCTAAGATGTCACCCAAACTATTAATAAATTATTTATTGCTATGTATTATGTATTGTTAGAACTGTCATTAATAAATATTTAATTATCTATCTTGTATGAAATAATACACATTTCTTTCTAGAAGTAAATATTCTTTTCAAAACATAATAAAAAAATCAAACAGTTGAATAGTTTTTTTAAAAAAAACTTTTATTAGTGTACGTCAGCATAAAAGAATAGAAAGTAAATATTCATAGTTTAAAAAAATATAAAACCCATCAAATTTTAATATTAATATTTTCCAAATCGGTAAGTTAAATGTATTAATAGCATTTTATTCTTTTCCGATCAATTTCTTCACTTATCTGCATCTTGGTCAAATTATTATTCAAAAGTCAGTTTTCTGAGAAATTTTTTTATTATAATATTAAAAGTATATTTGAAAAAAAATTATTTTATATGTTAATTATTATGAAATGATATTTTATTATATATCATTACAAAAAATATCATGTAATTCTGGAATAAATATATTTTTTTGTTTATTGGTATTCTTATAATCTAAAAAAACTAATAAACTGATAAAAACATTCCAAAAATATTAAAATGTTATATATTAATTGATAATTTTGCAAAAATTAAAAACTCTATTTCTTCCATAAAAAAAATGTAAAAAAATTAATCAAATTTTATGCTTTTGCAAACACGAAACAAGTCAAAAATAAAATCACGAAAAATCAAAATAAAATCGTGTAAAATTGTGTTTTTATTAATTATTTTCTTAAAATTTAATGCTAATAATTTAAATTTCAATTAGAAATTCAATTTTCTTTTGAATATCGCTATATAACTCTGTGAGTGTATTATCATAATAATTGTGTTTGTAATTGCTTTGTTATGGTAATTATGTTAGGGAAATGTATCATTTGAGAATAATTTTACACTATTGAGTCAATAAATAAATCTTCAACTTTATTTGATCTCTCTACTTTTATTTATTTGATACGCGATTAATTTCCTTCAGAAATATTTAAACGCACTAAATTATTGCAAGGTTCTCAAAATCAAAGTGTTAAGTTAGACTTTTAACAACTTTTTAGCTAAAATAAACATTTCTTCTAATTTAAATTTTATAAAAGAATGTCTCTGGATGAATAAGAAATGCAGTTCAATTCTGAATTTCTTATACAAAGCCTAAAAATTTATTTATAATACGAATAGTCATTTTCAAACTTTCGGCTATTTAGTAATTCAAGAAAATAAAACTGAAACTGAAAAAAAAATCTACAATAAAAGACATGATTTTTAATGGATATTGTCAGTTATAATTTGATGAACAAATCGATGATAAAAAATTATCATAATAATCGTTAAGGGTACAATGGACGTTGAAACCAAAGTTTCTCAATTTTTGAGGTATTGTTTTGAAATTTTCATGGTAAATGCATTTTATCAATCTAATGCATCAATAAAAATTTCATCAAAATTTATTGATAACTTTTTAATTTTGTTAGAAAAATATTTTTAAAAAATGAAAATATTGTAGAATTTCAAATTGTTCCATGCGCATAAAAATAGAACATAAATGAACTATTTCAGTGTTTTCAGATACATTTTTTAATTCTACAAAATATTTTCCATGTTCAAATTAATTCAAAATATGATTTTTCTTTTAAAACTTGGCATTATTGACTTTGTTTCAAAATTTTTAAAAAATCAATGCAATAATATTACTTGAGATCTTCAATAAAAAAATATAAACCACATAATTTATCTTAAAATGCAAAATTATATTATCATATGTTCATACATCATAAGATAAAAGTTTCAGAGTTGTAACTAAAAATGTAATGCGCATGGAGTATTTGAAAATTTGGACAGCATCATAAAATTTCATTTTGAGAAAAAGCTAAAAATACATTTCAATGGTTTCTACAGACCAGAAACATAATTGAAACAACTTAAATATGTTAAATATTTATGTTTACAAAAAAAATTGTTTATTTTTTTGCAATATATACATCCATAGATTTATAATACATTTGTAAGAATCCACAAAACATATAAAGTAAATACTTCTGGTGTAGCAAAACCAACTCCTTTTTTTGAATTAAAAAAAGTTCAAATAAAAATTAGACTTGTTTAATAACATTTAATAAGCCACAAAGATTAATTTATATTCATATAACATTTTAAACTATATATGCAGCCATAACACATACAAATTTTGAAGCAAATCAAAATACACCTGCTGCATAAATTATATCCTCATGTTTTTCTTCTAATTTGACATGTGCTGATTTTTTGAATTTTTTTCATTTTATTGTTATTATATTATGACAATATGATACATGCTTATAAGATACAATTCATTTTATCCGATTAACTATTTTTTTTTCTGAGTTATAATAAATCAGCAATCAAAGTTTGATATATTTTCTTTGTCGAGAAAAGAAGGGCTTTAGAACTTGGTTGTTCACTTCAAAGATTTTTTTCTGTAAGTTCCTCCCTAAATACAGAACCAAATTCTTTACCATATTTAGCACAGGATAGACACATTTTTGAAGAATAAACAAAAAAGCTTGCTTAAATTATTTGAAGACATTTTTCCTGAAATTCATGACAAAGAATATTCTTCAAAAAAGAATACTAAAGTGTTTGCACAGAACAATGTAACTATTATACACAATTTTAAGATGATGAATTCAATATTTCAGGTTTATTGCATTTGGTAGAAACTTCCAAAATGTCATTATAATTGCTTGGTTATGAATCAAATGATTTCTTTGTCCATCATATCTTAGCATTTTCAGACTTTGTCTGCTTTTATTTGGACGACCTATTAGGCTTTTGGAAGTGAAAACTGATTAAATTCTTTTTAAAACAAAATTTAGAAAAACAAAAACAAAAAAAGATAATTAAAAATAGAGTAAATTTTAATTTTAACCATGAATAGAACTGCTTTTGTATCTAATTTCAAAGAAACTAAAACGAGCAATTCGAATATGAAATATACGACGAACGAATAAACAAACCAAAACAAACAATAAAAGAAAGAAAAAGTAGAAGTTTTTAACATCTGCCAAAGCAAAAACAACAGCATAAAGTCAGAATTAAAAATTAGATACTCTAGAGCGCTTGGAGGAAAACGAAACTTTTTTTACAGCAGCTGTCAAAATCAAAACAAGTGGGTGTGGCATCCTAATAACAATAACAAAACGCTGATATTGAGCAAACTAATTAAGATATCAAAATAATTTTTTTTCCAAACGATAGCTTACAGTTTAAATATACATAAAAGATCAAAATAAAAATATAGCAAATTTCATCGATTTTTTACATTTTCATCGTCCATTGTACCCTTAAGTAAGTAAATACCTTAAAAAATTTGCAATAGATGCAGATCTTATCTGAGAAACAAACGAATTGAAACATTCTATTCTGGAAAGTACAATTAAAGTCCTTTTAAAATATTAAAAAAACTCATGTGATATTTTCTTATTTATATTTTTAGAAATTATGTTAATCCATGTAATGATACAATAGTACCGAGAGTTTTTAAATTAGCTTGAAAATAAACATTATGAAATAGAAGTGGTAAAATACAAACTGAAGAAATAAAATGAAATATAAGAAAAGAGGACTTATTTAAGTACAAATTATGTATCTGTTTAAAATAAGTATGATTAAACAAGACTATTATTAGTAGTATCCATGAAACTTTCCAGCGCATATTTTAATCAAAGTATTATCCTATTTCTTTCCTCATTCATTAGTGCAACTTAGATACTTCATTTGAAATATTTTTATTTTAAAAATCTTGAGCGTTATAATTTTGTGTTTCATGATGAAGTAAAGAGGGTTGAATAGACACTTTTGTATGCCCTTTTATAGACCAAAATTTAACACAGGACTTCAATTTAAACAAGATCATATCTTAAGTTCCATATATTTATGTAATTAATGTTTTCTATTTCTGTATTAACATGAATATGGCAATCAATCTTTTGAGGGAGCTCATTCAGAATTTTATAAAAAGTATATTTTAAATTCAAAAACTGCATACTAAGTTTCAATTTTTATAGTTATTACGTTTTTTATCTTTCTGATTTACAAGCAAATGAAATTAGACATCAAAATATAGTTGATTTGATCCTTTGATCAATTTGATTCGATATTTGATACAAATACATAGTTTAGTTGATGAATCTGTGTAGAGAATTTAATGCACAAGATTATTTACAATTTTCAGTTAACGTTTTTATTTTTATTAAAGCAGAAATACTCTGGTGTAATTTCATTCCAAACTTGAAAGAAATCAATAATTTTGGATAACAAACATAAATCAAATTTCCTGTTTCACCCACAGATGTAATTCTAAAAGAATGTTTTTTTTTACAAAAAACTAGGTTTTATGTAGACGTGGAGTTTAGCCAAAATATCGAATTCGAATTTTATAATTATCAGAATATTATTTCGAGTATCACTGTTCTTAAGGTCAAGAATTCTTGTAATCTAATGTTATCATACTTCCCGAACGTACTTACTGATAATCCTTAATTGGCTAGATAAAAATGCATCGTATCAAATGAAGGTAAATGATCAAAGCATAGTACTACCTTTTTAATTCAATGCCAACACAAAATCGGAATTTTATCGGAAATTCAATGATATGATTCTTCTATATTACCAATATATTAATAACCACCTTTATAATTACAAAGATTAATCCTTTGAGGTTTTATAAATGTAAGGAAATTAAATTGCAACAAATAATAGGTGCATACATGTGATTGTGCCCTTTTAGGGAAACGATGAAACATTCTTTCAAAAATATTATTCCACATAAATAAAAATATAATGCGGCTGACAGAAAAACAAAACAAATGATTTTAATGTTGAAAGAGGTATAGCAATATAATTAGTAAGTCAGTTTTGGAATACCGATTGAACTATTACCTGTGAAGACACTTTGCATTAATTAAAACAAATGATAATCAGAAGCAATAAGCATCTGATGAGTATTGAAGAAATGGGATTTTAATACATTTCGACAAAGATTTTGTGGAATTTCTTGATTGCTTTTCCGACGTCTGTCCGAAAATTCTAATGTTTGAAAATAGCTTTGTCTTTCAGAATTCCTTAAACGTATTTTTTTTCAGTGCTTCATTCAAATGGATTGACTTTTACATTTTACAGAAATATTGACGACAGTTCAAAATTGGCGACATATTTTATTCAAATAAAATTAAAATTATAACTTTCCTGCCATGAATGTTTAAATTAATATTAATATACTTGGATATTCCTTTAAGATTTATTCCATTGAATTTATATTTTTATCTTTCAAATACTCACTGATTTTTTGGTTTTATATATATATATATATATATATATATATATATATATATATACATACAATGCATATAAGAAAATATTGTTATCATAAAAAATGAAATCCTTGTTTCATATCTCAATAAGTTTGAGCAACATGTTTAAAATTATATCTTTTTATCTATGAACCGAGGATTCATAACCTATGTGAACTAAGAGAATCGTATTTTATATATTATATTTGAGCCAAATTTTTACAATTCTATCATATTTTGAACGAAATATATGTCGAGAAAATTTACTTATCCAGCTGTTTGAACTACTATATGCTACTATGATAATTACGAAGCTAGATGAATAAATTAAATTATTTATTAGATGTTAAATTTTTATGCAAGCTTTTTATTAAAAAAATATTGATTTCATTTATCAACTACAAATGCATTTAAATTTAACACTGAATTTCATTTCTCAACTTTTAAAAATATGTTTTTTTTTAAATATATTTAATTTTCTTTCAGATAAATCTTTGAAAAGAAAAATAAATTCTAAAATTTCTCTTTTCATTGCAGAAAAATATAATTAATCAAATATATTCCAAAAGAATATTCTTATTAATAGTAAAAAATTTTGATACTTTTTACAATTTGAAAAATATGGAAAACTTTAATGTTTCGTTCCATGTTAATAAAGGAACAATTATAACTTCAACAATATGATACCAACAAAATAAGAGAGTTGAATTGGAACATGATATGTAAAAAACAAGAAGATAGATTTTAATGTTTTTAGCTGTCGCTGTTCTACTTAATTGAATTATTCAGGATCGGTGAAAATTTAGCGAATCAGTCGAAATTATTCAGTATTGTATCGTATATGGCATAAACGATAATTCGAAATAGAAAATGAGAGATGAAACCACTTATATATATTATTATTCTACTTTTCAGAATATTATTATTTAAAATTTTTGAATTGCAAATAAATCAATAAATATTTTAACCACATTTTTCAAATTGTAGTATTAATATTTTTTTTATTTATTATGCAAAAGTTAAACAATTTGAATATAACGATTTGAACTTCACAAAATGTTGGTTTGCTAGGCCTAATTTGTTAAATATACAATGAAAAGATTTTAATTAGGAAAAGTCGTTTTTCACAACATCGTATCTTACTGGTTCCAGTTTTAAAATACAATTTTTATACTTTATTAAAATAAATTTTAGAATTAATTAAAAGTTTAAATTATGAAAAGAAACGCCCTTTGAATCCAAATTTTTTTACAATATTACTAAAACTTTTAAGGTCATTTATTTTTCTATCATATGCACAATTTTATATTAATTATAGAAGCCACATCATGAATGTCTATCAGCGTAGTTATAAAAATAAGAAAAAAAGATTTTAAGTAAAAGAAATAATGTATAGTAGAAGAAATTATATTTATATTTGAAATCAAAAATGTCATAAATGCTCGGATGTAACAAAAACATAGCAACTTGAGTACAGAAATTCTTCTAAATAAGAAAAAAATTAATAATTTTACGAAAAGTTTTCTTTAATTAAATTAAGATTAGTACACGATATAGAGTGTGATCAAATATTTTTTTTAAATTTTTTGTTTGATAATTACGACGCTAAAAAGACATGGTATTTATTTTCCAGATATCAACTATGAAATAGAATTCTTCTTTAACAATTAAAGATTTAGGAAAATATCATAGATATTATTACTTAATATTGTAATTATTCATTCCTATATAATTGCATTAATTGTTAATTATATTATATGCATAAGATTTTTTTAATTTATTAAAACTGAACATTATTCGTATAAATTTCATCCTTTTTATATATTTATCAAGTAATATCGTACATTTTCGAAGCATTATAAACATTTCATACTTTTCTAAATCTTGTTATTGAATAGATGCATAAAAATATTTTTTTAGCAATTAGACAAATAAATAATTTTCATAATTTAATAATAATAAATGGCAAATAAATAATATTGCCATTTTATAAACCTAGACAGCATCAATGTATTGATTTGTAACAGTTTTAACATTAAAATTTATTCAAAATTTCTGAAATGTTTCAGATGTGAAAATGTTCAAGTTTTCTAAAAAAAAAAATTAACAAGAATCATATATTCATATTTCTTGAAAACATTCATTATACTGAAACTTCACCAAAACTTTCAGCACAATAATAATTTTTCAAAATGTGACCAGAATCTAATGAAAAGAAAAAAGTATCGAATAACATTGTTCTAACCAGTTTTATGTTATTTTCAACTAGATAATATTTTTTTTAATTCGGTGTAACATGTTTTTTAATGTCAGTTCCGGGTAAATAAAACATATATTGATAGAAAAATAATGCAGTTTTCAATGAAAAAAACTCGTATGAAATTTATGAATATTTTATGTTTTTGCTCGATCGAAGGTAAATTTTTATCTTGGTTAATTAAGATCTGCTGATTATTTCCGTTTAATTAGTTTTAGATAAAAATAATAAAATGAAAAAAAATCATATTTTCTTTTTATTTCATTGAAAAAATAAAGGACAGAACAGATAAAAAATTAATCAAATGAAAAAGCATTTTCATAATATTTTCATACAGAGTTTGAGCAAAAGAAAATAATATTTTGAAAGTTAATTTTCAAAAATTCAATATTTTTAGAAGAATTCTAAGTGATTTTTTAATAATTTTTTAAATGATAACATTTGCTTTTCAAGTTTTTTTATAATTTATTTTTAAAAATATTATTTCGAAAAAAAAAGGCCTTTTATTAATTTTTTTTTGGTTGAAGATTATCTTTCTTCCTTCAAATAATTTTTATTTCTCTATTTTTCTATCGAAAAAGTTTTTTTTTTATTTTAAAAAGAAGAATTTTCAATTATATTTTTTCCTATAACTAAGCTTTTATTATGAATACATTTTTAATATTTATATTATATTATTTATTTATTTTTTCAAAAAATATTTAAAATATTGAGCATTTTTTTAATTTAAAGCTTTGTTAATTAAAAGCTTTGTAAAACAGAAATTACTTTTATGTATATATTCTGAATAAAAAAATGCAAACAACATATATGTCTATTTTTTATATTTAAATAATGTAAGCATTAATTAGACTGCTTCTCCTGCACTTAAAATTTACAGGAAAAGTATTTGTTAAATATGCTCTTATTTAATTGTTATTTTGTAATAAAATTTCCTCATTCAGTTTTTTTTATTATTATTTAATTTAAATAATACTAATAATGAGCTTTTAAAATTATATTCGCTTGAAATATTGAATTATATATATTTTCGAAATGCGGATTCAACTTCTCTTTCGATTTTTCTAAGGCAGATTGTGAAATCTCATTCTAATAGCCTTTCTCTCATCTTCGAAACGATGGACAATTGGCTGTCTTTTTTTATTGACTCTTGATTATATATGATCTCAAAATATTCAGATATCGAAAAGGTTTCTGCTTTATTTGAATTTGACTGATTTTGTAGAAAATTTACCTACTTCAAAATGGTTGATTTCATTTGAATTTCAATTAAATGGACTTGAATTTTTACTGTGTATTAGTGGTTATAAGATAAATATAATTTCAGATCATTTTATAAATATTTTAACTAAAAAAATGCTATGAATTAAAAAAAGTGAACATTTTATAATTTTTTTCCGTAATTTTTCTAAAAATTCCTATATATGGTAATAAATATGATAATAATTTATATTAATAAAATTGGTATCTTAACACTTACAAATGCCATATTATTGTTCTGAAAAATATCTAACTTTATATGAGCTGTTTTTATTTTTATTTTATTGTGTGGAAATCTTTAAAGCTGTTTTTTTCAGTTTGCTTTTTTTCAAAATTTTGTCTGCTACAAAATGCTAAAAGTCAATCACATTTTATTATAATTGCATAAATTTTTTTTCTGTACACTCTTAAATGTATGCTTAATAGAATTAGGGATGGATTTGTTAAAATTTTGATTAGATATTTTTATAAAAATGTTCAAAGTGAAAAAAAACTTGATATTTTTCATAAAATTTCAAAAAATTTTGTAAAACATTTTTTTTTCACAAACTAATATAGATATCAAAAAACGGATCCTTATTTTTGTTGCATGCATTATGAGGTCTCCCTCAAAAATTTTAGTTAAATATTTTGAAAATAGCACAAGAAGAAGCATTTAAAAAAATGTTCAATTTTTTAAAATAAATTAAAATATTTAAATTTGTAACTTTTGAATTTGAAAAATATTTTAGAAATTTCGGTTTCTACACAATTAAAATCTATCTATCACCAAATTTAATTATTCTATTAAAAATTGTGGAAAAATGTTTTTGGTACTGAGTCCCCTTAAAAGGTTTTAAAATATATAGACATGCTTCCTTTTAAACAATATATTCAATTCTAAGGGCTACGCTTCTCAAGATTCGAATTTGACAGTTTTTCCAAACACGATTTTAAAATAACAGGTTTCTTAAATTGAATTTGTCTTATTTTAAATCTGGACTTTAAATTAAGAAAACCGGTTTTCCAAAATTAGTTTAAAAAATAATTTGAATTTTATCAGTTGGGATCGATTTGTCTAACAGCTGAAGGCTTAAAGTGATGAGAGACCAATTTATCAACGAATGAAGGTATATTTAAATTTCTGTTCAATGAACTGAAAAATTTAAAAATAGAAACAAATTTGAAATTATTATATAATTTAAAAGAACGAAATTAGAAAAAAGAATACAAGTAGAATTAGCAACTCTTTTGCTGCATTTCAAAAATCCCCAAAACATTTCTAGTTCAGCGAAGAATCTGGTGTACTTTCTTTAGTTCAAAAACCAAAATTATTAAGTTATCTAGAAAAATATTGTTTAGAATATTACCGAATTCTGATGAAAAGAAAATCGAAGAAATTACACAGAGTAATACTTTTCTAAAAGAATTCATAGAAAAATCAATTTATAAGTTTCTTGGAGACCGCTAATAATATTAAAATGCCAAATATACTTGAAGCTGATTATTCATTATTAGATGCAACGAGTGAATAAACAACAAATTTATATTTTTTGATGCCATAAAACCCTTGAAATCAAGCTCAGTAATTAGTGACCGAGTATTTTCAATTTCAGGCAATATTGTATCCAAATATTGTATCCAAGACATCCCCCCATTCAGTGGATATATTATGTTTTTATTAAAATACAGTTTTCTTAGAATAATTTAAAATAAGTGATTTAATATAAATATATATTTAATTTTTTATATGTATTACTTTTTTATATATATTTTATATATACTTACTATATTACTTAGATTCTGACTTTCATATTGATTTTGTTTTTTATTATTTTATGTAAATTAAATATTTTCTCTTATTCTTTTTTTTGACAAAAATTCGAAAACAGGGTTTTTTTTTTTGAAATATTAAATTCGGAAACCGGTTCTTCAAAAAGTTCGGTTTTGTAAAAATCCTACTCAAAAACATGCCAACTATTCAATATTTTTCCACTTATAATATTGGTTAACATGTGGCTTCCTAAAAGGGCATATTTTAAGGAATACGAATAGTTGTTTTGTTTCTTTTAAAATCAAATAACCAATTCATTGAATTAATGATTCCTAGCGTTTGAAAAATACTATCATAGCTAGAGACCGAATTAATCGTCGTCCTGACGAATAGCTATTATAATCCCCTAAATATTCGATTCTTCATATTTTATACAGTTTAATACAATAATTTTTAACTTTACGAAGCATTGATGAAAATTTCAAGATTGCCTATTTACAGTTCCTGAATTAGAAGCTGCTTTCTCTTTCCTAATTTTCTCATTATATCCGAATGTTTTACATCATATACAAGAACCTGACTATGACAACCATCTGCACGATTTCAGTTGACATGCCCATTAATATCGCCTTATTAAAGGACTGAGATAAAAGGCCGAGGTTATCTCTTGGCAATGTCATTAAGGATAGCAACTCATCTCGCTTTTCTGAGATAAGATGCCATTTTCATCTTTAGGAAGAAAGATTAACCAATCTCTGTTTCTAAAATTAATGTATCTTTTTCCGGAAATAAGAAGCGAGAATCTTTATCTAATAAGAAGATTCTGGGCCAGGAAAATGAGCTTTTAGCCAAACTCATTTTATCAAACGCATATGAATAATGATCACTTAAATAAACGAGTTTAAAGCTTTGGGATTAATTTAACAACTACACATCCACAAAAAGTTTCCCTTATTAAGTGAACACAAAGACTTTTCATTAATCCATTGAGGTACTTAAACAGTCCATGTGTCATAAATAATGTATGTAAGGTCACTAAAAATGCAAGAATCTCTAATTTGACTGTTTGGACACTTTTATTCCCAAGAAGGTAATAACCTGTTATTTGATATTTTTATAGAGAGTTGTTTTAGTTTTGATTGGTACTGAAAATCATTGCATTGAAGATTTCTATAATTTGTTTCAATTCAACACAAAAAATTAAACAAGAAAGAGCTTAAAACTATTAAGATTTGGCTTGTAAATTAATTTTTAATGGAATATTAAACATCGACTGAAGTATAAGCTCGATTTTAGCAGATAAGTGAAAATGGAAAAGATTCGTACTTATAATCAATTTACAAATTTTCAATTCGTGGTCACTAGTTCAAGTCCTTATCATTCCAGAGATCAGCATTGTAGGTGTACCGGCCTGCATAATTATAACTATTAATTATAACGCGGTTTCAAAATTTTGAAATTTGTCCGATTACGAGTATTGCTTTAAAACTGGACATTAACACAACTAAACTAAATAAAGACGCCTCCACGGCTGTAAGCAATTTTGGAATACTAAAGTACTGACTAAGGTGTTTTTCTCATCATTCAACAACATAAAAGAAACACTAACATGAATTTAATTTATTTATGTTAGTGTTTGTTATAGTCAGCAAAATAAGAAATGGCATATTTTTCAAATTTCAGATTCCCGTATTATTTCGAGATTATAGATAGATAGAGAGAGAGAGAGTGAGAGAGAGAGAGATTCAGTGAAGAAGACTTTCAGTTATTAAATTCACTTTATTCTTTACTGGGGAGGCATGACTTATTCACAAGAAGATGCGTACAAAACACGTCCGCTCAGCGTGGCAAAAGGGCAAATTAGCTTATAAAAAAGGAGGGAATCATTTATCCTTGTCTTACATACAATGAGATTTTGACAGCATTTTATCTATATATGCCTAACCATTCAAGTATTCCTAAGCTTCCGTTGAATTGTTTAAGAATAAAAAGTGGAACGGGATCAGAAAATGAAGAATATTTTAAAATGCATTAATAAAGGCTAAACGAAAACAAAACTTTGGAAATTGATTAGATCTGAAATTAGAATTTAAAATATTATTACACACAAACTTATATATATATAATAATAATTGATCAATTATTTAAGGAAATAATTCGTTATAGCAAAAATAATTCCTTTATAGTTAAAAATGGTATAATAATTGATGAAAGGATGAAAAAATACTTAATCGGCAAAAGGACTTTAGAAAATAATGGAAATTATAATATATAAAATTATAATATGGCTGTAATCACCATTATGATCCTATTAAGATTATATTAGATATGTATGCTATACTGGTACTTCTCTGCTTTGGCTATTTTTAAGACCTATTAAATAATATCTGGTTCCTTAAGTCTTGACATGTTTAACAGCATGGTTTGATTGAATTCGTTTGTCACTTCCTATGAAATCGGGATAACTTTAAATAAGTTTAAAGAGGTTATAGTTGAGAAATTTTCTAATTCTTCAACATTTTTAATCAACTCTTGTGATCAATTCTTCTGATTCTTAACTCATTTACTAATTTCTGAATCGACATTTTATTAACTATTAACTTGGACAAATGTTGCAGACATATGCTGTTAAATTAAATTTGTGTCGGCCAAATGTTCGAGAGAAGGCTTGCTGGCACAGAGGTAGTGCGTCTTCCTCGTGTTCTGGAGGTCCCGGGTTCGAGTCCCAGTAAGGGCATGGTGGTTCTGTGAGATTTGTGAATGTGTTCCCCTGTAAAAAGGGGCTGTGCAAGCGTGTGAGTGTGATTCATCCTCATATGAGCTAGAAGGCAGACTTCTGCCTTCGGGTCCTCAGGGGTCCTAACCCTCAGAAGCTACTGCACCCTTGTTTCCGTGGTAAAAAGCGGACACGACATCATCATCACTAAATGTCTAAGAAATTTGTAAAACGCTCTTTCTTGCACGATATCAAGCATGTACAGGAAATTAAATAAAGAAACTTACATGGAGCGTCAGGAATTATGAAAAATCCTAGCAATCATGGCAAGTGCAATTTTTTCTCGATTCTAATTCGATTAATCAAATTATTATTTGTACAATTTTAAATATAAAAATTATTAGTATTGACAAAATGATAACACAATTAACTAATCATTTCTCCAAAAAATAATACATAAACGTATTTCATATAATATTATAAAAATACCAACCTTATAGATACGTTTCAAACTAATGCTGAGATATAATCAGTAAGAATTAAAAATAAATATATTCTAAAGAAATAACAATATGACTTTTTTTTCAAAATTCATGGACAGATATACAGACAAGCTGATCTTCAATGGATTTAGTACAAAATTAGTTCAATGTAATAATAATATTTTCAAATTTCACCTTATCGCCATATTCCATTTTCGGAATATTATATTAAAAGGTAAATATAATTTGAAAAATTGATATAATGAAAGAACATTATAACATAAAACTGGAAATTATATTTGTTGAGTTTGTATTTCTTTTATTTGAGCATTTCATAGTAAAAAAAAAAATAGAAAAACATTAATTTCAATAATCCTTAATAAGTCAAGAAAAAGCTTTTCTTCTTTTCTACGCAGCTAGCTCTCATCGGTTCAAAACAGAAATTTAATAAAAGTAGTAATCACGATTATGTCTATGATGTGTTTTATTTCCTAAAACAATTACCCAGTGTAAAAAGCATCGGATTCCATCAAAAATCATTAAAAAGTTCCGTCGGCACAAATCTTTTTTGAACGCTTGTTAGATGGAACCTTTCTTCCATTTTATGTTCGCCTGGACAACTACAGCGTAACGTTCCAATACATAAAAACAAACAAGCAACAAAAAAATAGAGTAATATCTCGTTTTTATTAGACTTAACAGATGATCCGATTATTTTTACCCTATCACGTTCGTGAAAGAAAATAAATCCAATTATAGTTTCGATTCTTCCTTTTACGCTTGATAGGAAATTAAACAAAACAAAAATATTTCTCCCCATCAGCAATAAGGGGAAAAAATAAAGAAGGAGAGAGAGGGGGGGAGAAAATATGTTTTTTTTTCTTTCTTTCTTTCTTCCTTCTCCTTCTTTATCAATCTGCTTTACAGCCGTCGGATCCATTTGTGGCTCTTGAAATTTTCTAAACAGAGCAACAAAATGACAGAAGCCGTTAGAAATTTGTTCTTTCCTTCTTCGTGCTGGTGATTTAATTAGCCGCGGCAAATCGCATCAGGGTGGAATAAAGAAAGTAAGATGTGGCGAGAATTATTTCTGACGTAAGAGAGTAAAGAGATGAAACAGATATTTCTCTCACGATGAAGGAGAATGTATTGGAGGACAAACTAATGAACGGAACATGTGCTTGAACGGCACATGTTTTTGTAAAAGTGGGGCTATAAACAATGTTTTCTGCTCATCAAAAGCAAATGGTGAAAACATATGTCATCCAAAGTCTAGTATATTCATAGCAATTCTTACTATTATTCTTATTTTGAAAGAATTGTGAATTATTTTGGAGCATCAGATGACGAACAAAACATTTTCTTAGATGGCACATGCTTTTGTAAAAGTGGTACTATAAATAATGTTCTCTGCTCATCAAAAGCAAATGGGAAAAACATATGTCTCCAAAACCTAGTATATTCAGAGCAATTCTTACTATTATGCTTATTTTGAAAGAATTGTGAATTATTTTGGATCTTAAGATGATGAACAAAACATTTTTAGATGGCACATGTTTTTGTAAAAGTGGTGCTATAAACTATGTTTTCTGCTCATCCAAAGAAAATGGTAAAAACATATTTCATCCAAGTCTAGTATAGACATAGAAAATCCTACAATTATGTTTGTTTTGAAAGAATTATAAATTATTTTGGAGCATAAGATGATGAACAAAACATTTTTGAAATGGCACATGTTTTTCTAAAATTGGTGCTATAAACAATGTTCACTGCTCATCCAAAGCAAATTGGGAAAACATATGTCATACAAAGTCTAGTATATTCATAGCAATTCTTACTATTATGTTTATTTTGAAAGAATTGTGAATTATTTTGGAGCATAATATGACGAACAAAACCTTTTTTTAGATGGCACATGTTTTTCTAAAAGTGGTACTATAAACAATGTTTTCTGCTCATCAAAAGCAAATGGGAAAAACATATATCATCCAAAGTTTAGTATATACATAGAAATTCTTACTATTAGGTATATTTTGAAAGAATTGTGGATTAAATTGTAGCATAAGATGATGAAAAAACATGTTCTTACATGGCACATGTTTTTGTAAATGGGATTACTTATCAAAAGCAAACGGAAAAAACATTTGTCTTAGAAATTTTGAATTATTCATAGCAACTTCTATTACTTGTCTATTTTAAAATAATTACGATTAATTTTGAAAAAAGAGATAATGAACATAATATGCTATTTGATGGAAATTGTTTCATGTAAATGGTGCTATAAATAATGTTGCAAGCTCATCGAAAGAAAATGGGGAAAAAACATGTCTTTGAAAGTTTGGATTACTCATAGGAATTTCTATTACTAGTTTAATTTTAAAAAAATTTATAAATTTTTTTGGTACATGAGATGTTGGACAAAAAATATTCTTAAATGGTACATGTTTTTGTAAAGTGGTGATTTAAAACGAATGTGTGCTTCTCACCAAAAGCAAATGAAACAGAAAACACATGCCATCTGAAGTTTGAAAAATTTATTGCAATTTCAAATGTTGGGTTTATTTTTAAAAATTAGGAATTTTTTTAGAAAATAATATGAGGAACAGAACATGTTCATAGACGAAATGTGTTTAATAGAAAAAGGTAATATAAATAATATATACTGCTCATTGACGCAAATGCGAAAAACACATCTAAACTTTCTGATATCCATTGCAATTTCTACTATTTGGTTTGTCTGCTTTTGATTGTGTCGATTTTATTTTTCAATTACGTGAATTCAATTTTAATATATAAAGAAAATAAAGCGTTTCGAAGGAAAGGAGTATGAAAACAAAAATTATAAAAATAAGAAAGTTTTTGATAACTGACATTTCATATATAATAATATTTTGCTCAAATATACTAAATC
>JAOUZG010019159.1:5195408-5205510 GCA_026289955.1 Argiope argentata
CTTTGTAATATTGTAAAGGATATTTTAAATGCCAATCCTTCAATGGATAAAAAATAAAAGTCTAGAAACAAAAATAAATTGTTAGAAGATTCAACATTTTGATGTTGAATCTTCTCACATTAACATTCTCACATGATTGAAATTTATGAAAGATAGTTTCATTTTCTTTTTAAAATTTTTTGTAATCCTGAAATACAAACATGAAAAATTTTTAAATCTGGCACGTCATAAAGTAAATAAAAAAATTGTAGTAACATTTCATTTTTATCAATTTGAAACAGATCAAAATAAATAGAAGTATATAGAAATAGATTGCAATTTGCAAAAAAAAAATTAAATAATTTGGCAGACAAATAAATTATATCCATATGCTTTATCCGATTAAATTCCACTGCAATTTTACTTTTTGATAATAATAAATAGTTCAATTATTCCGATATATCATTTTCTCCCATCATAAAATATTTTGCCTTGAATATTATATATGCATAAAGATATTCCTTGTGATATTTCTGAATAATCAACCATTAACCATCTTAACATTTTAATGATATTATACTTGGTCACATCTAAATTTATAATACTTTTCGAAATTTACTTCCAATGTCAACAGAAATATTACGATTACACAAAATTTGTATATTGTATCCTACCAATAAGCTTGAGAATAAATCCAATATTACAAATTATATATTATGCCTAAAGATGAAAAAGATAGAAGTATGTAGAAATAGATTGCAATTTGCAAAAAAAGGAAATAACTTGGCAGACAATTAAATTATATTCTTATGTATCATCCGATTAAATCCCACTACAATTTTACTTTTTGATAATAATAAATAGTTAAATTATTTCGATGTATCATTTTCTCCCACCATAAAATATTTTACCTTGAATATTATATATGTATAAAGATATTCCATGCGGTATTTCTGAATAAGCAGGACCAAGATACTGCAATAAATTACACTTCCGGAGTTAAGTAATTGCAGAAATTCATCATTCTGGGCACAGCAAGTTCAGCGGGAAGGATCCCAGCAGGTGGGGTGCGTATGTTGTAACAGGGGGGTGATGCATATATTTCTTGTCAAGACCAGCGTACACGGAAGACCCTTTGATAGACGGGTGCATATTTAGCTCATCAGAAATGAGTTGCAGCTATGAGGCATCAGACCTGCATTGCGGTTAATGAGAAAGGGGTGACAAGGGGACGAATGTAGTTGCCCCTCATTTTCATTCAGGAACATGGAAGGCAACGTGTTTTTTCTGTCAGAGCAGTCGTTGAAAATGTATGATTTTTTTGTAAAAAGGAGTCTGTTGTTAAATGTTAAGTGATATCCCCACGATGATTATTATAATGAGTTTTTGATGAAGAACAAGTGTTACTTCACTAAATTAAATTCAAATATTGTATTTGTCAACTTTAACAAATAGTGTCGCTTTAGAAATATTTCTTTTTTAAATTTGGTTTTCCAAAAAATACAAAAATATTTTTATAAGAAATAATCACTATTATAAGAAATAATCACCAAAAATATTTTTATAAGAATAATCATATTATAAAATTCCAAATTAAAAAAAAAACTATTTAAGAAAAAGGACCCAATAAAACTAAAATACTAAAAAAGTGTATTTAGAGAGAGTTTATGATGCTACTACTAAAGCACAGATGAACAAACCAAATAGTAAAAATATCAACTTACTAAAAGTAAAAAGGAATAAAAATCTACTCTAAAGACTTTCTCAAGGATCACCTTCATAAAGAGATTAAAACAAACGATTTTTTCTGGGAAGGGTCAGACTATTTGTCCAAAAATATTGACCCCTCGTGACCCTAAAATCCTCTGAAAGTGAGACTTAAGAGATACACTATTTTCACACACATCCATCAAGCATTACAATAGAATATTGTAATGCTTGATGGATGTGTGTAAAAATGTGTGCAAAAGTATACAAAAATTACAAAATCCATTTCAGGTGATCTCCGGGCTAAGAGGAGTCAATATTGTTTTACAAATAGTTAGACCTTTCACAGTAAAGAATCCCTTGTTTCCAACCCTTCCTGATGGTGACCCCTGAGAAAGTATTCATGTCGGATTCTTTTATTATTTTTTTTCCTTTTTTCTCTTATTAACTTGGTACTATTACTTGGTAACTTATTACTATTACAGTTGATATATGAATTTTTATATATTTTAAAACTCACACACATGTACAAATGTATTGGAATAATTGTAGAATGCGAAAAAAGAATGGAACGTATAGTTTGAATGAAATTTTTATATTTCGTACATTATTAAGGTATATTTCAAGTATATTTTAAAAGCATATATAAAATGAAATTATGCGTTTTCTTCAAAGAGTGCGAAAATAAACAAATATATTATAATAATTGTGACAAAGGATTGATTTTCCGTTTAAGATCACATCTTTGAGATCACTTCTTTGTCTAGGTATATTAGATTACATCTTTTATCCTCCTTCTAGAATTCAGGCAATTATTTTTATCTTACAGAAGATTTCAGTAGTACATCATTGATACATAACAATGTATTAAGTTATTTGTTATCTGTGAAGAGGATAAAGGAAAAAATAATCAATAAATAAAGGGACCTTGAGAAACCCTTACGAGTTTTCTGTAGAAAAAAATAGATTCCCTCTTACAGAAAGGCAAGGATAGTTCAGCAATATAAAATAACTACTTAGGTCAACAAATATTTTTTTTTATTTCAGTTACTTTTTTATTAAATAATTACAATTCATGTAAATAATTTATCAAAAAATTATCCATTTCCGCAAGAATTGAACTTGCATTTTTCACCTTCACATGAAAAACACTAAAATTCTTACATTTTTATCGACTAATGTTGTTGTTGCATGCCCCGGTTGGCCATCATTACTAGATCAAGTCCATGACTTGATGGGGGAAAGATTGCAGCCTCTGTTAGTCACAAGGATCAGAGCAGCTAGAAAGGGGTAGAGGACCGACTTAGCTCTAACACACACATTCACTAGCACAACCCATTTTTACTTGGGGGGCACATTCATAAATCTCACAGATAGCACACAGAAGAGCAACCATGCCAGAGCCGGGACTCGAACCCGGGACTCCCAGAACACGAGGAGGATGCCACAACTTTGTGCCAGAAAGCCGGCTTACAGGCTAAACTCCTGCCTTTTGATTTCAATTTTCATTACCAGATGCTAAAACTCTGCATAAAGCATTAAAAATTGATTAAATATAATTAATGAAGAATATTTGAAAAAAAAACTGTATTTACATAAAATTTGTCGAGTGTGAAGGCCGCAGTACGAACCTGCAACGCTAGGGTCGGTAGCCAAGTAACATAGCCACTACACCAAAAGTCGACTTCAGTATCGTAGATATTATCTGGCTTATAAGGCTAGCACCACAGGGTCATCCACTGCAAGTTTAACAAAGTGTATTTGAACTTGAATGGATGAGTAATAAGTATTTTATTAACGATTGAAAATTTGAGTGTGAACTAATAGAAGGGTCTGAAAAAGGATAGTACAAGTTATATGTTTATGGAAGTTTGAGACATTATTCATATAAATAAATCGAGGTTAGACAGTTAGAGTTACTTTGATTAGATTATGGCCAATGTGAGAAGATTCAATTGTGATAAAGATTTAAAAGTTAAAGTGTTCTTATCATTGAATGTAACCTTTTCGTTCGAAGTAAAACACATTAATTCCAATGTGCTAGGAAGTTGTTCCAAAGTCATCTAGAAGAGTTTTAATTCTAACAAAAGAGCTGGCAAATGTTATTTATGAATACAATATATTACATTGAAATCGAACCGAATTTTATATTAATACATTATATATAATACATTAATTGTATAGAATACATTAATTTATAGAAATTATTCTTTGATACTGAGTCCTTATTATTCTTTGACTTGTTTTTTCAATTAAAATTTTGAAAAACATTCTCAGTAAAAATATTTTTTCCTAATATTTATGAAAATGAAAAGTTCTAAATTTATTGATTTCACACATTCTTAGAACATTCAAGTTTGGTTCTCTGTCTTAATTAATCGAAATTCGAAGCTCAAATCTAATTAAAATCATGCCCTTAATACACGATCAATGATTTTTTAATTGACAATCAACAACTGAGCCTAAAGCAGAACAATTTAATTAACGAGAACATTCGCTTCATAAGATTCCACGCTTGGAATGTAGTACTAAAGTATTGATTAAAACAACTTTTTAATGAAGCAAACTTCAATAATTAGAAATCCTAATAAATCTAAAATAAATTAAATATAAAGCAACTTTATAGACTGCAAAGCTTAGTTAGATTGTTAACAGCCATTTTTGTAAGTCCTAAACTTCTTTAAAAAAATTTTCATTTAGGCAACTTTGATTTTTGTTGCAACCAATCATACAGCAGAAAATTAAAATGGCTGCTCTAAAATTCCTTAACTATATAACGTAATAAAATAATCGAATACATTTGAATATTTTAATTATACTAAATTCTGCTGTTTATGCGTCTCTCATATTTGTTTAATTTATGAGAGACGACTCTTAAAGATTGCATTACCAATGTTATGGCAATAAATCCTAAAATGTGTTGTTTTTCTTACAATTTTTTTCTCTTAATAATAAGATATTTTTTTAATGTCTATACATGATATAAGTCTTTGGTTAGCCGGCACCCTGGCATTAAGGTAGCATGTCTTTCCTGTGATCTGGGAATCCCAGATTCGAGTCCCAGTTCGGGCATGGTTGTTCATCTATGTTCTATCTGTAAGGTGTGGGATTGTGCCCCACTGGAAAAAGGAGTGAATAGCAAAATCGTACTCTTGGACCTAGTTGACGCTACTACGAAGCAAGAGATTCTAATTAGGCTTAAATCGCTG
Organism: Argiope argentata; assembly: GCA_026289955.1. Taxonomy (NCBI): domain Eukaryota; kingdom Metazoa; phylum Arthropoda; class Arachnida; order Araneae; family Araneidae; genus Argiope; species Argiope argentata. The sequence goes on from JAOUZG010019159.1 coordinate 5,200,304, forward strand.
AATACCTCAGCGAGCTTGTCCATGGCAATTGTTATAAGAACTGATATAACAAAGCATTTTATGGTATTAAAAAAAAAGATATATCATTATTAAGAGAAAAAAATAAGTAAAACAATAATTTTTTTGGATTTTTTGCCTTATTATTATTAACTAACTATGATGTAATATAAATATAAATTATTTTTGTATTTTTAAAATATTAAATTATTAACTTTTATAGATGTAAATATATTAGGAATTTAGTTTATATTATTAGTTTATTTTAACTTCCAATTGTAAAGCAACATTAGGGCTATTCTGAGACGGATTTTATTATTTTGAACCATGGCCAGATGACGAGGACAGCACCTGAGCTGGCATGAACAAAATTTTGAGGTCCATCTCAAAATAGCCCTAGTGTTACTTTACAACACTAGGGCTATTTAAAACGGGATGTTAATATAACAAAGCCAAACAAAACTAAACTCTGTCACTAATATAAATCATTAATCGATCACTAATATTATTTTACTAAAATCCTGATATGAATGGAAGAGCGCAACATATAGACTTCACGAGCACAGCTTTATAGAGCCTATCCTTATGTACTATAATAATATTCATCTTATGATTATGAACTCTTATACTAAAGTCCATAGTAATATTTGCCAAAAAAAATGCCAAATATAAAATATTTGACTTTTTGTTATTTCTATAAATATTAGTTCATTGTTGAAACTTATCATCGTTATAGCTTGGTATATAATGTATAATCGATAATACATCCATTAAAACAAAGCAATAGCTTTACTGATAGCAAATTATTAAATGATTGTCAGTTTGGCGAAAGAAAGAAATTAAATTTACTCCAAAAAGACAAATTTTTATAACGAAATACATGTAAGCCAGACAGAGAACTTTCAGTATCAAAATGGTTTTATATCAAAAAGACAAATTCTTATAGCAAAAAAAAAGTTTTTTTTAAGTAGAAAATTCAAGAAAAAGGGAAAAAGTTTCTTAGAATTATACAGAAAAGTTTAGAATTCAATTGAATAGAAATAGAACATTAAGCGGTCCCCTTATGCTTAGAAAAGCATTTTATCACATATATACACATGAAAAGACTTTTATTTGCTCTGCAGAAATTTGATGCTTCTTTTCTTGGAATGTAATATGCTTCAAAACCTTCAAGTTTCGAAACTTTAAGGTATAAAAGAGACATGATAAGACTTCTCTTCAATAACAGATCTAGACCATAACTCATATGAGTCTAGATCAAAAGAATATGTATGGATTCATCGATTAAAGAAGGATTTCTCCTTTAGAATATATGAAATTCTAATTTTTTTTGTTTGAAAAGAACATTTACAATGCAACTTCTGATCAATGAAATGCGGAATGATATCATCGATTTTTAAAGTTCTTTTTCATTAGTGGACTTGAAAGAATAAACTCATTTTCCACTCTATTTTTATCATATTTTAAGGAAAAGGTTGGATTTATTATTTCCTATACATGCAAACGATTTCATAAATTAATTCTTTAAAACAAATGCATTATTATATTTATGCTTTATTTAATTTTCTTCAAAAATTACATTTTTTCATTGCTTTTACCATTTTGTAAATATGGCTAAAATAAAATTAAGGTAAAGTTCAAGAATAGAATTTCCTAATACCTATTTTTTTTAATTGTACACTTAAAAAAAATATATTAATCTACGTCTCTTCTACTTTTTATTTCTTATGTTATTTATATTTTTTATCCTTACTTTTTCTTAAATTAAAAAATATTTTATTTTATAAATTAAAATTTAAAAAATAATTAATTAAAAAGATATTAAAAATTTAATTTTATAAATTAAAAATTCCCCATAATATTTGATGAAACTATACAAACTCAGGTGAAATTTTGCAGTAACTCTAATTTAAAAAAGTTTTAAAAGATAATGAAAGGATCCTTTCGATTCACATTTTCTTGCGAAAAATGTTCCTTTCAACTAATAAAATTGTGTTAGAAATTGTTCCAAAATCTTTCAAAAAGAATATCCTTAACAACTATCGAAGTTAAACTGTAATCTTTATACATTTTTCTAAAAAATTTTAAAGGATGTAATTTTTTTTTAAATTTTCAGCTTAAAAACACGAGTTTTATACTTGAATGGGTTGTTGCTGTTTTATTTTTAAAATTTGTTCTTTTCTTATATAGCATATAAGAAGAAATGAAAAAAACATGATTAATATCCTTTCAACCTACATGGGAATAGAGCCAGTAATTAAAAAGAAAGAAATATTAGTTATGAAATTTACAGAAAAATATTTTCAATGTATAAATTTTAAGGAAAAATTAATTGAGAAAGAAAATTTAAAATCGCTAAAAAAAGTAATACAGAACTAATTTTACAACTATAATATTTATAATATTAAATATTATGCATAATATAAACACAAATATATAATTAATTATCCTTTAGAATTCAATTACTAAAGTTAATAAAATGAATAAAAAATAATATAATCTAGCTAATTATATTAGAACTTTTATTTATCTGCATAACTCAGAAAAATAAATTAAATCATAGTTATACCCTTATATAATAAATGTATTATTAATATTTTTAAAGGATTTTTGGTTTTAAAATACATGATTTCAAATTAAGAGTCTTAAATTTAAAAAAAATACCAAAAGACACTAAAATTACATAACAGACAATATTTGCCTCATTAATAGTTTCATTAATTTTGACTTAAAATATGTTTCCGAATGTTTATTTTACAGTGAAAAAATTAGTGCATTATTGCAAAAAACGTTACTCGTTTCATCTTTAAATGTCCTTTCGAAATTTAAATTTAAATCATAAATTCACTCGAAAGAAGATTATGAAATTCTGAGCTCATCAAATATTTCATTGCATTAGAAATAATTAATACCATTATGAAGAATATTTTTAGTTTATTCTTTGAAATACTAAATTCCCTTGAAAGAGAATTATAAAATTCTACAATTTGAATGTATTTATTACCTAACATTTAATTAGTATAAGCATACAAAATTAATTTGAGAAAATTCTATTTGTCTATCATTGAATCAAATCATTGAAATAAGTTCTAGTAGTTGAATCATTGAAATAAGTAAGTAGCGATATGCTCATGCAATATGATGTAAATAAATGAATGGTACTATTCAAATTAAATCTCATTTAATTTGAATGCAATATCATATCTGAAATAAGAAATGTATTTCTTCTATCATTCCTTTCTTTCTTAAAGCGTAATAGCTCAGGAGGATTCCTTGTTATATTGTCCTTGACCAAGGTTATTTTTTTCACTTTATTATCTTTTTCAGGAATCCTAAGTTTTGAATTTCCTCATTTTCGGGTAACGCAATGTTTAGTCAAAATATCTTTTCAGAGCCTTTATTGACAATTCAATGCCTTTATTGGCATTGTCTTATTATCAAAGCCTTTAATGATAATACAAAAATTCAATGTGTAAATTTAATAGCAGATTGTCAATCTGCTATTAATAACAATAGCAGATTGTAAATTTAGTAGAAGATTCAATCTGTAGATTTAATAGCAGAGCCTTTATTGTCATTGCTGCAAATTTAATAATATCGGATTCTTTAAATAGTTTGTAAATTTCTGATTCGTTCTTCTAAAATAATTCCATTTGAATTTCTCCAAATATGCTTCCTGAAATTCCAGATTCAAATATGTCAAGAGCCTTTTTTTATCTTTCCATTATAACCCATGTTTCATCAGCATTTTCAAGATCGTGTCTAGTAAAAGTTTTGCAAATGAATAATTTTTTTCTGCCGGTGAAATTTAATTTTAAGTACTTTTTCAGTCCAAATAAACATCAGATAGCAGAAGCTCTGATCCGAGCTTCTTGTGCTGTATCGCTCGGTATGCTTACTTCAAAGTCGAAATATTTGAAGCTATAATATTAACAGTTTCAAAGCTGTATTTTCCGGTTTCAAAATAATTATTGTAACTGGCATATGCAATATATTTGGTTTCATTCTGTTTAATGGCAAGAGTAATCTTACTTTTTTCAGTTCCCCAAAAAATCTTTTTCCTGTTTCAGAGCTTCCAGGTCCAAAGTGACAATACCAATATCAACAGCAAATGCTAAAATCTGAACAGATTTATTTACAATTCTTCTTCAAGTGTTAGTTTTAGAATCTTCTCTTTTGAAGAGCGAGATTGAACAGAAGACAAACCAATACATATATCGGTCTAAAAACGATTTAAAATGGCAATAGGGAGATTAATGAACGGCTGTTCTGAATTTTGACTTTTACTTTAGTTTTATTAAAAGCAACAGTAATCAGCAATATCCAAAGGTAAAGAATCATAGAATTCAAACACTTCTTGAAACTTACCAAACATCGGCTACATAGCACGTTGAAGACCTTATCTTGTTCTTAAACTGAATTAGCTGGTTTCACCATTAGAAATTGACTCAAATGTTACATTTTGAGAAACGTACTAACATTCACCACTTGTTTTTGTGATTCACTTATTTTCAATGAAGATATTTTTTAAATTAAGTATGGTGTACCGACATTTTTCAAAAACGTCTTGTTGAATATTCAATATGACCGGCTTAATGTTGCGCAACATAACATGATTTGATATTCCGCTTATGATGCCTTCAAAACCAGAATTCTAAAAATGTTCTACCATATTTATTTTTGCTAAGAAAAAATTATCAAATGTAAGAACCTAGAGTTTAGAAGTAGAATCAAAGATTTTATTGGTATTTAGTATAGTGCTAATGTACTGTTTCGGCAGATGTTAGTAAAAATTGCATCAATTGAGAATTTGAAAATTAAAAATAAATTCTGTGAAGAATTGAATATTTAATAGCATAAATAAATGACTTCAAATACCTTTGAAGTACTAAATATAGAACCAGTAAATTTTATTAAATTTTTTAACGTTAAGTTGGCCCTTTAATTTTAAGTAATAAATGATTAATATAACAAATCACGAATGTATTCAAGTACAGTGCTGGAATCTAGGCACAAAGGTAGCAAGTCTTTCTCGTGATCTGGGCTTTCCAGGTTAGAACATGGCTGTTCTTCTGTGTAGCAGCTGTAAGGTGTATGAATATGCCCCCCCCTTATAACAAGGGGTTGTGCAACCAAATGTGATGAGTCTGACATCCTCATATGAGATAAAGCCCTCGGGCGCTCAGGGGTCCATACTCTCAGAAGTTACT
>JAOUZG010019159.1:5211861-5245248 GCA_026289955.1 Argiope argentata
TTTTTTTTTCAAATATTAATTCATTTTTTATTAATTAATTAAAAACTAAATTTCTCGCCAAAAATCTTTATTTCTCCACTGTCAAATAAATAACGAATTCAGTTTGTTTTATCTTCACGCTAATGAGGTTAAGCTTACCATGTTTTCGGCCAAATATTTCAAACGATTCTGTTTATTTTCTTAGTGTTTGATGCTTTTAAAACTAAACATTGCTAATTAATCGATCTTTCGGATTCATTTTGAAGTATTTTAAATTAAAATAATACAGAATAAAGAAAATTAAAAATTAATCATCAGGATTACGTTACCTCAACTGTGGTAGAAAATCCACACAATTGCGTCAAATCCACACAATTCAACGCCAATTGATTGTGTTCTGATTTATCTTCAACGGATATGAACTTGATTTTGTTTGACCATGTATAATTGTTTGATCAATTATTTATATTAATTGTTATTTTTTAATAAATAATAACTAAAATGAATTTTTCTTTATTGACCTAAGTAGAAATTGACTTAAAATATTTCTTTAATATTATTTTTTTCTTCACTTTTCCAACATGATAGCAGGTAATTTAATCAAAGTTATAATTACATATCAACTTTTAAAATATGCAGTGTTATGCACCATTGTCTATTAAAAAGGAAAATCATCAAACTTCACTTTTCTATTCTTTTCTATATAAAATAAATTGAATTTTTTAAATAAAAATTTTCCATTTTTAATCCTTTGCCCTAACAGTTAACTTAAAAAAATAATTAATATTGCAAAATGGTTATGATAATAGTTTTTTTTTAAATTCGGAAGAATTAATGAACCAAATAAAAATTTCTTTCTTATATCCTAATACATAAACAAAAGTTTGTAATTTAATCTTCTAACTATTATTGTTCAATTATAGCAGTAGGCATTTACCTTTTTAATGTAAAAATGGATTAATAAAAATAAGATAAAATAAATGAGCAATGAGATGCAATTTAGATAAATATTCATCTAGAAGCTGCGAAGTATATTATAAAATTTATTTTGAACAAATTTAGTTTTATTTGATTTTTGGCTTTGTCGGTTTATAAATAATTTTTTTCTTTGTTTAATTTTAGTCCTTTCTTTTCCGTGAATTGGAAAATCAAAACCCGATTTTAAATGTTCGGTACTTTTCCCTCTCCAAAAGCCGTAAAAATCACCAATTGTTTTGTTAACGATTCGGCTAAAATAGTTCAAATGTCGCCAACGGCCATCGGAAACGAATGAATGTTACATTTTCTTGTGTTTATCACATCAATTGATTGAAAAAGTCAGTTACTCTTGCCTGAAAATTAACCAAATTAAAAGCTTTATAATAATTACCTAATAATACCTAGATAAAATAAAAATTTTGTCCCACGGCTTTCTAAAAAGAATTCTTTTTATTTAATCTTTCAGAAAACTTTGTTTCTAATTTTCCAAAGCAGAAGATCTAACCTCCATCCTAAAGTTCATAATCGTCCTTATAGACTGTATTGCCTTCAAGATGGAAGCAAAAGATATTAAAAATATAAAATAAATACGCCAAAAATATCAAATAATGAATTGAAATTTGATTCATTGAATATGGAATTTGAATTCATTATATACTTTGGATCGAATTCTCGATATAATTTCATTATAAGCCATAATTTCTCTCATCATTTATCTTTATTGTATTTCCAAACTCATTACTGCATTTTCATACGAGGTGTTTTTTCCCCAACAGATCGACCAAACGGAATAGATAAACTTACTCATCCATTATTTCAGCAATTTATAATAGATAAAAACTTTTTCCTCTTCAGTAGTATCATCATGATCTTAATTAAAAGGATAGTCAACAAAAAGTTCCATCATTATCCTAATATTCAGCATGCAGACACAAATTCCACGTGCATCCCTACGCGCTTTATCAGTATGCAATTTTGACAATAAACACTACATAGCTTCCAAAAGTGTGTACGAAAAAAATTCCTTTAAAAAAAATATGCATATGAATGTGAAGAGATTTAAGTGAAGCAACGTTTTATTTGGTGGTATATAGATAAGCGAATCGATAAAAAGGATGGGAAAAATAATCTTTTTTTATTTATTTATTTTTTCCTATTTTGTTCTTCGAATTGGGCCTTGGCTAAAGCACCCGATTTCACTATCTTCCGACCGAAAAAAGAAGAAAAAAAATCAATTGTGCTCATTAGTAGATGCATCATCGTATGTTTTGAAGTTCCCCCTCCCTTCTAGATCCAGTTTTTGATTTGGAATTACTATGATTATTTTTCTAGTAAGGGATTTAACGATTGCTCTAGAATGAGATTTCCCTCTAAATGCCACGATAGAAAGAAATTATCATTTCCATTCATTGCATTTGTTTTTATTGCTTTTCAAGGAGAATAAAAAGAAGAAGAAGCTTCATGTGTTTATTTTCCGTTTAAGAACAAAACAATGCGCATTCGTTGTTCTCGACATCCATTTGTTTCCCAGAGTTTTCTGGCGGAACAAGCTGGCTTCTTGTTGTTGTTTCTCGTTTGGAATGGAATAAAACGTTAATGATAGACTATCTCTATTTATTATAACGCTAATGATGCAGTGAATTGAAAAATGGCTCTTAATTAAGGTTTTTCAGCTGAAATTAAAGCAATATTTCTGCGAAAAATGAAATTTCACTTTTCCATTTTTTAAACTAATGGCTTAATTAAACTTCTTTAGTTTTTTTAAAGTAAGAAATAACTTTAAAAATTGTAATTTATCATTAAACTATGAACTACATTTGAATCTTTGAATTTTTTGAATTTTTTAAGAATTTAAATCTGTTAAGAATTATTAGATAAATACATATAAAAAACATAAATATATAGATTCGCTTTCTGAATGAAACTATTTATATTTATAGGAAAGGATTTTAATCTTTCCTATAAATATATAAATATAACCTTTATCTTTAAACGAGAACGAGCAATTCTTGTGTGTGTGTGTGTGTGTGTGTGTGTGTGTGTGTGTGTGTGTGTGTTATAATGGAATTACTCGTCAATGTGAATCGAATGGAATTAATTATAATGAAATTACTCGAATGGAATTAATCTTCAATGTGCGTGTGTGTGTGTAAATTAGCTGTAAATACTATAAATATTCATAAATAATGTTATTGTATAAAATTAATTATAATGGAATGACTCGTTAATAAGAAAAGACTGTTCTAAGGGTATTTATAACAGAAGATCATCAAATTGGATTAACCTGGTGATGTAGGTGTGTTAACGATATAATGAGGTCGTTAACAGTTTTTGTTACATGATAAAATGTGCAGTAGAAGCCGAGAAATAAAGATTTGTACCAAGAGAATGTTGAAGAAATTTCCATACTTGTCCTGAACTAGCGAGGGGTTTCTACACTTACTCTGCAGTGGGACACCATTTAACGTCACGGCTTAAGGAGGAATAGAGATTTAATTTGGAGAACAAGCTACTTTGGTTGTCTTAGCTTGAGAGAGTGTCTCATCTTCTTGATGTGCGTTCTATAGCTCCACTGTAAATGAAAGTTAGAGGATTAAATAGAGTTAATTCACTGTAAATTTGTGGCATGTGGTGCGCGTATTTAATACATGTTTTGTGTTTAATACATGTTACATGACAATAAAATTTGCATCTTCGCATCATTCTTGTGACAATTTTTGTAACAATATATTGATACTGTGTATCTTGGAAATGGTTTAAACGATATGGACCGTATTTTTAATTTAGATAAGGTATTACATTTTAGGTAATCTATATATCTATATATATACTTTCCTGAAATAACGGTGTTTTGCACAAAAATAAAGATTATTTATAACTAGCTATTAGAATAAGTATACTCAACTCCCGCTTCCAAGTGTGAGCATTGCAACATAGTGGTCAGCACAACATAAACGATGCATGCGTTTCGGGTCGTCGTTTCGATTCCCGCTTCTTGCTTTATTTTTTATTAATATATTTATATTAAATATTTTTCCTTTTTAAGTTTACCTATATAGGTGTCTTTCTGGGAATAAAACGAAATTATACAAATAAAATATTTTTATATCTAATTATTAGAACCCATTTCTATCTGCTCACATAGGGACAAGGTTTACGTATCTTTTACCCAATTTCATCATTATAAAACTCAGTATAAGATCAAAATTATAAGTAATTACAAATAAACCGTAAACTGATTACTCTATCATAACCAATTATTTTGAGTAGCATGCTAATCTAAGTATACCCATTGATTTTTAATTAAATTACTATTTTAACCCTTTAACGGGCACAAGCTGTTTTCTTTCAAAAATTTTATTGTACGTTATATTTGGAAAAAAGAAGTTCATTTATGACGAAAAAAAAAGCCTTTTTGTTAAAATTTTGTTGTTGTAATGTAGTTTATAACAGAGGTGGAAACACATATTTTCCACAATCCAAACCAAGTAATAACATTTTACTAACTTATTCAATAGAAAAATATGAAATATAAATAATTTCTTAAGTAAATATTATTTTTGTAAATCTATTTATTATTAGTTATTTCTAAATTTTAAATGTATTTATTACACATGAAAAAAGTGGTAGAAAAACCAAATACAATGTAAATTACCAAATGCATTATTTTAAATTATTCTGGTGAAACAACATAACAAGGAGCTGAACACAAAGTAACATTACATGATGAACCGTTTCTGGTTAATTTTGGAGCTACAATAATTGCAAAATATTTTAAAGCGGTGGTAAGATATTTACCACAGCCTTAAAAAGGGTTAATAGAAGGGAAAAAAGGAAGGAAGAATATATACGTAGTCAGTATGTAATTCACATTTCCATGGCAAATGCCATTAATAACAACAGCAAAAATATAATTATTTTCAGTTAAACACAATGCATATTAAGTTAAAAGGTAAAATATCTTACGATATTAATCACTTGTCTAGTTTTGTGTACTTTCTTCGCATCAAATAATTCTGTTCCTTTAAAACAGGAACAGAGCTTGTTTTCATAAATGTTATAATTCCATACAATAATTACATCAAACTCACAAATAGCTCATGCATTCTTTGGATGCTCATTTCATTCAAAGCCACAAAACTTTCCCGAAATAGAATTCTCATGTAATTAAACGTACATGTGTAAAACTAATCCCTCATTTATTTGTTCAAAGAGTCAAAAGAATATGTTATGCAATTATGTCACAAAAATGGAATTGCATATTGTATTAATTATCCTGGATAGCACGAATAAGGTATAATTTTAACAAAAGATTAATAATAAACACAAAATATTTCATTTGAATTGAATTAACTCCTATTATTTGAACCAATAGCAATTTGGTTTATTTCGACGGACTAACTTAGGTTTTGAAAGTTGATAATGCTTTTATGATTCTATCATTTCGATCATAACCCAAAATTAATAAAAAAATGTATTATTATTATTTAGGTATATTCAATGCTTTCTTTTTCCAAGATCTAACTTTTCGGCTTAATGCAAGCTGTAATGTACATTATTTTTTTTATCCAATGAAAGTTGACGAGAAATATGATGAATATTTTCTATGAATGGAGTATATAGCAAATAAATTAAATATTAGAAATCGTTATTGTTATCATTAATTTGAAAATATTTATCTTCTCTGTAAGAATTAATCTGTTAAGAATTATTAGATAAATACATATAAAAAACATAAATATATAGATTCGCTTTCTGAATGAAACTATTTATATTTATAGGAAAGGATTTTAATCTTTCCTATAAATATATAAATATAACCTTTATCTTTAAACGAGAACGAGCAATTCTTGTGTGTGTGTGTGTGTGTGTGTGTGTGTGTGTGTGTGTGTGTGTGTGTGTGTGTGTGTGTGTGTGTGTGTGTGTGTGTGTGTGTTTAGAAAATAGTCATATTTTATAAATAGCCACAATTAACGCTCTCGTAGACAAGACTGAATTTGCTTTATCTCATCTAATTAAAAAACATCTCAACTAATAAGTAGTACTGAAACTATTAAATATTAAAAATATTTATTGCTATTTTTTATTTGAAAATTTTTACTTTCTTTTGCTTTTTTAATTGACTGAATTTTAAGTTAACTAATGACTTAATGATTTCATTTTTTCCCCTTTTTTTCAGCTTAGAAATGATCAAGTTCTATTTAATTCATATATAGTAATTGTTTTTATTCATAGTTTTATTTTTTTAATAGACACTTTTAGCAAACAACACTCTCTTTTACAAGATGGTTGTATTTTATATCTATTCATAAAGATATTTACGTGTTTGTGATGCGTGCGTTCGTGTGCTCTTATATGTATGTATGCTGTTTTCTAGTAATAAGCTATGAAAATGCTATTATGAAAACATGAAATTAACATTTCTAATTAACCAACCAAGCCACTTAAAATAAATTAACATAATTCTAGTGATATTAAATTATTTACGCAATACTTTCCCGAATTTAGCAAGTTTTTAAATTATTTGTGGCATGATTTTCAAACAAAAATTCTATTTCCGCCATGAATTTCAAATCCTTTTCATAATTTCTTCAAATATTTAACTACGAGATATTCTCCCATAGTTGGACGCTAACCAAGAAAAATTATATTTATTATCAGTGCATTGAAAAATAATTAGTTAGCTTTACTACTAGAAACAGCATACAATTTTAAATCTGATTACATGGACAAACACGATTTTAATGACAACATGATATTATGGAATTAAATTCCATTAAAAGTATTTTTGTATACAATAAATAGACCAAACTATTACTGTAAGGTAAAACGACTTTAATATTTATCATAATTTGATACTTAATTATGGTTATTAACATTTGGTATTGATAACTTATTGATATTTGACATATCAATGTTTCAAATTAAAAGGATTTAAACTTTGAAAATTATTTAAGTAAATCATATCACAAAAATCGTTATTTTTTTAAATGATGTAAAATTTCTTTTCTAAGTGATAATATTTGTAATAATGTTTAAATTTTTTAAATTCGTCTGTCCATCAAGGTTTATTTGTAACACTAAATCTAAAACTGGTAGTATTAGAAAATACAGGTGATCTGTCGAGCGCCTACAGACGTACACACATTTGCATTATTAGATGTTCCTACTCTTTCTTCTGGAATGCATATTTATATCAATCATTTTTACTGATCTATTATTAACAATTTTTGTTTCTCTTGATTACATAATCCCTTTACTTATAAAAGTTCTGGCACGATAAGAATTCGTGAGGAGAATTTGAATTTTTAAGCTATTAAAACACAATGAGAACTTTAGTCTCATTTAGTTTAAATTTTTTTCATTTAAAAATAAATGAATTCTTAAGATTAAAAGACATTTATAAAGTCCCTAAAGACTAAGATTTTAGTTTCAGTTCTAGAGAAACCGACGGAATTCGTAGCCGAATTCTATAATGATCATTAAACTTTCATCATTATCCGACCTCTTAATTGCTCAGTTAGAATTTCGCATTGATGAATTCCATCATTAATGGATCCTGGAAGTTTGCTTTTCAAATCAGCTGTTTTCGGATACCCCTCATTTCAAAAGACTATAAATTATCTTCTGCATTCAAATGATCTCATGTTTCATAGCTAACTGTAGACACTTAACTATTATTTAATAGTTATGGCATAAAATTTGGAATCCCTAAGAAAAAAGATCAAAACTTGAATTACTGTATTACAATGACGTTTTCATAGAGGTGGTTGGAATATCAGCTTCCAGTTTAAAAGATTATAAGTAGTTTCATTACTTTTGCTTGTATTTCTGATACCGTGAACAAAATATTGCGTTTTTAAAACTCACAGGGGAATTACAAATCAATAATTTAGAAATGATGGAAGATAGAAGCATATCTTTTGTACAAAAAGGATTAAATAAATCTTTTAAATAATTAATAATTTTAGCCGGGGCCGGGATGGCCTGTATGGTAGAGAGTTGGACTCGTACTCCTTAGGTTACGGGTTTGATGCTCACCGGCCAAAAGATTCCTCGAGGGTGTGGCGGTTGGCGCTCGTTAATTCTGTTCGTGGTCACAAAGTCCTCCACATCGAGAGTAATGTCACCTGGGGTACTGGGTCAGAGGTGATCGTTCTCTGTTCCAGGTTAATTATGATCTGAGATGTATGAATGAATTTGCATGAATGTAGTCCGCCCCTTAAAAAGGTTTTGACGTGTGTGTAGCTAAGTCGTACTCTTGATCCTAGATGGCGCTACTTGTAAAACAAGGATACGCATTTCATAGGCTTTAAATCTGCTGATCATATCAGCGGAAACTTGTCCACGGCAAGTGCCATTAGTCACAACACACATAATTTTACCCACAGAATGTTTAGATAATTGGAAAGATGCGGTTAATAATAAAAAGAAACTACTTCTGAAAGCTTTATAGGTTGCCGTCCAGTAGGTACTATCATGGAAAAAATCTCATATCAGTTTTTGATATTAACTTCAACGGACTCAAGAATGAATAATGAGTTATTATTTTACATGAAGAAATGAGCATTCAGAAACAAAGCAAAGCAGAACAGAATTACATGCAAGAAAAAAACTTGAAATTAAACTGATGCAGCTAACTTCTTTTAAATAACAGCAATAGTACTAATAGTTTGTAGTGAGAATTCATTGTAAATCATTTCAAAAAGAAACTTCTCTTATCTATTTGCTCGAGCTCAAATCAATTACTGACTTCCCTTAGATTTGTCTCATAGTTTCTGTCACTCGGTCACATTGATTCCGTAATCATGAGGCTTGATTACAGGCTCATCAAAATTCCATTAGAATTTGGAACTTTTTTAACACCAAAACCACCAAGTCGCCAAATCGTCTCCAATACTGAAATAATTAATTTGGTATTTATTCAGCATCCATCAAAGTTATCTGTAGAACTCTCTTTTTGAACATGACACTTACTAAGTAAAGAAACAATAATACAATTTAGTTACAGTATAAACATGTCAGACGAGAAACCAGACTTTAAATACTTCCGTGAGCAACATTTATTTGTTTATGTTCTGCCATATACCCAAAATTGATGCTTTATTATGTGAAAATATGGCTTCATATTTAAATTCTAATCTTATGGATGGAAAATTGTAGAACGGTCGATTGTAAACCGCTATCACGATTTTGTCTTGTTCTATGAAACGTATCATCCCTGTCATTACAGATACATCTAGTGGTTTAAACTATAATTCTGACAGTAAAATTATATTTCTGAATAACAGTAACAAAAATTCTTTTCTGTGCTTGTGAATTTTCTTTGATTTTGCTAATTATAATTGATTTTTAAAGTTCATCCCGATTTCTGAGACATTTCGTATTTCAAATCGGCGATGTCTAAGGAGGAAAATGTGCAAGCATATTTAAGATAAAACCTACTTATCTTTATGAACATCTTTTCAGTTAAGAGTCAATTTAAATAATTTGTTTCTGGTTTCCCGCCAATTAATTCAGTTGCCCAGAATTCAGATCGAATGAGGCAGAAGAAGAAGAAAGATAACTCTTTCTTAATGGCTGGCAAGCTCATTTCTCACAAAGGAATAAAGTCTTTTCCGAATTTTTAGGGGCAAGAAAGAATTTCTGAAATGCTTTACTTGTTTTATTCCTGGAGGGCTGACAAATGCTAAGTACATGTCAACGCCACAGTCGTATTTAAAGAGAAGAACACGAAAAAGCTCTTCCTTTTCTGACCCGTCTGCACTGTGGACGGACGGACTTCCTCTCCCCTTTTTGAAGAAACGCTTTTGTTTGCCTCCACCTCCCACCCTCCTACCATTGCCATTTGAAAATAAATCGAATAGATCTGGGAGAACAGAAGTCGAATCGAATATTTCCTGATGAGAACAAAAGACAGTTCCTCTACCCCAAATTTCTGGGTTTTTTCCCTCCTGTGTCGAAGATGGTTTTCTTGTGTTATTCTTTTGTACTTTCTTTTCTTGTAATCTTGTTTCTATGACTAGAGGTAAATTCGATTTTACAAATGAAGCGTTATTGGTCTCCTGAAAAAAAGAAGCTTTTGTTTTGGAAATCGGAATTGAAGAATAGGCTTTCTTTGTTTTTTTTTCTTTCAAAATCAGTAGAATTGAATTATGCGCGCTGCGGAGTACAACAGAATCTTTGTTGTTGCATTGTTTGACTTTTATAACAATGAAAAGATTTATAACTTTAACCAAATCTAAGAGTTATTTGATAATGATTATTATTATATTCATGCTACGTTTATAGTTTTATAGAAAATTGTAAGTGATATTGGAAGAAATAGCTGGATGTTTTATTGGTTTTTGTTCTGAAAAACAATATCCTTTTCATTTTTTATGCACTAATTATTTCCAATATTCTTTTAAAAAGGCTCAAAATGTAATATTTTATAATGACAGACCATAAACTTTTTTTAAACTCATTTTCATGATTTGGTAATTATTTTACATTCTTTTTATTTCAATGTTATGACACTTTGATTCTTCTACCTCATTTCATCAACACACTGTAGGAACCATTACTTGAACAAAATTTGACAGATGTAAATTACGTGTTGAGAAATAAAGTTTTTAAGAAAAAAAGGAGAATATTCATATATTAATGAATCTATTATCTTCATGTTTGAATAAAATAAAAATAATATTGCAAATAACAGGATTAAAAGACATAATACTTCGGTAATTTTTTATTCAATATACTTTTATTTTATTATTATGAGATTTTAAAAATTCGGCATCAGTTCATGAGCATTTTAAAGGGAAAAATGTATCATAATTATTTTTTAAAAGAAATGTTATTATTGCACGCATGATGTTAATAAATAATATTTTCGCTATAAAAATTAAAGTAAAAAGTATAATTATTTTAATGAAATCCTTATCTACATATTTGAATAACGGATACAATACAATTATACAATTTATTTTGCAAATATAATGGTTAATTGATATTTTGATGACCTTCAAAAAATAATCTACCCATATCATAATATGAAGAGAATGCTTTTAGTTATTCATACAATTAATTCATCAAAATATTTCATACATTTTGTTAAATTAAAGATATCAAAATATTACTGTAGTAGGCAGCTTTCAATCCAAAGGCAATAATTTTGAAATACACATGAACAACGATCGTAGTTAAGTAGAAAGCAAACCGACTAATACAATTTCAAATAAATTCAAGACTTTTAAGCATAGAAATAATTAATACTTTATATTCTGGCAATCTTGAAAGTACTGTGATTAAGTTGGAGAAGAAATATCTTTGTGCATCTTTTGTATGATTTTTCGGTTGATATTTGAGAATTGAAGTGTCGTTGTTGTTGTTTTCAGATATTTATCTTATTTTTCTATTCGGTAGTCTTGAAGCGCGATTTTAGATGTAGAAAAACGAAAATAAAGTGTAAATCGGTTTATGGTGCCTTAGTTACTTGATTGAGGGAAAAAAATTCATGAGATAATTTTACAATAACCCTTCAGATATTTCTTTACAGTTCTGTTATTAGATAATTCTTCATAAAACTCAGAAGTTGAAATTGGGTAGTGATTTCTTTTTCTTCCACATTGTAGTAAGACATTCAATTATCATACAAAGATCTGATCGAATTATAATAAATTAAAGAAATAACAGGATTTTCAAATACGTAAATATTACTAGTTGAAAATGTTCTTAGTGGCAAAGTTTTAAAAAGGCATAATCCATCCGAGAATTCAAAAATATTTCAACACAAAATAACTCGAAACACGGCTATTATATTTCTGCTCTTACTGATAAGTCATGTTTTAATTTATTAGGGAATCAGCAATTTTAAATATCCTTATTTTATGTTTTAGGCAATTTTTTAATGTTTATTTTTCTAACTTATATACTCATGAAGTGTACTAATCTAAAACAATTTCTATTGATGATCATTCATTTAATCCATTTGAAAAAATTGTGTTTCTTCCTGTTCACTTTTTTTTGCTAATAATTTCAATATTCTTTTAGACATCGTCAAAAAAATCATAATAATAATTATTATGTTCAATTTTTTACTAACCACAATTATATGATTACATCCATCATCAAAAAGCTGTAATTTGTAATTCATACTTCACCCAATAGTTGCATAATGTTAAAGTCATAAACTATGAATAAATAAAAAAAAGTCGATTTCTTCGTCAAACACATTTTTTTTCAAAAGATGCTAACAAATTTATGAAACATAAGCATCCTCTCATTTTAAATGAAGTAATAATTTCAAAATAAAATAAATTCACAATTATGCTTCCTTTCATGTTGTTAAAAGCGTTTCGAGATCTTTATATTATTAGAAATTCTTTAGAACTTTCAACAAGCATTTCAGATTGGTATTTAGTTTCTCTTAAAAACATTTCTATAATATTTAAAAATGGTTTGGAATATTTGCAGGAAATTAAAATTGCAGATAAATTGCAGGCAGGTTGGAAATAAAATTGCAGGTAAAATCTAATGCTCTATAAATTTCAAAATGTTAACTAAAAATTTCTATAAATTGATTTAACAATTTCAAAAATTCTTATAATTTTTATATTTTATATTAATACAATATGTTATAATGTCCAAAAAAGAAGGCTAAAAAATCGCTACAAACTTTTAAGAAGTTCCACATCTGTATAAAATGTAGAAATATTCGAAAATATTCTTGAATATTTCAAAATTTGCTACTTAATTTTTAGTTTTAAAAGTTCATATTAAAAATCTATGGTATATTACGCTTCTTATGTTGTCATTGCGTTTGTATTAGTATAAGTGTTAGACATCTCTAACCCTCACAATATTTTTGTGAAATATTTTTTTTTCATATTTGTTTAAAAATAATCTTTTGAATAGGAAGAAACTTGTAATAAATATATACACACTAATTTTAATTTATAATAAGCTTTAGAATTGTTAAAAGTTCTATTGCCTTTTAAATAGCAAGATTAATTCTTTTAACAGAATTTAATTTATGATAGCGCAAAAATTTATATTTGATTAATCATGGCATGAAAAAAAACTAATTAAATTAGTTTATTATGAAGCTTAATTTGAATCTGAGAGCTAATAATTCACAATATAATTTAAATTCTAAATAGTTGAATTTAATATTAAACCTCTGAACCTTATTTGATCGTAGCTGAGATTATAATGAGTATATGACTATTAATAAATGTGCCTTATTCATCACAATCAGTTCTAATTAGTTTTTCAAATATAGTGTAGTATTCACAAAACTTTATTGGGCAGAATTCCAAGTTATTACTAAAGAGATATTAATATAACTAAAATAAACAAACAGAAATCAAATTTTTAATCAATATTTCCAAGGTTTATCTGTGTACAATATGTATTCTAAGTACTAGAATTTTATTCTTTCCTATAAAATAAAGATAAAACACTAGTATTTACCCCATTAATTCATGTAAAAATGAGCTTTACAATGGTACTTCTAGTCTTAGAAAGCGAAATTTGAAATAAAGAGAATAAACAGCAAATATCAAAAGCTTTCATTTTTCTATTTTTTAATGAAGGCTTATTTACTATTTTGAGCTGATTAAATGGAATTGAAATCGCAAGAATATGAAGAAATTAAAGTAGCTTCTTCAAGAAGGAACAGCGATAGTTATTATTATTTTTTTGCTATTTACCCCTACTTAATTTCACGATATGCATCAAATTTCTTTCTTAATAGATAATGAAACCAACCAAGTTTTAAAAACCAATAATTAAATGTCTTTCAATTATCTTCTTTGAAAATTATAAAGATATCTGTTCGTGAAAACTATAAAGCAAGAAATCCTTTTTATCTTTTCGAGATGTACAAGAATTCTAAGATGACACTGACATGTTTATTAAATTATCTAGCATAAAACTGACATTACAGGATTATAACATCAAAAATTCTTGTACTTTCTTCTTTCACAAATAATAGGCTTGCTTGCTAGGAAGAAGAAAAAAAATTAAGCTTTATCGAAACTGCAAGGATTATTTCTTAAAACTCCAATTCTTAATGAAGAATCTTCTAGATAGCGTCTGGAGAAACTAGTCGCATTCGTTAAAAATGAATCAGAACTAATAATTATTTTCAGAAAAATTTATTCAACCAAGTCATTTATATTTCGGATTATTTCTTAATTTAAATATCTTCTCAGTAATACCTTATTAATTAAAAAAAAAGAACTGGAGAAAACTATTTTATCTTATTTCAGAGAAAATGCATCTCTAGATTTAAAGCATTTCAACGATAATCCAAAAATATTTTTGGATTATTGTGCCATGGATTCAAATACATTTCTTTTAGATAATTGATTTTCTATTTTTGTGATGCAATGTTTATCTTAGTGGGAGTGGCCTTCCGGCAATTCTTAAAATTCTTTTATAACTTTGAGAGCCTTCTTTTTTGCTTACTGAATATAATTGTGAGACTCGAGAAGAATACCATGAGGGTTCATACATTTTTTAAGAGTCTTTTAAATGAAAACTGAATCCCCATAGAATAGTAATAGTAATTGGTACATTTTAAACGTATGTCTTTGATAAAAAATAGTTTGGAACAGTTTATTATCAGACAATCTTTAGCTATTTTTTGGTAATTAATTGATGTCAAGTGGTTATACACAAATACATGAAAATCGAATATGATTTTGGAACGTTTTTTTTTTCATACCGATTAGAATCAAAATTTCACATAAAATTGTAACTGTAGTCTCGATTGAATTGTTATGACAATATAACAGCATATATTGGTGATTTGTTTTCAATATTTTGGTACGGTTTGGCAAGGCTGATAAAAGGCATCAAACTCTCCTAACCAAAACAACACCATGTTCACACATGATAAAAATGTTGCCATAAAGAAAAGAAATTAAGCCTTTAAATATATCACAAATTCTGAGTAATAAATGATATGAATAAAGGAATTATGTAAATGCACGGCTTTCTTTATTTTATTGCAACTTTTCTAGATTTGTAATGCCTTGGCATCCCAGGGCATTGCAAATTAACATAAAAGGTCGTCTCACATTTAAATTGGTTGCAATGTATTCAACAAACATAACAGTTTATTTTGCTTGGAATACTTAAAGCTAATAATTGATTTACTCCGGATTTATATTTCAATGGCATTCATTGGTATTTTCCCATCGATAATGCAATGAACTTTTTAAAATAGTTGTACAGAAGTTAGAATCATTTTCAAACAGAATTACGGTTAACTGATACCTCTAAACAATATTAACTAAATTACTTGCATTTAAAAAATAGAATTTAAAAAATGTGTTTCTTTTATACTTTTAAGCTTTGAAAATTGTGCAGTACATTTCGAATAAGATTAAAAACAGAAATACTTGATTGTTATAAATTATAAAATTTCAACATTTGAATTCATTAAGAAATTGCCATTTTCACAAATCTAAATTTTGTAGTTCTAATTTCACTTATTCTATCTGGATACCAAAAAAGGTTTACACATCAATTTCTATTTACATAGAGAACCAGAAGTAGATAACTCCGAATGGCCATGTAATATATTACATCTTATTTCCATAGTATACAGAAGATTTTCTTCTTCGGGTACTTCTTTTTAATGTTGTTGTTGCTGTGCTTGATTTTCACTTCTAGCAGAAACATTTTGGGGGATTCTTCAGATGCAAAAGGGAAATTTATATGCTTCTTGTCTGCTCATTGGTTCTCTTCTTGTAGACAGAATTCCCTGATGAGAGCCGTAAGCAATGGCAATCAAGATGAAGGAAATGTTGCAAGTAACGCTTACTATTCCTTTATTTTTTATCCTATCTCTACCTTATTTGCTTTTTTAAACCACCTGAGAATACTTCTTTTGGTGCTGAATCTTGTCAAAATAAACTTAACTTTTCATTTTCTTCTTATAATAAAAAAATGTATGTTACTTTGGTTTGATTGAATTACCATCTATTTTCTTTTTATAGTTGGAAATTGAACTCTGAAAGGACAATCTCAGACGATTATCACTGAAATGTTTTACGAAATACTCCCGCAAAAGAAGAAAACTTTTAAAGTGTTTGTTAATTGATTCAGTTAAGGTAAATTAATGACATATTTTATACTGATGCTAGATATACCTCATCATAAAAGAACCATGGTGAAATTTCAAAGATCATAATAAAGTATTTTAAACTCTGAACCTCTGTACCACACCAAAGATGCACATGGAATTTTTATGTCGGTTCCGATATATATCGATCTCACATACCAGAAGTGATAGTCTGGTTGATAAAGCGTTGTATTCGCATTCTTTAGACTTCGGGTTCAAACTCGCCAACCGCAGACTCTGTGGTGGCTGGAACACGTTAAATCTGTCGTGAAAACAAAATCATCCATGTCGAGAGTAATACCACTGGTGGGTTATGGGTGGGAGGTGAATGTTCTCTGTTCCAGATCTAAATTACGATCTGTGGACGGATAAATGAAAATGCATGAATGAAGTCAAATCCGTACAAAATGTGGGAGCTAGACGTGTGGGAGCTAGAAGTCAGATTTCTGTCTTCAAATGCTCAGGGATCCTCAGCTTCAGAGGCCAATGCAACACTCCTTCCAACTTGAGAATCAGGAAATCATCAGTCTCAAATTCAAGACTTTTCTAGCTGGTCATTTCTGAATAGAATGTTTTTTATCATTTCACTTTTGACCTAAGAATCAGTAAATCACTAGTCTCAAAATCTAGCCCTTTCCAGGTGAACATTTATTTCGAGAATGTTATTTGCTGTTTTATTTTTGGGCTTTATTGGCTGTGGAACACTGCAATTTACGTTTGCTAACAATTACTGATTTATAAAAGCAAATTGCAATAGATTTTATATTTTTTTGTTGTTTTAATTTTACCTAGCTGTAAACTGTTAGTTATTAGCAAGGTCTATGAGTATTATATTGAAAAGAATATCATAAATCCAAGCTAAGTTCTAAGAAAAAAATATGAGTCATTAGCTTATTTTCTCATTTTAGCCTAAGATTTCATTAATACAAAATTGCATCTCCATATAATTCAATGAAATGTTAGCTAAATTCTGAAATTCTTCGGTCATAAAAAGGGGAGGGTGGAGGAATCCTACTTCTCTTTAGAAAACTCAATGCTTCCAACTGATAAGCTCGTATTGAAAATGGATAATTCATGGCACATTAATTTTCTTGTCTTATGCAACTAAGACTCCTTCAATTCAACAAGAAAATGTTTTTGTTTAGCTCAAATCACCCTTATTGTAATTTTGATATTTTATATAGAGTATTGTACTATTTTTTTTTTCTTTTATGTTTTTTTCATATTTATTTTTATTTTAATAAATTTTTCATTTAAATAGAAGGTATCATAAAATTTTGATTATTAAATTTTGATTTAGTTTCAATAAATTCGGAATTTTTACTGTGTGTAGGCAATAGCCTATCTTTATATAATTTTAAGAAATTTTTAGATGGAAAACAGGATTTTTTCGTTTAAATTCTCTCTATATATTAAAAAGAGAAGCAGAAAAAGAAAAAAAAATATTAGATATCTAAAGCAATAAATCATTTTTAACTTATGAACCCACATTCCTTTTTTTTATATGAAACGAGTTATATCTAAATAACAGAGAAAGGATTAGGATGCCCATTACATTCTATAGTTCAAATGATTTCACAGTTTCACAGAAGAATATTTAAATATCTCATTCTTCACGACTCTAACTTAAAATTTTTCAAAGACGTTGATCAAAAGTAATGGAAAGATGCTAGTAACTTTTCATGATTAACTTATAGCCCATATTTATTATCATTTGAAAACACGATATTGTTTTGTATAAGAAATTTTGATCTCACTGAAATTTACGGTAAAAAATATTTGCAGCCACTTTCACCGGTATTGGATTAGTGTGTATGCTTCTTTGACATCAGATGTATTTTGGAATGGCTAACGAAAGACTATGATGCCATAGCTGTTATTTCATCACAAAATCGGTCGAGTTCCAAAACTTCGTTTGCCAGGGAGAAAAAAAATTGAAAATGAAAGTTTTATTATTATTATTATTATTATTATTATTAGAGAGAGAGAGAGAGAGAGAAGTCCTGTAATTGTTTCATTTATTTTATATGTACAAATTTGAAATTAATTTTTAATGCAGCGTTTGGAGTATGAAGTTCAAAAACTCAACACAGTTAAGTATTTTCTATGAAAATATCATATTTTAATATTTGCAAAAATTTATTATTTATTGGTTGATTTTTTTTTATTCAATTCCTTACCAGAAATATCATCTGATATTAAATATGGCAAAAATTGTTCATGAAATATCATAATAGTTATACTGTCTTATTGAATATATTAAAGATAATATAAAATGTTTATGAAAATACATACTTAAAATATCGAAAATTCATCAAATCCCGAGATCGAAAAAAAATTACGCCTGAAAGGCTGAATGAAATACTTACAATAAGCGTTATTATAAAAATTGAAATTCCTATACATTCAAAATTTCAAATGTGTTAACAATTCTTTAGAAATTAAACATATCACAAGCTTATTAAAAGTTAAAATTTGTAATGAAATTTGTACTTAGAGTATTTCAATTAGTGCTTTGTGTTAATGCAAATTTGTTTTTAAGCATATAATATTCTTATAAAAAACACCTACTTTTCAGAAACTTAATTAAATTTTCATTATTCTAATTATTCTTGTAAAAAGTAGTATCAATGTTTACTCTTATTGGCCCAGGCATGATTTCATTCTTAATGATAATTTTATACTTTTTTTAAAATAATAATAATAATAATGAACAGTTTAAATAATAAATTGTTTATGTAATCATTAGTTCAACTATGTAATAGTTTAAAAAAGAAGAAGAATAAAGAGTTTAAATAAATAATACTAGTTCTAAATAAGAATAATAGTTTGAAATAATAATAGTAGAATAAAATAATAATTATAAAGTAAAAATAAAATACTTCTTTAAAATCGGTATACATTTCCTCTAGAATATAGTTGAAAATAAGGGAAAAGTTTATCATTTATTCACTTCAACACAATAACATATTTGCTTTTATTTGTATATCGAATATTTATGTACTAATTTTGGTGATAAATAAAATTTACAAAAACACAGAATCAAATTTTTCTTCTTTTTATTTATATAAATTATATGCATGTGATAAGTTATATTTTCCTATTAAATGCATAGTTACAGCATGAATCTTGAAATTTTTGGACGAATTATTTTAAATTTCTAATTAATTTTTTATTGATCTGATTATAAATTTACCAAAAAGTCTGTTTAATTGGATTCAAAAATACAGTTCTGTAATAGGAATTGCAAAGAAATATAAAGAAAATGATATCTTCGATCATAAATTTCAAGTTATCATGTGAGAACATTAATAGTTTTAAATCATTATTTATCTTAATTAATGTAAGCCGTTAACCAATTTAAACCACTTTGAAACCAGCACCAGACTTCTCTCTCTCTTTCTCTCTCTCTTTCAAAGAATGCATCTGCTTTCAAAGAAGCATACATAATACTAATGCAATACTGGTAAAAGCAGGTAAAAATATTTTTCACCGTAAATTGCGGAAATATCAAAACTTCCTAACCAAAATGATATGTTTTCTCATGTTCTGATAATAATAATAAAAAATGCACAAGTAAATTTGAGTATCCAAGAATGATGTTTAATCATTCTTTAAAATTCCTCTCTGATAATAATTTTATGGAAATAGTCACTTCAACGTTTGTAGTCGAAGGCAATCCATCATTTTCAATGACAAGAGCAAAGACAGTTGAAATATGGATTAAGTAGTAGCAAAGCTGGAGTTATTTAAATGCCGAGATGATTTATTGCTGTCAAGATAAATGCTGAGAAAATTTTTCATCCTACGTTGCTTGACAATCGGACATCGAGAAAGAGAGCAAATACTTTTGATAATAAAAAAAATCGAATGTCTTTTAAATTTCAAGAAATTTTACTTTATACTACAAATAAAAAAGATTTACGAAGAAAATATAGAGCAATTAGCATCCCTTGGCATATTTAATATTCCATAAAAAAGGGCTTTCAAACAGGATTTTAATCATTACAAAAATGAAGAGAGATACCATCTTTATTTTCAGCTTGCCATACATCATTCAAAAAAAGACATCTCTTTTAATCATAAATTTTACGAGTTCGTGCGCTTCTCACAAGTGCGTAGATTACAACTTATTTTACAAAAGGAAAATAAAAAGAAAGAAATTATATCATTCAAAAACACAGATTGCAAATTGTATAGATTTAAAAAAAACACTATTTTATTTGATGACATTTTGTCATTTCGTGTTTTATTTTTTGGTGTTCTTGTACTATATTTCTAAACTTAAAAAAGGCTTATAAAAAGGGCTGTTTACACATTTATTTTCTTTACATATTTTTCTGCCATTATTTCAAAAAAAATTCTATTTTTTTTAATTCCATTGCATTCTTGTTGATAAACTATTTTCATAAAATGTATTGGTTATTATTAAACTAGTTTAAACTTATTTTATAATATATTTGATTTATTATGAATATAAAAGAACATTAGAAACTAAGTAGGATATTTTTTTAAGTTTAAGCTCCTTTAAAATTTATATTAATTTTTTTGATATGCATTTTTATTTTTTAAATACTTATTAATATTGAATGGGGGGTCATTCGTTTCATGGGAAATATGACACAAGTTGCTTAAAGATTATTTCTTTCAGCCCACTTATTCATCTAATAAGAATAAAAATAGAAGCAATACATAAATTCTAATTCTTCAGTTGAATAATTTTATGATGAATAACAATAATTAGGTTTTACATAACTCAACTTCCTTAAATGGGATTTACTGTATTTTTATTAATACACAAAAAATAATTGTTTATTTTTTTCCTTTCATATATATTTATTATCACTAGAGAAAATAATGTTGTTTTGGTTTGAAACTTATTTATTGCTTTTGAGGAATCAATTTTTCGGTTTTAGGGTTATTAGAAAATAATGCATCAGGTTGTCTCATTTGGTGATTTATCGCCAGCTAAAGTTTCAACTTGATTTCTAAATTATTCATTCTCAGAATTCCTATAAATTGTCTTAATTAATTTAATTCATTAACCAATATAAATCAATTGAAAACAATCACAAGACTATCAGATTAAGTATGCGTCGATATTTAGAAAAACGGTGCATTTTTATTATCTCAAAATCGATCGAGCTCCAAAAGCTTGTTTGTCAACTATATTATATATATTTTTTGATATTTTATTTATTCATAAAATAGAATTACTGACACTTTCCAAATATTCAATTCTAGTTAATGAAATAAATTAAAATGTTTGTTTCTCTGTAATATACTATGTATAAAAAAGAAGAAAAACTTATTAAAACTATTAAGAGAAAAATAGTGTGACTATTAGAATATGTTGAGGGAAAATATAAACTTTTTAAACTGAATAATATTTCAAAATTAGTTTTTGAAATTATTCAGAAAAAAAATTAATTTATAAAATCTATTCACAGATAAAAGAAATTATTGGTGTATTCAGTTAATTTTTTTAAGTAATTGGAGATGCTTAGTTGAATAAGTAATTTCAAGTAAAAATCGTTTCAATTTTAAGATACGATAGGCTTCCGTATGGGAATTTATACCGAAAGATGAATGAACAACGATTTTTTTTCCCATTTCAAAAACAGCTCTATTTTTCCAAAATATTTAGAAATCATTATCAGATATAACTTTCAATAAAGAAAGAAAAAAAATTAAAATTTATAAAAATATTTTTAAATATAAACGTTTTTTTATTTACCAAATTAAATTAATGTTTTTTGTTCCTCTCATAATTTAGCTGGTTTCTTTTTTTCTATACCATAATTTTACTTTTGCATATTAAGTTATTTGAATCTGTTAAAAAAATTTCAAATAAATCAGAATATTGAAGTATTTTTTTTTTTACTACTGGAAGTTATTTTCGAGAAATTTTAAAGAAAATTGGGATAAATGATGATAACAAATATCTGTAGTCATGGTCAAATTGACAGTGACAACTAAATAATCATATCCAATCCCATTCAATGAGACTATTTACTTGGAAAGAAAACGAAAACATAAAATATATAATGCCATTTAAAAATTAACCAGTTGATTTGAAATACTCTACATGTAAATATTATTCAACAATATTTATTTTTCTACATTTTTAATGATTATTTTTCTATTCGTTCCATGGTTGAAATATTGCTTCACATATCCATAAAGAAAACCAAGTTATATAATACAATGAATTCCTTAAGAGAAATGATAATAAAAAATATTTGTAGTCATGTTCAAATTGATGGAGACAGCCACAGTGACAATTAAATTATTATGTCCAATTTTATTTAATAAGCCTATTTATTTAGACAGAAAATGAAAACGCAGTAGATATAATGTCATTTACAAATTAACCAACCGATTCGAAATTTTCACTTGTGAAAATAAATGTACAATATTCCTTTTCAAACATTGTTTGAAGAAAATTCCTGCTTGCAATATTATTTCACATTCCAAATATCAAAAAAAAAAAATGAAATCTCATAGAAAAAAATTTGTTTATCAAGTAATATTTTTGGCCGTATTCTTTCAAAATTAATTTCTCAATAATATACTTTCAATTATTACGACTTCAAATTATATGACAATCATTTGAGAATTAATATTTATTAATAAATACACAAGATAAATAATCATTTAGTTGGTCTTCTTAGTGCTATACATCATAGAAGCAAAATCATGGATGAGTCAATGTTTATCTTCTATTGTTCCATTTTTTTTTACTAAAATTTTAATATCCGTCTCACTCTTAAACAATTACTACCACATGAAAAATTTTCATTCATCATTATTATTATTCATCATTTAATTGGATGTCTTTCATTGAAGAGATGAACTCGCTTTGTGGAGCGGAATTCTAATTAGTAGTTGCTGGAGACAGATGACAGGAATCTTTCAGAATGGGATTCAAACATTAACCGAGGTAATCGAAACGAAACAAGCTCTCCCCTGCCCAGTAATGAGTTTATAGTTGAGTTAATTAAGTCGTGGAAATGGCTCATTGGAATCGCTGATGTTTACACAGAAAGGCAAAATGTAATCTTTGATTTTTGGAGATATGCTGTCGTGGAAATTATGCTCTGCAATCAGTGATGTTTGAGAGTTGCCTGATTTAGTTTTCGACGGTAGAATTCTCTGAACGAGAGATAAATATGTCATGTTTGAAATCATTGCTTTCGTTTTAATTAATATTTTTAATTAATAAGTTGTTCTGTGTTCTTGCCACCGAAAATTTCAGAGTGGGCTGTTGAGATAAAATGTTTTCAAATTTTTCTGTATAAAATGAAAAATTGGTTTGTTTTCTTTTTTAAAAAAATATAAGAAACCTTAATTAAACGAAATTGTTTTAAAAAACGTCAAATAGCGAGATTTTAAAAGTGTTTTCGAGAAAAAGTTTTGGGACATAGAAAAATATTTACTGTTTAGGGCATTCCCTTTTAAGAATATCTCAATATTCAGCCATGATTTTATTATCATGTCAGAATATGATGTGGTTTTTGGGATGAGGTTCTTGGCTTCAACAAAAATAAATTGACGAAAAATAAAAATTTTATTATCTGTCGGAACAACTCAAAAAATCAGCTTTTAATAACGCCTTGCCATCACCTTTACTAAAGCACTGATAAAAATATAAATGATTGTAGCAAATAAAACCTAGAAAAATGTCATTTTGAGAACGTGATTATATGAAATAAAATAAATAGGAAATATAAAATATTTTTTGAACAATAAATGCAAGACAAAGTTTTTTGGATCGTTTGCAATACTAAAGTGACTCATTCAATGAAACAATTAAGATGAATAAGATCACGTGGTGCTTGGCCATTCAAGAAATGGAATTCTGGCATGATACATTGAAATACGAATGCTATATTTCATTTTTTTATTTTATTAATTAATTAATTAATCTGTTTTTTGTTAAGTATAAACACAGATCAGTTTCATAAAAATGAACCATCATTGATTTTTTTTTTGCTGATGAATAGAAAATACATTAATTTGACATATTTTAAACTTTAACTTAAATCGGGGTGTTTTCGAATACATATATTGATTTCTTTTTAGAAGAAGTAAAGCTATTCAGATAAAAAAAAATTTACCTTTCAATGTATTAATATTAATAATGGTCTTGATATAAAATGTTAGCCAAAAATTAACATTCACAAAAGAATCAGATAGATAATACACAAAATTAGTTGATTTTAACGATCAACTTGTTCATTCGGAATACTGACATTTCAGACTATTGATCTATTAATAATATACACACGTATTAAATTTTCACTTTGTTTTTTTTTTAGTGAGACTAAACAATACGAAATAAATTAATTCAATTGGTACTTTTCCGCTAACCGGAAGCCAGCGAAAAATCCAGAAAGAAATTTGGCGATTTTTTTAAAAAAATTAATGTTAGAAATTTGTCAGAATTCTACATTATTTGGCGATTTTTCGTTGGCACTCGGCTAACGGAAAAATAACATTCAATCTACTATTAACTACAATTGAGAAAATTTGTATATTTATGTTCGTTAAACTATATACTTCATTAAAGTTAAGGTATGTATCATTTTTATATTCTGAGATTCAAAATTTGCTTTTTGTTCTATGGTATAAACAATATCCCCCCATGAGGGCACCTCGAAATGAGGAGGAAATGCTTCCGGCTTGGTGGTTGGATCTCGTCACCTGGAGAGTACGCTGATAGGTGAAGATCAGGCTCCTCCCATCGATGAGAGGGAGTACTTCTTTAAGAAAGGGCCAGTTCAGGCCGTGGCTAGTAATGACCCTTAGGACTCAACCGCAGTTCCCACCAGTGGTGCTGTTGCAGCGATCCACTTATTCAATTTAATGGTTTATTCTGTGTACGTACGGATAAATCGGAGAGTCCGGCAGGACTATGATACTTGTTTTTAAATTCAAAATGTCAGATAAAAACCTAAAGATTTATATAAAAAATATACCTAAAACAATTTATAAATTCACGCGATATACTGCAGAGTTGTAGGTTTCAAAAATTTTGTCAATTATTATACATAGATAAAGAATATTGTAGATACATTTTGCAGCCAGTTTTCTTTCATAAACAAGGATATTAGTTCATCATTGTCTATTACTTGTATCAAATATTTCGCCTCCTTTTTAAAAAAAGAAAGAAAAGAAGAAACTTCAATTAAAAATGGGGGGGGGGGGGATTTTTGAATTTTGAAACTGTAATTGACATATAAAATGACAAAGAACTGTTTTATTATCTAGTATTACAGAATATTCTTTCATTTTTTAAATAGATTTTTTTATAAATGAGAGTTCTTGAAGTTACAATAACATCTAAAAGACATAATAAAATAAAAAGAAAAGGAATATTTCATGCGAAACATTTTGTTTAATGAATATCAAAATAAAAAATGTTAAAACCGTCTACAGAAAATAAATAATTGCTGACTAAATTATAGTTAAATTCTGAGAAATGGTAATATATCAACCGAATATCAATTCTATTTGCGAAAGCAACATTAATATGTAAAATTTTATTCACGAATTTAAAAAAAATGACGTTATTTGTAAAGAGTTTTATCAGAAAAAATTAACATTTTCAAAATTATTTTGTCTATAAAATTATAAAATGCAAATTTTGAAAATTTTTGTTAACTATGTATAGTTATTACCGCAATTACACACATTTCATTTCAAATTAAACATGAAAGTATGCATCTGAAACCATAATCAAACCACAATTAATATTTAAGATACATGTTTTGTTAATTCTCAACCAAAATCTTTATCGATGCTAAACAACAGAAAATAATTTAGCTGCTGTATAAAACAAGAATTATCTTTTAAACTTTGTAGTTACAAGAAAATATTACACCGAGATTAGTTCATTTACTCAGTTATTTAACACAAAATTGACATTGAGAAATTCATTAAATTAATAATTGTAGTTTTTTATTCTAATGCAATATTTATATTTTCTAAGTAAATAACACATATACTAAGGAAAAAAAGCTAATTAAACCTAACTGAAAGACACCATGTTTATTTCTTTAAAATTCCAATTCCTTGAAATGAATTTTCAAGAAACTGCATGGAAAGACCAAGTCGTATTCATTAAAAATGAACAGAAACTGATAATTATGTTGGAAATAAAATTTATTTCTCCAAGTCATTTATAATTCAGATTGTTTAGTAATTTAAATAGTTCCTCAGTAATAACCTATTAATTAGAAAGGGAGTCGAGAAAACTATTTTTAGCTCATTTCTCAGAAATGTATTTACGAAGGAAATTGAAAGTTGCTAATGAGGAGCGGCTGAAGTGGAAAAAAAATCTTTTTGAGCATTGTTCCGAGGCTTTTGATTCATTTCTTGCCGATGTCCGAAATTCTGTATTTGGAACGGAGCATTTAGAAAAGGCTTTTCGTTTTATTTTTAAATGATTCAAGGTTATTTTAAAGAGCAACTGTGGTCTTGGAGAAATCGTTTTCCAATCTAACTTCACATCTTGTTTATAATTTAAAAGTTCTTCAGAATTTCTACAAAATATAATTAAGCACTAACAACAAAATCCATATACATAAAAATCTGATGTAATTGGTACAGAAAGCCCTTTTATTATCTACCATAGGATGACAATATTCCAATATTAACAGAAATTCATTGATTTCTTCATTAGTTGAATATTTTTACAGCCGCTTTACAACCAACACTGCGCTCAGCTAAATAATGGAGTTGAAAATATTATGATAGATATGTTTTAGATATTTTGCCTTCTCAAAAAATACCATTTAGCCACAGAGAAAAAGATATAAATGGAATAAAGAAATAGATTTTAAACAAAACGTCTAGTTAATTGACGTTTAAAACGCACAAAAACAATTAATCCATTTGAGATGAATAATCGTGTTTCTCGACAAGCACATAAATCTCGCCAATCGTCCAAAAATTCACCTAAAAATTGATATTTCTCTAAGTTAGTGGTCGGCAAATTTATTAGCCGTAGAGCCAAATATGAACATTACAACAATTTTTTTAAAAAATGGAATCCAAATATGCTTGTTGAGTAAATTTTTAATACACTAAATAAGTAGTGCACTGAATAAAACTAAATTTCATACTTAATAAATATTTATTAATGCGAACAATGAGCCGCACTTAAGGAGCCAAAGAGCCACACTCGACTCCGGAGCAGCACTTTGCGAACCACTGCTCTAAGATACCAAAAGAGGAATCAAATGGCTATTGGAGATTGCAAGAAAATGGGAACAAATTTATTTAAAATATTTTTATTTTGTCGAGTGTGCAGTAATTTTAAGTCTAATCGTATCATTATGAAATACTCTATAGAAATTCATATTTATGTTTTCTAAAACAATAATTTTATTAAAAATTATATTTGTATTATATTAAGACTTAAAAGAAATTTTCTTTTTAATGACATCAATTTATCGTAAAATTTCCTTTTTGAAAGAAATCTAGTTGTCAATTCATTTTGATATATTATCCGAAAAATGTTTTTAAATGTCTTCAAAGAACTCAATTCATACATCAAAGTATTAAGTCCCACATTTTTAACAGCCATTTATTCAGTAGTAGGTTTTTTCAATTCCACTTTTATTTCGTAATATTAATTTGCCCCATATTGATTTAATTCATGTTTTTCGATCGTATCAAATAACAAATTAATCTCTTAGCAACCTAAAAAATTGATAAACTAGACCAATAGCGGATAATATCTAATAACAAGCGAAACACCTTTCTTTTGAAAAAAAAAAGTATAAATGTTTTAGATTTTTTAAAGAATTTGCTAAAGATACAAACCTATTAGTTCTTATACAAATTATACTAATCTTACATAAGTTATACGAACCAAAGCAATCCCTAGTTTAACACGAAGAGATATTAACCACTGTCTTAAGAATACACAGTTCAATCATATTGATGTGACCACCGTCAATTTTTGACGTCACCGTCACATAACCAGCCGCAAAAGACATGTATTATTAAAAAATTTGGTATATATATAAAGTGTGTTGTAGGCATTGGTAAAACATTTCAAGTCCTGCTGTCATGTAGAACTAGAGATATTCATCCGAGGCTTAAAAAGGCATGATCATTGACTTTCGACCAAGAGTGGAAGCATTTCCGAAACATCAGATTCTGT
This sequence comes from Argiope argentata, assembly GCA_026289955.1. Classification (NCBI taxonomy): domain Eukaryota; kingdom Metazoa; phylum Arthropoda; class Arachnida; order Araneae; family Araneidae; genus Argiope; species Argiope argentata. Next base: position 5,240,112 of record JAOUZG010019159.1, read on the forward strand.
AATCTGCTCACTGGCTGCCATGGTAAAAACATATCGCACATGGCACTATCCAAAATCAGCGAAGCGATAAAAGTGGTGCACCACGGACCATAGACAATAGAGACTGAACGATGGCTGTGGAGATGCGTTCGGGCATATATGCACCCGATGAGCAAACGACTGCTTAGATAAACCAAGGTCGTACAAACAATGTCTCCACAACGACAGTTCAGCCAATGTTGCTGCGTATGTGCCTCTTCAGCAAACACCTGGCGAATGTACCAACGCTGACTGTTGTTGAGTGGCGAAGAAGACTGGAATTTGCATGCCAGTACCACATCTGGTCAAAAGAGTGGAGACAGGAGACTTTTTCCGGTGAATCACATTTTTGACTCTATCGGACATATAGATGTTGACATATTCGGTGTAAAACATCTGAAACCAAACACCCTGCAACAATAGCCGGTTTTGCACAGCCAATAGCTGAAGGAGGGAGCAGTATGGACTGGGGAATGTTTTTTATGAGGTGCAGTATTATGTAAAACATGATGAATCAACAAAAGAATGCATTTGATCTTGGGGGATCATATTCATCTTCAAATTCGAGTTGTCTTTCCTGAGGATGATTGTATCTACTAGCAGGACAATGAGCGGTGCTATAAAGCTCGAAGTATATGTGAGTGGTTCAAAAAGCAACATCTTTAGCTAGCAAATTCTCCGAACTTCAGCCCAATGGATAATCAGTGTCACCATCTCGATCGGGTTGCTTATGCCATGGATTCTCACTCGCATAACTTCGGGCATATGATCATGGCACTGGAATTGGCATGGCTCAACACCCCCTCCCCAAAAAAACCTCTCTTCCTGTTCGTCTCGCAATTGCCTGCTCTGCGAAAAGTAGTTATTTTGGATTTTGATAGGTGCTCACATTAGTGTAACTGGATTATGTGTTATATAATCTGTACTATCAGCAATGTAGCCCAACAAATACACTAGACGGTTGCTTTTATTTACAAGCTTCTAGAGATTCTAAATTAAAAGCTCTCTTGAATCCATTTACTACATCCTACTTATCTATTGCAAATCAACTACACTAAAAGACAGGTGATTCTCTATCTTGCTGTGTGGTGTTGTAGCAAATTAATAATAAAAATAAGCTTTACCCAACTAAACTAAGCTTTTAACATGATGGGTGCGATGAACCGAATATTTCAAGAGGCAATCGGAATATTCACAGGAAATACAAATATTGTGGAGTTGTTATAAGAGCAACAAAACATAGGATGCTCTGACAATAAAATTCAACCTTTTTGTTATCTATTACTGTTCTTTCTTAAATCAAAAGGATAATATAAAACTTTTTTTTCAATTTCAATCTCCCCAAAAATTGTGACGTTTTAAGCCATTTTAAGTCCAGAAAAGTAATGTTTGGAATAAAGATTGTTAATCTACCCAGAAATGGAATCACTTCATACAAAACGCTACCGTACGTCGCAGAGAAATAGAGCTTAATACTAAATGTCGAATGGCAACAGTTAAATATAAACAAATCATAGAAACTTCAGGCTGCCTACGCCATCGAACATTTTTACAGCTGCAAAATATTATTAGAAGCGTTCTGAAGATAGATCACCATATCACTAAAGAGAACATTAAACCAAAGGAAAGAAGATATAAAAGAAATCAATAAATAGGAAGAAGTTAAAACAAGAGCAAATATAGGCGTAACCATTTCCAAATAAATAATTGTTGTAATATTTACTGTACGGTTTCTTACAAACCACACTAAAATCATGACAATCGTTCCAGAAACAGCCTGCACTTCTGGGTGTATAATAGAAAGGCTAACACAAGGCAATTAAAATAACAATCAAATATTATCACAACTATAGTTGGTGAATAATTGATTATTTTTTTCTTTTACTTTTGGCTCTCGTATATTAATATTCAGTATTAACGTAATCACTATGACTTGCCTTCGTAAATTGATGTTCATATCTTCGAAAACGGTTATCTTATAAAAGTTCCTTTTGTTTTATTTCAAAAATATATATAAAAAAGATTAATAGGAAATCTGCTAAGCATATTATGATGTATCATGCCAGAACATAATTTCTTGAACGGCCAGGCACCACCTGTTCGTACAAGTTAAATTATATTTTTATTCATTTTAATCATTTCATTAAATTGGTCACTTTAGTATTGCAAATGATAAAAAATACTCGCTTTTATTATTTAAAAAAATATCACATTTCCTAGTTATTTCATTTCATATAATCACGTGCTCGAAACATTTTTTCTAGATTATATTTATTGAAGTAATTACTTATTTTTTAAAACAGAACTTTTGTAAATGCAATGGCATCACGTTATTAAAAGCTGATTTTCTTAGATGCTTGTGCAGATAATAAAATTATTATTTTTCGCCGACGGATTTTTATTGACGCCACAAGCATCATTCCCAAAATAACATCATGTTCTGACATGATAAAAAAGTACTTTGTTAATGACAAAATTTTCACTTTCATTCAACTTCTCAATTAACATTAATAATTTTTTATTTCATTTGATATATTAACAGAAACAATTTTTTATGAGATTTACACTCACCATCAAAATGTTCAAACTTGCTTTTGCCAGTCATACAATTAGTGCAATATTAATTTTTGCTTTTATTTCTTTATGTACACATTTTGTAAATTACAGTAAATTGATTTAATTGAATTTGTGTGTTTTAGTATTATTAAATAACTGGGCAAAAAGTTCTTTTTAAGAAATGCATCCATATTAATATTCTAACAGCTTAATAATTTAATAACCGGTTGAACAAACTGGTCACTAAAGTCTGCTAGTTATATATCATTAAGAGTAAAATTATCTCTTGTAAAGTATGATTTAAGTATGTATCTATTTGTTATTTAAGTTATGATATGTTTCGTTAGAATATATCCTGAGACTTCACGTATGATATCTTAGTCTTTTTTTTAAAACCTTAATGTTATTAAATGAATCTTTCAAAACGAAATTAAAGATACTCTTATCCTTTTTCCATAAATTTAAAGTACAGAAAGTGGAAAAAATAGACTCTGTAAAAATCTTATACACGATTTTTCTTCAGAGAAAAACGAACTTGAGTGGTTAACTACTTCAGATTATTCAGACTTCAGTTTTTGAATCCGACAAAACCGTTGGCAATTTTCCAACTCTTCGCGAAGCCAAACAAGGGAGAAAAAAGTCAGTAATGAATTCTACGCATTTCAATTTTATTTATTTTTTCCCTCACACATACATACAAAAAAATAACCGAGCCAAAATTTGACACTCCAATTTCCACTTACTCAGAGAACCGAAAGAAGAAAATTGTGAATCTTCGTGCATTGCTTCTTATTTCCTTAAAAGAGAAGAAAATTCTTGTTGGGGTATTTCATTTTATTATTGTTGTTGCTGTGCTAGATATTCACTTTCTAGCCGAAACTTTTTGCGGGCTCTTTCACATGCCGAAGGGAAATTCAGATACTTCTTGTCTGCTCATCGGCTTGCATCTTGGCGACAGAATTCCCTTTTGAGAGCCGAGAGCAATGACAATCAAAATGAAGGAATGTTGCAAGTAACCTTTCATTTTCTTTTTTTTTTATTTCTTCGCATTTATTAGGTTCTTTTTCAACTTCATTTGCGATACTTCTGATGCAGTTGAAACTTAGCTTGTGAAATCGAAAGCTGATGGCAAAACATTTAATTTATTCTTTTCCCCTCAAAATGTCAAGTTATTTATGTTTGATTAAATTAACAGCTACTGCGCATTTAGAATCGGAGCCTTAAAATTTATATCAATTGATGTTCAATTGAAAATCTGACATTTTTTTTAGAAAAGTGAAATAACGTAAAAATTATATCAATTGGTGTTCTGTTATATTTTACGGGGAAAAGCGAAATAACATAAGATTTATATCAATTGATGTCCAGTTGAAAATATGATGTATTCACGAAAAAAGTGAAATAACATAAGATTTATAAAATTTTATGATCAGTTGAAAATCAGATATATTTCCGAAAAAGTGAAATAACATAATATTTATATTGGTATAATCCTAGCATACGGTACTCCTTCATTTGGCGGCTATATACCAAGAAGCTGTGACGTCATTTCTGCCGATGATGCTCGTTGGCTGGTTGCCTAAGCTATGGTTCTTGTTGAGCTGTTCAGTTTGGCTCAAATTTGGTGACATTCGTAAATGCGTCATTTTTGTCTTGGCGGCATTTTTCTAAATGGTGCCAAAGGGGTACCGTATACTAGGATTTAGCCTTTATACCAATTGACGCTCAGTTGAAAATCTGGTATATTTACGCGGAAAGTGAAATAGAAATGTAAATAATTTCCTTACTGTTGCATCAATCTTCTATATATTTTTTACCAGCAAATTAGCCAGAATTATATTTCATACAAGAAATCTTTTTGTAGTTTTTCTTATCTTTTATAACTTTCTTTGAGCTTTTTTTTTGTAAGCTGATTTTTTCCTAAAATAACATTTGATGAACTTCCATTTCTTAGTTTTATAGATCTTGTAATTTCTTCAATAGACTAATCGACATGATAGACAAATCAAATTCAAACAAAAATTATTGAAACTTGAAAAAAAATACTTACGTTAAATGTACAGCATTGATAATATTTCAAGCGGATATCTATTTTATTCTTTAATGCTTCATAAATATATAAAACATTTATTCACGAATTTAAAAAAATAAATGGTGTTATTTACACGGAATTTTATAAGAAAAAATCACCTTTTCCAAAATTATTTTGTCTGTAAAACGGTTATTTCTATCTTTTAATTTTTTTAATTATGTGTAGTTATTACCGTATTTACACACATTTCATTTCCACTTAAACATGAAAGTATGCCTCCGAAACCATTACGAAACAACAAATAATTTATAAAGTAATTTTTTTGTTAATACCCAAGTAAAATCTTTACAGATGCTGGACAACAGAACAAAAATTCAACTGTTCTAGAATAAATGAATTATCGTTTAATCTTTGTGGATATATAAAAAAAATATTATTTTGACATTGATTCAGCTACTAAATTACTTAACACAAAATTGATATCGAGAAATTTATTGGATTAATAATTATTTTTATTCTAAAGTAAAATTG
>JAOUZG010019159.1:5252886-5270958 GCA_026289955.1 Argiope argentata
TGTGTGTGTGTGTGTGTGTGTGTGTGTGTGTGTGTGTGTTTTCGAGAAGAAAATAGTGAAATTATTAAGTACAGTTCATTTTTGATTGTTACATGAAATTATGGTTCTTTCATTTGGTTACATGAAATACTAAAATTTGCCAATAGTTTGTCGATTTAAAAAATAGAAGCTCACATAGTCTAAAGTAATTGGGCTCTCCAGTCCTTCTCCTCTGAAAAATGTAATGGAAAAGCTTTTATCGTCTTAAGAATCCTCTTTCTTGTATAAAATCTTTAAATCTTAAGGAGAAGCTTAAGAATGTTCTTAAGTAGATTTTTGAAAGATACATGTTGTACTTAAATACAAAGAATGCAGCAAATATGATGCTCAGTTCTTCTTTAAGTAATAAAAAGTACTTTTTAATGGCAATAGAAACCAAATGTAGAAAAATAATGTAAGTTCATCACTTGCAACATCAATTATACTGACCTAATCTTTAAACGGAGTAAAATTTCACATTCCAATTTTTAAAAAGAAAACGCTGAGAATTTTTATATATTTTATTACAACATAATTATCATTGCATTGCCTCATATATATACATGCATATATATCATAACATATATGTAATGATGTTATGATATATGTATTATGTACATTCTTTCTTCTCGTAGAATTTCTTTTTTATTGTTGCTTTGTATGATTTTCTAACAGGAAATTTTCGCAAATTCTTTCCTATGCCGTAATGTAGTTTAGACCTCTTTGAAGCATCGACTCAAATTTTGAAGACAGAATTGAGAATCTCCATGTATTTAATTGCATTGTATTGCCTCATCATTAGAATAGATCGCATCATTACGTTTAATTCAAAAGCTTCTTCACGAAGTATTTCTCTTTTGTTGTATTGCTGTGTCTGATTTTCACTTCCAATACCGAATATTTCGCAATTTCTTTTACATGCCGAAAGGTAATTTAGACTTTCTTGTCTGTTCATTGGTCCGTACCTTAGAGACAGAATTCCCTATTGAGAACAGTAGGCAATGATAACCAGGATGAAAGTAAAGCTGCAAGTAACGTTTTCTTTACCCTTTTTCCCTTTCCCAGTTACTTCTTTCTTTCTTTTTTTCTTTCCTTATGATATTTTTGTAGTTCTAAAAACTTCTGATACTGGCTGCTTTCAATTGATCTTTTTAATTTTTCCCTTTTTCGTAAAAATGTACATTATTTGATTAAATTAGCAATCTTGTACACATCTTTATTACATCCATCAACATATATTTCAAATTTACCACTTTATGTCTTTACTTACATAAGAAGATGACCGTTTTCCAGAAAGAAACTAATAAACCATTTCTTATCTCTGCAAGAAAATATAAAGAAACGACTATCTTTATATTTTTGTATTTAAACGACTATCTTTGTATTTTTGTATTTAAACGTCTATCTTTAGATTTTTGTACTATCTTTATATCTTTGTATTTCTTTATACAACTCTGTATAAAAAAAAACAAAGAACCATTTCTCATCTCTGTAAGAAAATAATTAACTCTCTGTGAAAAGAATTGCAGTTTCCCCTTTTCTTTTAGACAAGGACGTAGTGTAAAACACAGATGCTAAGGGTATTTTTAAACTTGCAAAAGTGACATCCGCTATAAGAGAAAAAAAGTAAAATATAAAATAATTTTTCATTTGAATTTCCTTATTATGTACAAATGTCAGTATATTATTTAAAATTTAACAAATTCTTTATTTAATTTAAATCTATTATTTAAGGTTAAAAAATTAAACTAATTTTCTAATATGTTTTTTATTTTATTATATAATTACAAAAATTTTATAAAAACATCATTTCTCAAGGCTTCTACAAAAATAATAAAATAAAAAAACTTCAAAACCTAGCCATGGTATAGTATTAAAAAGAAAAGAATTGTTCACACAAAATCTAAATCAAGTTTTGTACTTGAAAATCAAAATAAAAATTCGAACTTCGGGATGCTCTGAGATAACTATTGATGGAAAAGTTTATATATCGGTGCTTTTACAAATAATGTTGATCTGATAATAACTTTTTTAATTTTAATTTAAGTTTTTTTTTTAATTTAGTATAATTTTTAGTACATTTAGCTGATTTTTCGGTTATCAAAATCTTAAAAATTCATAATTAGGATAATTTAAAAAATTGCTCTCAATAATTTGAAGTAATTTCTCTTTGTATAAATTAAATCAGCCTTTAATGTTACGTCTATGGATGCAGAACACATTTTTACAAACCAGTAATGTTGCTTTACTTCACAGTTGGTTCTGGAATAACCGCTTTACGAACAGCTCTGTTGGTGACAGATCGGATGCCGCGTCATTAATCTCAGAGCTTGGCGACAAATTGGCAACTATTGCGCAACTGGTAGTGATTTTGGAAACAAAATAGATATTACTTGAAACTTCCAGAATTTTAGTAACGGAATCAATAGGAACCGAGATACGCCTGATTGGTCCAGAACCTTCTCTGCTTCTTCTCAAGAGAACTACAAAAAGGCCGAGTTGTAATCAGTCGTAGTAGTGAAACGAGTCGTTTAGTCTAGTTAAAAACAAGCTTTTTGTGGAGCTCAATTGATTGCTGAACTAAGCTATGAGCCGAGTTTTGGTGTTTATTTTGAAAGCAGCATTATTTTGAAAGCAGCATTTTGAAAGCAAGCAGTATGTAGAGAAGCCAATCTTCTTGTAGTGAGTCGGCCATTGGATGCACCTAAAGTGATGAGACTGTGGAGAATTGAAGAAGTTTGGAGAGATTGTAAGGTGAAGTTACGCAGATTCCCTACTTTTGCTGCATTCTGTTTGGCCTTTTTGTGTGCTGTGGTAATTATTACTATTTATTACAACTTATTGGCAATTGCTTGCTGTTTTGTGTTGCCATTGTCATCTTGGCTATAAATTTGTTGTATATGTATTTATGTCTTTGCGCTAAATAAAATTCGACGTTATTTTCAATTAAGGAACTATTCATTTCATCGACTAACAAATCGGATAAAGAACCCCGACGGAAGTATGTAGAAACAATTTTTCCAGTGCAGCCTGTTCCTTATAATCAAAATATTGTATTTTAATTTTCTATGCAAATCTCATTGATTCCACAAATAATTTTTCATTATTCAAATGTTATTCAAAACTTTTCAATCGTCTTATAATTGGCTTCTTATGTTTAAGAACTGAATCTGTCTTCATTGACTTGAATTCTAATTAGTTGTTTCTGCAAAGGGACGGCGAAAATCCTCCAGAATGACATTCAAACATGGACCGAGTGATAAAAATGAAGGCAAGCATCCAAGTAATGAGTTTAAAATCGATTTAATAAACTCAAGGAAATAACTCATTCTGAATAAATATTTACTCAGAAAAAAATGTAATCTAATAAAATAAAAATGTAAAAAGGATTTTAGAAAGCTTGTTTTCATGGAAATTATGTTTCAGCAATGTAGACATAAATGATTCGTACGATTCTGTTAACTGAAATATCATCTACCTTCTGTTGTGACAAATATTTTCAATATATTACGAGGGAGGTAGTAATATAACTTCTGTTTGTGATGTGAAGTAAATATTCAATCAAAAACTTGTTGAAATAAACAAGGATGTGAATAAATTTTCAAAGAAATAGAGAGTGGTTATAATTAAAGTTCCACTTTGAAATGGTTATAAAAGGGAAACTTCTGGACCAAATGTTATCAAACTTGGTAATAGATTAAAGGAGGCAATAGAAAATTATTTTCTGCCTAAAAAAGAAGTTCAAAAGCACACCACTAGAGGGAAATGACACTGTATGCAATATTGTTAACTAAACAGGGCATGCTTGGATTATATTGTTAGCCATTATATTGTTAACCAAACAGGACATCGGCTTATAACGTGCTTAATTGTTTCTGAAATGTGTTAGAAAGAACGTTCATTATAGAGTTTACCATTTTCTGAAAGCAAGTTAAATCACATTACTCTTTTCTCAACAGTAGCTTATAGCATATCAGGAGGAGGATTACGCAGATGTCAGTGTATCGCATATTTCAACTCCGCCAAATTGTTTAGATTATCACTTTTAACAATGCTTTTGATATAACGCATATTGAAAAGCTTTTTAACACATTTCAAAAACAATGGAACACATTTTAAATCAGTATTTTCATGTGCTAGTTTCTAAGCGCTGCTCCATACATTATCATTTTCCCGCTGGTAACGTGTGCTTAGAATTTTTTTGGTAGAAAAGAAACTCCAAAACTATCACCAAGTTTGATATCATTTGGTCCAGTAATTTTCCTTTTATGACAATTTTAAAGTGAAACTTTGATCATAATCACCCTGTTTGTAGTATAACCTTTAATAACTATAACAATTTTGATCGTCATTTTCATATACTATTCCAACTTCTTATTTAACTTCAGTTTGTATGATCCTTTGAAAAAATATCAGCATATAATTTTTTATCCTTACAATTAAATAAGACAAATGAAGGGATAATCCTCTTTTATACTAGATTTTATTCTATAAGCAAAAATTTTGCTTCCAAAAATTGTGATAAATGTGAGATATTTGACTTTTTACAGACGTAATTTTGTCATTAATGTACAGAATGGTAATAATTAAACTTCCCCCTACAAAGAGAATCCTACGAAAGAATGAACTTATTGCAACGAAATTCATTATACTATATACAAAATAGACTCGGAAAAAAATTTTAGTTCAACATTTTCCACCAGAGGGCACCTTTTCTGGAAAATATTAAATTGAGCACAATAAGTGGTCAAAATGGAATACAAAAACAATATTAAAATTTATTGACTAGTTTCTGACCACCTTGTCATCAAACCATAATAAGTAAAGATTATCAAAAAAAATAACAGAACACTGTTAAAGAGGAAAAAAGTTTAAATTTCAGAAGCATGAACAGATTTGGGCAATATTTCGAAAGAGGAGCAATTTTAATCTTGTCCGGGATGATGTAGGGAAAGGTGCTCCATGTGACCACCCTCATTCATCTGCAAATTTTCAAGTCTATGGACTGTGTGCTCAACAGCAGATCCTATCTGATCAGTTGTGATGCTTCCCCCCTGAAGTGTTATGGAATTTTTCCCCCGTTTCCCGTTTTTAATTTTCCGGGCGTTTTTTCTCCATTTTATACCTAACAATATTTTTTTCTGAAATGTTAATATTGTTTCTATATTCCCTTTTAGTCATTTATTGGGTTGATTAATGAAAAGGCCCCCTCTGGTGGACATTTTGGAACTTTTTTTTTTTAATTACGAAATTCCGTGATCGCATCTTGTGAACAGTCTATATACCAAATTTTACCACAATCCATTCACCCATGTAGAATGCCGTTTATAAAAGATGTTTAATTATAATTTTTATTTAAATTATACACCAGATTTTCATTATTTGATTCATTATCTGATAGTAGAGAGTTTTAGAAAATTATTCATAAGAAACAATATAATTATTAAGTATTTCTGCTTTCACTGCCATTTAGTATTTTCTACTAAAGTAGAATTCTTCTCTAATATTCTTATTCAAAATATGCCCTCTCTTTTATAAGATGTTCTTTTTCTTTTCTTTTTTATAATGCTTTGTGATTTGATCTTTTTCATACAGCAATCTAAACATAGATAAAGAAAATTTATAAAGCAGTTGATATAAAGTTCAGAAATTCTTGAAATCGAATTCTAAATATTTTTAAATAACGAAATAAAGAATTAACAAGTTTGGTAAGACTTTTCTCATTAAATAGTTTTTTTTAAAAAAAACTGAGGAATTTGATAATTTTTTATTACTACAAGAAAATTTAAAGAGAGTATGGAATTCAAAAATAAACAATTTATCTAAAAATTTCATTTTTTGCTATAATAACGGAGATCACTTATTAATTTTGAAAAAAGACATAAACAATTTATGAAAAGTAAATAACAATGAAGAAAATAATAAAAATTACTATTTCGTTTCTCGAATCATTTTCCTAGAATATTTTTAATTACCATCAGAAATACTTATAAATAGCCTTTAAAATTTGGGCCAAATGCTAACTAGATAGTCTTTTGAATTTTTTAATACCATATGAAAGAGAAGTTCTTCTTGCTGTAATTAATTTAACTGTACCATTTCAATAACATTTCTACTTACTATTATATGGGATAAAACATATATATTTGAATTATACTCTATTAATTCCACAAGTATATTAAAATTGGTCATTTTATGGCGGCGTCCTGAAGCATAAGTATCACGTCTTATTAGCGATCTGGGCTTTCCCAGGCTCGAGTCCCGTACAGGGAATGGTTGTTCTTCTGTGTACTATCTGTGAGGTGTGTGAATGTGCCCCCCTGTTAAAAAAACCGCACGCGACTTTTGCTGCATATAGATAGCGCCACTACAGCTGTACGAAGCTGCGTCGAAGATTGCTTATTTCAAGGGTGCGAGTCCCCATTATTGTGGATGAGGATTGACTTAGGTCCGAACTCGCAATCTGAGGATTTGTAGCCGAGTAGCATGGCTACAATAAAAAAGTATAAACATGTATCGTACATGTTATATGGCTTAGAAAGTTTTCACCACAACATAATCATCGAATTACAAGAACAAGGAATAGTGTTAGACATTTTATCTGAATATAGCTATTCTGTATTGTTAGTCAAGAAAAAGACTGGAGATTTACATAATGATAATTGATCACAGGCAATTGAATGTTCAAAATATAAAGAACAAATATCCACTTCCAAATGCATATAGCGTATCAGACCGACTCACTGGTCCGAACCTTTTCTGCATATCCGATACATGTTTGAGTATTAGTTAAATTACAACGAATGAAGAATCATTATGCGAGTCAGCATCCTAGCGCAGAGATAGCACGTATTCATCGTGATTTGAGAGTCCCTGGTTCGATTCCCGGTTAGGGAATGGTTGTTCTTCTGTGTAATATCTGTGCGTTGTGTAAATGTGAACCCCTTGTGAAAAAACTGCACACGAATGGGATGAGCGTTATATTCTCTCGTATTCAAAATTATATATATATATATATATATATATATATATATATATATATATATATGCAACCTTACATATAAAATGGCATTCCCTCATAATGTCTTCCTTTCCGTTATTAAGTGACATTAGCATACATATGTTAAACTACCAGCTTTGTTCTAAACAAAAGAGAAAATTATGTTTCTTTTCAGAACAAAGTTAATTATCTACCTACTCAAGGAAATAAAGGGCCCTTTTTTTCAGCGAAATGGTTATTCAACTTTACTTTTTATGTAAGTAGTATTATAATGTATCAAATTTGAGATGAATGTAAATTCATGTAAGAAAGAAGCATACAGACGTTAATTAAATCAAACAACGTAAATTTTTGCGAAACGAAGGAAAATAAAAAGATTCGTTGGAAACAGCCCAGTTTGACAAATTTTAGCAACTTCAGGAGTATCACAAGGGAAGATAAAAAGAAGAATCAAATAAGTAAAAGGCGAAGAGAGAAGAGAAAAAGTAAAAGAAAACGTTACTTGCAACACTCACTCTTCGTCTTGATTGTCATTGCTTACGGCTCTCAACAGGGAATTCTGTCCTCCAAAATGCGAATCGATGAGCAGACAAGATGCATCTGAATTTCCCTTCGGCATCTGAAGGAGTTCGCAAAAAGTTTCTGGTAGGATGTGAAAATCAAACACAGCAACAACAGCAAAAAGAAATGCTCCAAGAAGAGTCTTCTTGGTCATAAGGAAATGAGATACAATGCACAGCACGAATATTCTCGATTTCTTCTTTTGGTTCCTTGAGTAAGTGAAAATTGGAATGTCAAACTTTCCTTCGTTTAGAGCTTGCTAAGGATAAATGAAACTGAAATTCGCCATTTTTTTCTTTTACTGAAATTGGTTTTACATAGAGTTTCAACAATAGCAGTGTTGAGTTTGATGGTTTTTCGGATTTAAAATTTGAACCTTACTTAACATTACGTTCTCCTACATACATGCTTACAACTTTAATACTCTCTGATATGCATTCTTACAGCATTAAACCTCAAAATTATTTGATATGCATTCTTACAACATTAAACCTCAAAATTATCTGATAAACATGCTTACAATAAAAAAAAACCTTAAAATTTTCTGATATACATGCTTGCAATCAAAAAACCTTAAAGTTATCTGATATACGTTCTTACAACTTTAACATTCTCCGATATACGTATTTATAAACTTAACATTCTCTAATATTCATGCTTACAGCCTTAAACCTTAAAATTATCTGATATACATGCTTACAACCTTAAAATTCTCTGATATACATGCCTATAACCTTAATATTCTCCGAAATACATGCTTACAACCTTAAAATTCTTCGATATACATGTTTATAAACTTAATATTCTCTGATATACATTTTTATAACCTTAACATCCTCTGATATACTTGCTTACAACCTTAAAATTCTCTGATATACATGCTTACGACCTTAACATCCTTTAACATACAGGCTTTCAACCTTAACATTCTTTGATATACGTTCTTATAGCCTTTACATTGTTTGATATACATGCTTACAGCCGTTACTTTCTCTGATATACATGCTTACAATCTTAACAATCTCTGATATACATGCTTACAACCCTTCTCTGGTATATATGCTCACAACCATTCTCTATTATATATGCCTACAACCTACAAAATATTTTTAATGTGGGTTCGAAACAATATTTAAAAGTATTCATTTTAAATTATAGAATAAGGCAACCGAATATTAACATTCGATTGAGCTATTTACACAGCTCAGAGAGACATTAAATTTATAGTTGAATATCATTTAAATTCTTAAATATTAACTATAATTACAATTGCTCATTCACGGTTTGAAGATTTTCGTAAAAACATGAAGTTTAAGAGTTTGTATTTAGAATTTAATTTCTGGAAAAGTTTAGAGAAATGAAACAAAACAGTGTTGTATTGTTTATGTCTAAAATACTCTTATACTTAATTATTGTATTTGTTATTGAAATTTTTAAATTCAAATTCAACTATCATTTTTTAAAAATAAACAAAAACTGTTACTGCAATTGGAATTTCTTAAAATTTTATTCATTGATGCCTTAAAATGGAATAATCTATGACATCAAATGCTCTAGTTCTTTTTTTAAAAAGAATTTGCAAAGTAACATAAAAAAACTATTTTTGAAATGTATTTTATAGCTCAAACGGTTTCTTGGACTTATAACAACGGAAACCTTTTACCAAAATTGCAGCGACTCCGTTTCGTCTTTACATACCTTAAATAACATCAATTCCCTAAACCAAATAATTGTTAAAGCACAAATGAATCTGAGTTTGCTTCGAAGCGGAGGTGTGCAAATTTCCTTTTCTTTTGTGAGAGGTCATATTGGAATCTATGGTTGTGAAAGTACCGATTATCTGGCCTAAAGTATGACAAAACTGGTTAATTTCATTCCTATGAGCATTCCGAAATCTTATTTAAAGAATGTCTTTAAAGATAAGATTATATCTGAATGGAATATTTTATATCAAGCATCTACTATTACGCAGCTTACTAAAAAAAATTTACATCCATACAAAGTCATTTAAATGCTCACTACTTTGTATCAAATTATAAGCTTATTCAGTTTCTGACTGGGCATGGAAACTTTAAAGCCTATTTAAAATGCTTCAATTTGTCACAGAATGATAGGTGTTTGTGCTACAGTGGTGCAGTCCAGGATGCCAAGCACTTGATATTTGAGTGCAATAAATTTATTCACGAAAGATGTAAACTCAGGAATTGTCTTTCTAAAGAACAATTCAGCTTGGCCTGCTCATTTATCTGCATTTGTGCAGAATAAGTCATCTTACGTTTCCTTTTGTTTATATATTAATAGAATTTTCCGCCGTGTTATTCAAACTTTATTTCCGTGTGTTTGTCTAGAATTATTTGTATATATTCTTTTGCATTTGTGTTTTGAATGTTTTATTTTATTTTATCATACTTCTTCAACTGTATTATATCATCTACTGTGTGTTTCTGCTAGTCTGGGGGCAATTTGTGTGTATTTTACTTGTGTATTTGCTTTCCCCCTCTTTATTCTTTGCATTTGTGCCTATGTCTTTAAATTCGTAATTTATTCTTCTGTTAACTGTGAAATGACTTACATCTGTAAGTCTTGTGGTATACTTGTTGCCACACAAGGAGTTTATACGTGGAGAACCAATAAATAATGTCTTTTTTCCTTTGAACGTCTTAAACTCCTAGAAAAGGATGAATGAGTATTCATATTAATAATTTCATTAAAAGAAGTCAATAGTATATGAATTTCAGCTAAAACAAATTTAATACCATCAATCGAAATGAAATAAGAATTCAAAATTAATTTAGCTTTTCTTTAAATTAAATTATAAATTTCAACTCAAATATCTAGTATTTCATAAATATTTGATTTTGTTTTCATTTAATTGAAAGAAATGTTTGTATTTATTTTAAATTCGAAGTGAAGTTATTACTTTGATTTATGTTCAACATCTTAAAATAATTTTTATGTACTACGTATAATTAAATGATCAATTGCAGAAGTTAATTAGAATCCTACAAATAATTTCAAATATAATGTATTTATTCCTGCCAAGGTGAATTCCCTCGCCGGAAAGCAAATCAAGCGACACCCAAGAATCAGTGAGAGTAGCACTTAATTTTCACAATCACACACTTGCTTTAATCCAAGTTTATGTTTTTGTTACCCT
Organism: Argiope argentata; assembly: GCA_026289955.1. Lineage (NCBI taxonomy): Eukaryota > Metazoa > Arthropoda > Arachnida > Araneae > Araneidae > Argiope > Argiope argentata. The sequence continues at coordinate 5,263,623 of JAOUZG010019159.1, forward strand.
GAATAAATATTTCTGATTCCAATGAACCATTTCTGCAAATTAATTAATTCGACTATAAATTCATTACTGAGCATTGGAGAGCTTGTTCCCATTTTGATTACTCGGTCCATATTTGGATGTCATTCTGAAAGATTTCTGACAACAGTGTGTAGAAATCGTTATTTAGAATTTTGCTCTTCAAAGCGAGATCGTCGTTTGAGGTGATGAAAGATGTTCAATTAAAAGAATAATAAGAATGAATAAAAATTATTCAACAACGGAATTAGATGAACATTAATTTTTGAAATAATTGTGAAGAAACTTATATTTTGCTTGCATTTTTTAATGATTCAGCGTTTCTACTTTCTCATATAAGAAGTATGCAAAGAAAAATATTGTAATTATCAAAAAAATTCTTCGATAAATTGAAGTACCCTCAAGTTTCAGACCTCCCTGGGCCTAAAAGATAAATTTTTAGAATTATGTGTGTTGGTATGTATGCATTTATTGTGTGTGTATATGTGTATATGACTGTGTATGTATGCATATAACTGTAGATGTGTGTATATGTGTATATGTGTGTATATAACTGTATATGTGAATGCATGTATATGACTGTGTATGTTCGTCTTTTCAATTATTTTTTTATCTTTCAATTTTTATATCTTTTCAATTATTTTTTTTTTAATTTAATTATACTGAATACATTTTTGTTAAATTTTCTTTATCTGTACTATTTTTAAAATTAAATTTCTGGTCGTTAATGCTCTGCAAGCAGACTGTTTGAGCTACCAAATTTAGAAACATATACATTAAAAAATTTGAAGCAAGTAATTTTGAAAAGTTTATAATTTCAAATTAGAGTTTTAAATTTCAATTCATTAATAATTAAGTGAATTTTTGGGGTTTTTCCATGATAACTTTTATATATCTTAAACAAATTATGTTTCTAATGATATCAAACTTTTGCTGCATATATTTTTTTATATTTTTTAATTTATTTCTTAAATCATTTTCAAAGTAATATATTTTATTGTTAACGTAAAAAAACTTTTAAGTAATTTGAAATTTTTTTTAAATTATCTTTTTAGTGATAGCAATATTTTACTGCATATATTTTTCCAATTTTTTAATTAAATTCTTTAAAAAAATTAAGTTTGTTTCTTGATAGTATATTTTACTGTTTAAGTAAAAAACCTTTACATTATTTGAAATTTAAAAAAAAAATATTTTTTAATTATATCATTTTTTTTCTGTAATTATATTTCCCAATTTTTTAAATTAATTTCTTGAAAATATTTTAAGTTTATTCCATGATAGTATATTTTATTGTTTCAGTAGAAAAAATTACATTATTTGAAATTTTAAAAAATTATCGTTTTAGTAATATCAGATTTTGGAAATATATATCTTCCCATTTTTTTTTATTAATTGCTTAAAAATATTTTAAGCGTATTTCATAATAATGTATTTCATTGTTAAAGTAAAAAAAAACTTTTACATGACTTGGAAATTTAAAAAATTATCTTTTTAATTATATAAATTATTTGCTGTAAATATTTTCTCAATTTTTTTAATAAATTTCTTTAAAAAAATTTAAGTATATTTTATCATAATATATTTCTTTGTTAAATTTAAAATAAAATTATTTTCATTTTTGCCACAACGAGTTCATACTGTGATTTCTTTTTTATTGTTAATGATCGAGATATGGCGATTCTGCTTATTTCCCCATGCTGAATCTATTTCAACAAACGAAGTGTTTTTAATGACATTTTGTCGCATTTACAATTAAATCTTAATTTTAGATGCAAATAGCGGTGGAAACAATTTTTAACAGCGCTTATTTTTAAATAGTATTGCTTTTTCTGGTGGCTTCATGAAACTTTAATGAAATATATAACAAATTTAGAGAAAGACGTAATGCTTCTAAAAAATTTAATTAATATTTTGCGGATGAATCCATTAATTTAATAATATATGCAATATTTGATTGACATTTTTTATTAATTATAAATTCCTATAATTGATTGGTTGCCATTAAGGATTTTATAAAGAATTACAATATTTTAAATTGAAAGATATTTCAACACAATGTTATAAAAGATTACAGCAATTATATTTAATTGAAAAGTTTCATTTTATTTAATTTCATGGGGCTATGCCTTAATCAATGTGGATAAAACTTGAACATCAACACTGTAATGAATATCTTAATTAATCATTATTCCAAGAGGGAAAGCCATTTCTAAAATGTTTATTTCAAGCACTCACTTTTAATTTCTCGATTGCTCGAATACCAGCAATTTATTAATTAGAAATATCAATTAAAATACCACAGGTTCTCTACATAACGTATTTGTTACTGACTCGTTGAATTTTCCCCTTGGAAATGAAATTAAGCATCGCTCAAATATCTGTGATTGCAAGTGAAAATTTCCATTTGTAGGCACGTTTTCCAAAATCGAAGAATGCATTTCGCTCCTCTGTGCAAACGTCACTGTTTCCAGTGAGTCATTTCCAAGAGTTAATTAACTCTGATATAAACTCGTTATCGGGCGTCAGATTGCTTATTTTCGTTTTGATAACTTGGTACATGTTTTAATATCGTTCGGAGAGGTTATCTGTCATATTTCTGAAGTAATTGCTAATTAGAATATTATTTCACAATAAGGAACAAAATTCTTAAATGAAAAGCGTCCAATTAAATGATGAATAATCATTATGAATAGAAAATGTTTATATAATAAAACATTATCAGATTTATTTGGGATGTGATAAATAAAAAAATATAACCTACAAAAATGAAGATAGGAACAATACATCACACATCTTGTTATTTTTAATGTTTCAGTAATATAATGTTTACTTTTATTCACAAATAAAGGAAATTTCTAAAACACCGCCTGATTAATTTCTAAATACATTACTTACTAGAAACCATGTGATTTAAAAATTAATAATGGTACAAAAGCTTTTTAAAATTTAACTGTTTTATTTTCTTTACTATCTAATAATATGACACCTTTTATTTTAGAAATATTTTCTTATTTTGTTTCAAATGGAAATCCATTGAATACATGACTTATCTATGTATTCGAAGTAAATTTCATATTGAATTATAATCATTATGAATTATTTATTTTTAGCTTACAGCTATCAAAATTGAATAAATCGTTGCACGCACGGCATACGGGCAAAACTGTTAAGTGGTTAAATTTTATGGAAAAATATTTTATTTTTAATTTTTTTGTATATTTTTATGAGTAAGTTTGAAAACTTGTATTCGATAAATACAGCAATTTAATTATTTATCAAAATAATGTAATGGATAGCTCATAATTTTTAAAATTAATTTGCATTAGAAATTTAGTTTAAAAAAAATCTAATCAAGATTCATAATTTCAAGTAATGGGAGCCTGATAGTGTAATAAACCTTTTTTTTTATTATAGATTGTATTTAGACTCCTTTAAAAAAAATTAAAAAACTGAAAGTTTAAACAAACTATTGTACTAAAAATGAATAAGAGATTATATTAATTATATATAAAGTCTATGAACGTTTCTTTCAATTGGCTTTGTTATAAAATCAATTAAGATGAAGATGTTAAATGAAGGATCTAATGAGGATCTTTTTTCATTTTATGTAAATGTAATTGGACTTGACAAAAATAGTAAGAAGAAACATTTAATGATATATTGTGCCCCAGAATATTGAATAAATAATTACGGTAACTTACATGATTTTAAAAGAAAGAAAGTTAATTTTAGATCAACAGCAATGTTAGAAAAGACATATTAGCTTTGTTCGTATAAAAATGAAACATAAACTTTATATAAATCTATTACATAAAAGCCCAACGATGAAACACCCAACGAAATTTGAAGTGAAAATTGTCCTCTCCCCTTTCGATTTGACTGAATTATCATCGAAGCTCAGAACTATACTTCTAATTTGGCGTCAAATAACACAGACATTTGGCTCTTATTTTGTTGTCTTACTAATTTAGTTAGAATTTAGGAAAACAACCAGTATTACTTCCAATATATATATCATATTGCAGATCAAATCCTAGAATGAATACTGTATGTTTAAAATGATATCCATAAAAAATACAATATATGTAAGCTATTAAAATTAATTTTTAGGTACGAACTTCACTTTTCACTTGAGTTATAAAATATGTAAACATTTTTAAAGAGAATTTAAATGTGAATTGCTGAATTGCCAAGCTGAAATCTGTTTTGCAAATAGTTAATTTTCTGTTTTGCACATGTATGGTTTTCAATAATAGTTCTTCAATGATATTTGTCATTCCATTCAATATAGCATTCCATTCAACATAGCGTTCGATTTCATTAAAATTAATAACATCTGTAAAAACATTCAGTGAAACAGTATGAAGTGTTCACAGCACGATTTTTTTATACTTGATTATTGCCTTTTAATAACAAGAAATAATAGTTATTTCCCTTCTAACATTTACGAATGCAGATATAACGAGTTTTTCGAATGCAAATATTTAAATTACTTTCCGATGTACATGTAAAATTTACGACCCACTATTAACTTTTATTAGGGTAAAAAATAATTAATCGTAACTACCATGTTTTATTTACATTTTTCACACTGAATTGTATCTAAGGCCAATGTGTTGAAACCTGCATTATTTTTTATTTATTCCAATTCATTACATTCGTCGACCGGATGCAAATTATTGTTTAGGATTTCTCACAATGTATTTTATTTCGGATTTTATAATTCTATTGTTGATGGATCGTTATTTATCTCTATCCTGCTTTTACGAATTTTTTTTATTTGAGAGCTCTAGAAGAGAAGATTTTTTTTATAAGAGCTCTCTCTGTCTTACATAAAGAGAAGATTTCACCGGAATAAAATAAAAGTCAGCTAGAAAGATAATCATACAAACAAGAACAAAAGAAATCCAAGAGAATTTTAACGATATTTGAAATGGCTGTCTGCCTAGACCATACTTATTCTAGTTCTTAATATCTGTACTTCACAGAACTTAGTCTCAAATACAGCATCAAAATAGGAATCTATTTCTAGCCGGAAACTTTAATATATGCTGTAATCATTGATGCCAAATGTGTGCTTCTAATAACTTTCATCATTACTGACCAATTGGTACTTGCAGAATCCAAAATAAAGCTAATTCAAGTGATTAAGAAGAACAAATTCTTAATGTGACTATTGAAATTTTCTGACATCAATCTTGTATCTTCATTTAATAAGAATATGATTTATCCGTTTTAACTGCACATTAAGACTATATTTTGTTTTACAACTGCGAAATAGATATTTCTTTATAATATCGTTGTTGATTCATAGGCAATATAATACGCCAATACATCTTAGAACTTATATTTGTTATGTATTTTCTATTTTGATTTAATAAATAAGCAAATTTACTCAACAGTCCAGTGCTACTTTTAGAATAAAAGTAATTTTATTTCAAATGTTTTAAATTATGATTCAAATAAATTTATAAATAAAAAATACCACAATAATTTCTTTAAAAAATCAGTTATTTTTTTAATTGTTTCGCATATCGTTCTTACCCATGGTAATAAATACATTACATCATAAAACAGATGCACGTTTTGTTAAAACTTTAATGTAAAGCCTTTTCAATAAAAAAAAGTAATTTGAAATAAAGTGTTTTAGAGAACAGTAGGAATTGTAAAAAAAAACATTTGTTGAAAAAGCAACCGTTGTTTCGTTTATATATGTATTACAACGCAAAAAAACATATTTAAAATGATCGAAAGTTATCGAAGAAAGTTTCTAAAGTTTCTAAAATATCGATGTTAGATTCAGCCTTATTTTCTTTTCTTTTTATCTTCCCTTCTATAAAAGTGCATGCCTAACAATATAATTCCATAGCAAATTATTATTGAAAATAACAACGTTTGAAGATGGATTGATATAGTTTTTCCACTTTATAAATATTCTTTAAAAAAACTTTAAGTTTTGGAAAATTGGATAATCTTTTCAGTTTCATGACAAATAGTTTCTCTCAGCTACCAAATGAAGTATAATTTCAATAATGCTATGTTTCAATTTTTTTCAGCTGCTTCTAAAAAAACACATTTCCGATTCTATGTCTGACAGGCAAATTATGTTGAAACGAATATTTTTCAGAGCAACATCAATCATCTAGGCATTTAAATAACTCCAGTTTAGCTATTTTTATGTTACTTAATTCATCCTTCAGTTGTCTTTGTACTTGTCATCCTAAATAATGGATTGCTTCTGCCTACAAGCTTCATGTAATTGTTTCTAAAAAATATAATCATAAAAGAGTTTTCATTTGGAAAAAACACATTCAAATTGCTTGTAACTCTGCACCACACGTACTATCATAGTGTGTTTTTACTCGTCTTTATATATTTTATTCTTGTGAAAAAAATCATCGATAATGGAGTTTATTTTTTATGGATTTTACATTTTTGTTCAGCATCCAGTAAAATCATCACAATGCATGAGAAAGCCAGAGTAGAAAGTTATAATAATGTAGTTATTTTTATATACGGATAATCAGCAACTTCATGAAACATACTGTAGCATACAAAGCAACTTCTCTTGAGGCAACAGCGTCTTTTCTAGTAAAGTTATCAGAAAGAATAATATAAAAAGCTGAATTGTCTTTAGTCCAATGTTGTATTGAATTTGTCTTTGTCTAACATTGTTCATAAGAATAAATATTTAAAATCTGTTTTTTTTTTCATAATCCTGTGTAATTATTAAATAGTTCGCTCATATAACAAAATTGCTATTATCCATATTAGCTATTAATTATTTAAGACGAAGTGATTCTTGATAGAATATACAACAAATTGCATGAATCAACAACAATTTCATACAGCATACAGCAGCATACAAAGCAACTTCTCTTGAGGCAACAGCGGATTTTCTAGTAAGTTTATCTGAAAGTATAAAATAAAATGCTGAACTGTCTTTAGTCCAATGTTGTATTGGATCTGTCTTTGTCTAACGTCATTCATAAGAATAAATATTTTAATTCTGTTCCTTTTTTATAACCCTGTGTAATTATTAAAGAGTTCGCTCATATAACAAAATTGCTACTATCCATATTAAAAAATAGCTATTAATTATTTAAGACGAAGTGACTCTTGGTAGAATATACAACAAATTGCATGAATCAACAGAAGTTTTATATTGCATACTGCAGCATATAAAGCGACTTTTGTTGAGGCAATAGCGTGTTTTCTATTGAGGAAAGTAAAAACTAGAATTTTTTTATCCAATGTTGTATCGAATGTGTCTCTATCTAACGTCGTTCATAAGAATAAATATTTTAAATTTCTTCCT
>JAOUZG010019159.1:5270968-5314526 GCA_026289955.1 Argiope argentata
TTGTGAGGTTATCTGAAAGAAGAAAATAAAACGCAGAACTTTCCTTAGCCTTGATGTGCCTCTATCTAATGTTGTTCATAAGTATAAATATTTTAAATTTATTCCTTTCCTATAAGTTGGGCAATTAAATAGTTCATACATATAATAATATAGCTTTTAAAAGAAAAGAAGAAATTGGAAAAAAGACCGGTATCCAAATGTTACAAAAATTACTTCAGAGCATGATAAATGTTTCCCTCCATAAACACTTCTTGAAAAGAAAATTCTTGATGTTCTAACTACATTGACAGAAAATAAAAACCAGAAAACTCTTTTGTCCAATGGTGAAATGAATATGTCTCTATCCGATGTCGTTCATAAGAATAATTATTTTAAATTTGTTCCTTTTTTATAATCTGGCTTAATTATTAAATATCCCATTCGTATAGCAGCCTAGCTATTATCTATATTAAAATATAGCTATAAATTATTTTAAAAAAATGACTGTTTATAGAATATACAATGAATTGCACGGATCATTCCATGGTTTCATACGGCAGATTGCAGAATACGAAGCAATTTTTTCTTGGGGGAGGGGAAATAGATCCTTTCCAAGTTTCGATAAAATGAAACAATTTTTTTTTTTAATCCGGGTGTGTCTCTATCAAAGTATAAATATTTTAAATTTATTTCTTTTTTATAAGTTGGGTAATCAAATAGTTCATTCACATAATATTGCTTAAAGAAAAAAAAGAAGAAGAAAAAAAGTGAAAAAATACCGATATCTAAGCCTAACAAAAATTAATTCAGAGCGTGATAGACGCTTCCCTCCATAAACACTTCTTCAAAAAAAGAAAATTCTTGCTGTTCTAACTACATGTATGGAACTTTTTATTTCAGCCAGGAAACTACTCTCCTCTCAAATCGTTTAACGTCGCAAACGCTTAAAGATTCCTCAGGGATCCCCTCTGACTTAAAGAGGAGCCTCATAATTCCCTTTACACATGTGACCAGCACTCGACCGATCCCGGAATATTCTCGGAACAGAGAGCGGAGAAATAAAAGAGGCCTGCAGACCCCCAAATGGCAAAGAAATGAGCAAATCCCGCAGAATAATGGGCTGCTGAAAGAGGAAATAATGGTTGTAGGAGAGTGTGATATTGAAGTCGGTTTTTCGTGGTTGGAATTTTGATAAGCTGGTGACTGATCAGACGTATTGTTTTTTCCTTTTTCTTCGGAGGGTGAATAGTTTGTTTGCTTCTTTCCATTTAAAATAATGTAATCAGATAATGAAAAGGTACACAAGAAGGAAATTATGAAAGATTGTACTTATTGGCTTCGCAAAATTTTATTTAATGAGAGCATAGAGACTTAAAGGGCTTTTTTCTTATTTTGGAGTTTGTTTTCATCATGAAATTAAGGAGGTAATTGCTTTAAAAAGTAGATTTTTTGTAAAATTATGATTTTTTATTTATTACTCTTACTGTTTGAACGAATTTCTTTATAAAACCACTTGAATTTTGTTTCGAAGCTTATTTTGGGGAAATTGCATTTGAATTTATTTTTGCGTTTACATACGTTTTAAAGTTATTTTATATTTTTAGGTGCTATTTTATCAAATTCTAATCTTTGGTTGTATTTTCGTACAAAAAAAATGCCATAAATGAAAATCTAATGCATATATTTTCTTCAAATTTAGCATAAAAATTTCTCTGGTGGTTGGAATTTTGATAAGCTGGTGACTGATCGGACGTATTGTTTTTCCTTTTTCTTTGGAGGGTGAATATTTCGTTTGCTTCTTTCCATTTAAAGCAGTGTAATCAAATAACCAAAAAGTACACAAAAGTGAACTTATGAAAAACTGTACTTATTGGTTACACAAAATTTTATTTAATGAGAGCATAGAGGCTTAAAGGGCCTTTTTTTTTATTTTGGAGTTTGTTTTCATTATGAAATTAAGGAGGTATTTCCTTTAAAAAATAGATTTTTTGCAAAATTTTGAATTTTTATTTATTATTTTTACTGTTTGAACGAATTTCTTTATAAAACCGCTTGAATTTTGTTTCTAAGATTATTTTTGGGAAATTGCACTGGAGTTTATTTTTGCGTTTACATACGTTTTAAAGTTTTTTTTATATTTTTAGAAGCTATTTTATAAAATTCTAATCTTTGATTGTATTTTCTTACAAAAAAGAACATAAGTTAAAATCTAATGTATATATTTTGTTCAAATTTGGTATAAAAATTTCTTAGTATATTCTTCAGTTCCTGAACTGAAGAATAAGTAATATCCAGTTCGTTTAGAAATACCCTATATATATTTTTTTAAAATCCACATTGATAAAATGAATTAAAAATTTCCCATGTTATTGATCAGTGAAGCATAGATATTTGAATAATGAACAGAAACATAGTTTATTTTTAATTCAAGAACTAGATTATGTATTTCTTCAACCATTGGCAAAATTATAAGATAATCATTTGATAAACCTCTAAACTACAAGTTTTTTTATAGCTTTAGAACTCTTTTCAAACAAAAAACCCATTTTTTTTAAATTTTGAGGAGAGTTTTACAATTAACTAATATACATTAGTGCTTTCTTGCTCGTTCCGGACATGTCTGGAAATTTCTTCAACATTATCTAAGAACAAATCTACATTTTTTAGCTTCTACTACATATTTCAGAGTGTAATAAAACCTGTTAGCGACCTCATTATGTCGCAAACACACCTACATCGCCAAATTCGTCTAATATTTCGATCTTCTGTTGTAAATCCCCTTAGAAGGGTCTTTTCTCGCTGTCGCGCGACTCCATTACAATTAATTTTATACAATTAAACTATTTTCAAATATTTACAATATTTAAATTTAATTTATTGTAAATATTTGTATAAAATTAATAAATCATTTATAAATATTGTATAAAATTAATAAATGATAGATCAGATAATTTTGCAACAAATATTATTATATCTTTAAGCCTATTATATCTCTAAATTTTTTTTCATGTTTGAAGGAAAGGGGGAAGAAGAGAAACAGGCTTGTAAATAATAAAACGATGAAAAATACTAAAAGCAAATTGCTTTTTATTACAAAAATACAATTAATTTGATACTAATTTTTCACGCACATCATTTAGGCATACTCGTCGACTGAGGATAAATTTAACTTTACGACTATTTCAACATTTCTGCTTATCATTCATATCATATATTAATGTAAACTGACAGTGACAAGAAGCGATGGCACGCATCAAGGTTACCTAGTTTAGGAAAAGTGTAAGTGTATGCTGAAGAGCTCGGATTTTGAATCCGTATTTTGTGTTACAAATGCTTTTAATAATTCACAAATATTCTTTATTTCTAAAAAACTACCTTGCACTTGCATTTGTCTATACCCTTTTATAAAAACTAACATTATGGTGTAGAAAACGAAGCTATATGTCTTTTATTACAAAAAATATACAAATAAAAATTCTAAAATAAATTAAATTATTTTATCATAACAGTATCCAACTTTGCTAAAACTTGTATTGTGCCATTACCAAAAGTATTTTCCTGAAATAATAAAATAGGTACTGCTATTGTACTGACACCGTCTTCCTTGTGATCTGGGCGTCCCGGGTTTGAGTCCCCGTTTGGGCATGGTTGTTCTGTGTGCTATTTGTGAAATGTGTGACTGTGCCTCCCTGTAAAAAGGGGCTGTGCAAGCAAATGTGGTGAGTGTTTAGCAAAGTCGTACTCTTGGCCCTAGTTGTCGCTACTTCAAAAACAAGAGACGCTCCTTTCGGCTTAAATCTACTGCTGTATCAACGGGGAGCTTGTTGCTGGGAAAAGATTTGTTGCTGTTGTTACTTATGGCAAGTGCCATAAGTAACAACAGCAACAAATCTTCAGGTCCGCAGAAGATATTCTCAATCAGCACTATACGGCACGCTATAATAACTCACCTAATGCTTAAGACATATACTACTGAAATATCAATAGACCATTAGCTGAACCCAAAAATAAGCGTGTTGATTCAAAATCCCGTTAGTTGTCGTATTAGGTGCTTCGTGTGATTATGTTGTTGTTGTTGTTACTAATGGCGCACTGACGACCGTCAGTGATTTTAAATAGAATGAGTGTCTTTTGTTTTGAAGAAGCACCAACTAGGGCGAAGAGAACGAATTGGCAACTCACTTATCACAGTCACTTGCACAACCTTTTTTTACAGTGCCTTACAGATATTGCACGGAAAAACAATCATACCATAACCGGGACTCGAACCCGGGAATCTCAAATCACGATGAATATGCACTGCCTCTGTGACAGGACACTGGATCGGATAATGATTCTTCATTCATTGGAATTTGACTAATACTCCGACATGCATCGGGTATGTAGAAAAGGTTCAAACTAGCGAGCCGGTCTTGTAAGTTGTCTGCACGTGGAAGTGGAAATGTGTTGTTTATATTTTGAGCATTCAATTCCCTATGATCAATTATCATTCAGTAATTTTCCAGTCTTTTTCTTCACTAACAATACAGAACTACGGTATTCAGATGAATTGTGTCGCTCTATTCCTTGTTCTTGTAATTCGATAATTATGTTGTGGTGAAAGCTTTATGAGCCAGTTAACATGTACGATACATGAGTATACTGTTGTATTGTGATCATGTTACTCTGATACAAACTTCTCAGGTAACGAGTTTGGGCCTTAGGCAATCCGAATCTGCTTTAATTCCCCGTAGTTCCCGTCTTACATATTTTGAAGTGGACATGGCGATCGGATAACTGACAAATTTCCTGGTTAAACTTGTTATTAACATATAAATTTATCTTTTCCCACCTTTATGCGTTATACAAATTCATTCAATAAATTGCATCAATTTTGTTTTTGTATGGATGTTATATTCAGCCTAACTCTGTTATAATTTATTTGAATCATCTCTCCATGAACGCTTTTTGAATTTAAAAAATTAGTTCCACCTTTATTTTCAGTTCCATTACTCTCGATTTCATCGATATCCGCAAGGCTAAAATCTATGTCTAAAGTTCTTCGTAAAATGATACAATTTCTTTTACGGTGGAGAATATCATCGCAAAAATTGTCGGTGGGTAACGTTGTTTTACATTTATATTACTACTAACAGTACCGCACGGCTTTCCCCGTGGTATAGCATCCAAGAAGAAAAATTACATTAAACTTAAGTCTAGCCTCCACCCGATATGCCAAGGGCGTGTTATGCAACATCAAACAAACATAAAAATATATTTAGAAGTTATCAAAAATAGCTACAAACAACTTTTTACAGCACATATTCAGAAATATTTAGACTTTTACAGAGGGTAAAAATATGATATGTCCGTAGACAATGATATGTATGACAATGATATGTCCGTAGATCCTTTCGAGGTTAGATTGCCTTCTTTTTGGTATAATAAGATTTGAATCGCAGTTTAAAATCATATGTAAACAACGAAACGTATCGCATATACATACCCCAGCTCTTGCTATTTGCACAAGTGCTGTTAAGGTTTTCACGCATGCGCAGGTAAGTTAAAATCGCAATAATAAAACTCTCCTTTTTATTTTGAAAGGATTTTACAGTACTAAAACCTTCCCTATTAAATAATCTACAAAATGGTATAGATATCTTCAATATCCGTTAAATATTTCTCAAATTTTTGTGGTTCCAACATACAGACGCTTTCAGGAGATTTCATTTTAAATTGTGTATAAATGTTACTGAATAATTATTAAATATGAAGCTCTAAGGGCGGTTCGTTGTAGTATTTTATCAAACGAAATTCTCAAAAATCTTAAAATTCATTTATACGTAGCATATTTGATCTGTTTTCTTTTCTAATCATCACTAAATCGTGAAAATTCATTACATCTTTTCCTATAAATGTCCTTGATATATTTAATAGGAAGTAACATGCAATTTTAATTCCTTTTAAAGCTGATTTGTCAAGAGGTAATTCCAAACGTTCCTGAACCGTTAGACAAATCGCTGCCATGCACCGTGCATGTACTGCTTAAATTTTATTTTTATTTTCTGCAAAAGATATAATTAAAAAATATGATTAAATTATTTTTTAACAATTCAGTAAAAATAGAAATTTAATTTGTTAGTTAAAATAATAAAATCATTGAAAAGGTTATCTTGGTCATCAATATGTTGTAAAAATCAACTTTCAGAAGTTAAAGCTAATAAACGCTGAAATTTCGCTTACTTTTTAATTAATTAAAATTTTAATTAAAAATTCAAAAGAAATCTTTCTTAAGGACACATTTCCGGTTTTCAAGGTATGCACGTACCGAATTTGGTAATTTCGAACGGTCTGGCCTGTAGAGCGCCAATACACATACACACACACATATATTGAGCTTTATTATAAGATAGATATAGATAGCAAAGAAGATACCATCCACTGGTAATCCAAATTATATCAGGACAGAGGATATTTCATGCCCTATTTCCAAAGATCTGGAAAAATGCAGGAAAATAAATCCATTTGTGGAGGAATCGGTACAGTTTACCACTATTTAAAGGAATGCACAGAAATATCCGAACATAGAAAACATCTGAAAGTTGAAAATATTGACTTGAGTTCAGGACTGATGGTACCAAGTAATCTTTGCACTCTGAAGGACATGATGTCTGAAACTGTCAGTTTTTTGCCTACTATTTGAAAATTTGTAGAAGAGGAGGTGGTCAATATTTGACCACTTTGGTGCCAATTATCTCTAAGAGAATATGTTTCACTGATTCGGTCTATGTAAAGATGGGCATTGCTACAGTCTATAGTCTGAAACAAGAAATTCTGTCGATACTGCTACTTTCAGTGGTGGCGTGGTGGACGGCTGTACAGAAAAAAGATATAGATAATAAAATAAGTCAAATACTGGCAATGCTGAGTTTTATATATTATATTACAGAAAAATAAGTAGTATGTTTATGCCAATCATAATTTTATTATGACAGAAATGGCAGAATCATGTTCAAAAGAATTTTTCTGATTCCAAATGGCATATTATGCTTCTTAGGTGTGAAAGAAAATAAAACTCTCCGTATGATTCATATTTTCGGTCATAAATGATTCACAGGATCACACTTTTGATAAAGCGTATTAACCGATTTTGCTTTCACACATTACCAATTTCATGTTAGTTTGCCTAGGCCACATCATTTGAAAATGTTACAACGATCTTTCTAAAGAAGAAGTATGCACTTGTGTTTATAGAGAAGTTGTGTGAATATTCACAAAACACTATTCTCTTATGCTTAATTTTCTTTGATAGTTTCGTTTGTCTTTTAAATGATTCCAAAAATAAAATTAAAAAAAGATTTTTACAAGGCAAAACACTTTATTATATTCTTATTTCAGTTAAAGATGTATAATAAAATGGCTTAAGTTGAACCATTGTATATTACAATAACTGTGTAAGGTTTGAATGCCCTCATTGTAGTGAGAAAAACGAGCAAGATTTGAGCAGCGAAAGTATGCAACCTGCTAAGCAATTTTATGAGAATTGGTAAGAGCAAAAGAGACGGAGGATTGATCTTTTGTCCTAGTATTTTCTTATATACACATGCCTTTGATCGGTAGGAACTCAATTATGTTTCTGAGCGATTCTCTTCAAGTTCCGGCTTCCACTATTTTTTTGTCACCTGATTGTAAAATGAGACTTGAAAATTTTGCTCATAAACCATAGCATTTTATAAAAAAACTTATGTGGAGGTGTACAGTATTTCTAGAAGTGTTTATAAACACAGAAGTAAATTAATCACTTTATAGACAAATTAATAATCTATTTCCTTTATAACTGGCACAAGAAATGTTTTGTCCCTCATCTGCGAAGCACAGAGACATCCTTCATTTACGAAAGTCACGTGAATGTTTGAGGTTAAAGCTCTTTAAGGCGCTGATACACTGGGTTGAAGACGGTAGAGTTATATAATGGTCGCTCCATAAGAGGAAGAGTGTGGTATGGGCAGATTTTTGATAGCTGGAGATGATTTCCAACAAGATTGCCGCTTACGGTAAACATTGCATCTCATTGGCCACTGGGAAGTGTTAGAGTAAATGGTGCAAAGGAGAACGTAATCTTGCTACACGAAAGTGTCCGTCCGCACTCCTCTAATGGGGTCAAAACAGAACTGGCAGTTCCAGTTGGAAATGCTGTAGCATCCTCCATACAAACCAGATTGTCACCATGCAACTCTCACATTGTCTAGAAACTGAAGAAACATTTTAAGAATACCAGATTCTTAAAATGTTTGACGCTGTGAGGAAGTCAGTTACGAACTATTTGAATCAGCAGCCCAAAGAATTTTATGAAACGGGGGTCAGGCGGCTCGTTTTTCAATGAATCAAATGTCTCAAATTTCATTCAAACTACTTTTAAATAAAGTACTCTGTTTATTATATATTCGCATTGGCTCACTTTCATTTAACTCGTACCTGTACAATTTCTGAGCTTTATTTGTGCTACAACCAGATCTGGTTGTATCTGTTCAAATATATCTGAATATTTTTGAACTGATACAACAAGATCTGGTTGATCTGTTCAAATATATTCTGAATGTATAACATGAACTGTTATACCATTCATAATATATTTGTATTTTCTTTAGAAAAGTTCATTACTGTTCCATTTACTGTTGCCCCATTTTTTTATTTGTTAGCTTTTTAGAAAACATCCTCGTTTTGCAAGTATGCGAAACTTTCTCATTTTTGAAGTTTCTTAACTATTATTCTTTCTTACCTAAGCGTATTTAACATTAACTAGATTTTAAATTTCATTTTCAGTAATTCACTTTCAGTTTTGGAAATTTTTCTTACGGGTTAATTTTACTATACTTTTTCAGTGCTATTCCAGAACACCTTCATCTTTGTAGAATCCTTTGTTTTAAGTTATTTTGACGAATCGTAAATCTTCGTCTTCTTGAATGATTCGAAACATCTTCAGGTGTCTCTCTTCTTTCCTTCTTTCTTGTCCCTCTTCCTGGCAAGCACAGGGATCAAGGCCGAAAGAGCTCCACAAGCCACCGACAACAATGCCAGCATGTGATACAGCCACGCGTAGGACCCCACCTTATCTCTGAAGAACCCTGAAAGGGAATAGGAAACGTATTCTAAAAAAAATTAATTCCACAAATTTTTGATTTAAAATTAAATAGAAACGTTATTTTAATAAATTATCCCAGCCGTTTTGATTATCAGTTTGCTCGCCCACATTTTAGGATGTTGAACCCTAGTAGCAAACAAATATTGTACAATAATTATCAATATTCGCAATATTGTTTAATATCATATAATATTGCACAATATTGTACAATATTATATACAACAGGATGTGCTAACTGGGTATGATTTATGGATTTTTTTTGCTTTTATACAAATTTTGTTGTTTAATACAAATGACGTTGCTGTATTATTGTTTATTATCGCATTTGCCGTGAATAAGCCCGCTGAGGTAGTCAGCGATTTAAGCCTAAGCAGCGTCTCTTGTTTTGTAATAGTGCCAACTAGTGCCGAGAGTACGGCATTTGCTACTTCACTCATCACATGTGCTTGCACAGCCCCTTTTTACAGGGGGGAACATTCACACACCTTACAGATAGAACACAGAAGAACAACCATGCCCATACCGAAAATAGAACCCGGAACGACCAAATCACGGAGAAGACGCGCTAACCCTAATGTCAGGACTCTGGTTATAGAAATGATAACAATCTTCTGTTTAATACAATCTTGTTGTTTAATAGAAGTGAAAAACATGATTTAAATTGAATCAGCAATCTGAAAATTAAAATAAATACAGGTATCAAAAAATAAAAGCGCAGGTAGAAATCCTACTGTTACAGAGATAATTAGTGTAATTGAGATTTAATGATAAGAATATTAAGAATTGTTATGAAAAAAATTTCACATATAGAATTGAATTTCATAATTCTTCTCATTTCAATTGCAAATTCATCAGCCAATTCTACTAAATAAGTTTGATTGGTAACATCAAAAATTAAGGGAGGGGGGGGGTAAAAACTCAAGAGATGTAGTCTAAAAAGTTGGGTGGCATTCACGGAGTCCGATATCAGTGAACATAATGCTTCTTTGTTTTATAAACTTCATATTCGAAATGTTATTGAACCGACTGATATGTTGATTATATGACATAGATAAGGAATGTTCGGATGTTTATTTCTTTATTGCTATTTTTGGTTTTTCACATGTGGGGTTTGATGATTTTTCAAACACGGTTTTTTAAAGTAAATTTGTGACATTAGAAAATCGGTTTTCAAAATAGGAAATCCAGTTTACCGTAATGCCTATATCTTCTTTTTAAAAGATATTTATTTGGTGTTTAATTATTTGGACGGATTGGTTTTATCTAGCGCTGACTAAATGCCAGTTTATTAACAAGTAAAGGTATATTTCAATTTCAGTTCAATGACTAAAAATTAAAACATGAAATAAGTTTTAAATTATTATAGGTTTCAGAAGAAAGAATGGATGATAGAAGACAAGTTGAATTAGAAACTAATTTGATGTATTTGAAAAATACACAAAGCATTTCTAGTTCAGCGAAGTCTAGTGTACTTTCTTTATCTTCAAAAACCGAAATTTGTAAACTCCTCAGAAAGATAGTCTAAAAAATTTCCAAATTCTTATGTGAAAACTGATTCTGTTCGAAAGCAAATCGAAGAAACTACTCATCAGAGTAATTCTTTTTTGAAAGAATTCATAGAAAAATCAAAATCATAAGTTTCTTAAAGCCCCTGATAAAAAAAAACCTAAAAATTCAAAAGCACTGAAATCTGAATTTTTATTATTTGAGGCAACGTATAAAAGAGTAAAAACGTTAGATTTCTTATATGATGCCATTAAAACTATAAAACCAAGCTCAGGCGGGGGCTACCAAGATGAGTGATATCTCTCATCGCTATCTTCGTTCTCGGAGGTCCCGGCTCAGTAGCTAGTGAACGAGTATTTTCACATTCAAACAATATTGTGTCCAAAATTAGAGGAAGACTTTGCCTACGTTCTGTTGATAATTTATGCTCTTTTTTTATCTTATTTTCTTACGAGAAATTAAAATTAATGAAAATAATATAAAGATCTTTTGAGTTTTGCTATTTTATGTAATTTGTGTGTGTGTGTGTGTGTGTGTGTGTGTGTGTGTGTGTGTGTGTGTGTGTGTGTGTGTGTGTGTGTGTGTGTGTGTGTGTGTGTGTGTGTGTGTGTGTGTGTGTGTGTAAAAGCAAAAATTGGAAATAACGTATTCACGACATATTCTTATTTGGTAAATTCCAAAGTAAAGAAGGGAAAAAAGCAATTTTTCAATTAAGTTAAAGAAATCAATTTTTTTAAAATAATTATAAAAGTAAAACTACTTAAAGACAATTCAAGAATTAGATAAATATCTTACCTATTATTGGACCATTAGAAAAACTGAGAGGACCTAAAAGACAATATTTTGAAGCCTGTCCCATTGTATGATTTTCTCTGTCAAAAAATTCAAAAACTACCATGGGAAACACTGATATAAGCGCGCTTGAAGCAACACCAAATATAAGAAAGCTTGCCATAACGGTGTAAAATTCCTGAGCCCATGCCATAAGCGAGCATGAACAGCCCATCCAAGTGAAGAAAAGGACAGAGAAATTTATTTTAGTTAGATAATTGCAATCAGTTAACCATCCTAGGCCTAAACGACCTGCTATTTCTGCTATGGCTAAAACCATCAATAAATATACCTCCATATTTCTTCCAACGTTTTTGTCCCTTGAGAAGTCTATCATGGTGGTCCAAAACATTATCAAAATGAACATATGAAGACTTTGCGTTATTATGACAATCCAAAATGTTATGTCCAAGAAAATCTTTAAAGATTTGTTTGCTTTTGTTGCCCTTGTTAAATGCTGTTCATTAATTTGTAATACTTCGCTTTGATGAAATTCTTGATTGCTTCGTAACATTGATTTTGAAGATTTTGTATTAAAAATATTGAGTACTGGAGAAATAGTTTCTTCAATTTTTGTCTCTGACTGCAATTCACTCTTTGTAGGAAATATGAAACTTCCACATGGTGTATTATTACCAAATGTGCATGGAGGTGTGTTACTGTTATTATATTTGATATAATCACAGTCATTAGCACCTTTTAATTTTTGTTCTTGTGTATCTTTATTGCTTTCTTCAGGGTTGTATTTAAATCTTTTCTTTGAATATACATAACCAATTGATTGTTGCAAATTTTCTTCACAGTCCTTTTTTATTGACTTCATTTGAATATCCATGAGAGGAATGAAATCTTCTTTAAAATTATTTCGAAATTCCTTAATCTTTTTGTACGTCATTATTTTAATTTCCTCTTTGTGATTCTTATTTGGATTTCGGATTTTTGAAGTATTCTCAAAATCACCCAACACTAGCTCTATTCTTTCCTTTCTTGTTTCTGAATCTGCATCCTCCGCTTCAATACCACCCACATTAAATTCACTTAAAAGGTCTCGTTCTTTATCATCGGTTCCAGCTGTAACGACTTCTGCATGATTACACGTCGGCCTGTTCAATATTAAAGAAACTACATCCTCACATTCTGGACTATTTTTCATTTCGTGAACAGCAATCTGCTCTCCTGTCTTTAAATTCCTTTCCTTTTTATTACCAGTGATATCCTTCATATCACTAACTTCACCATAAGTACCGACAGTGGCAGTTACACCTGTTTCTGATTGTCCTTTTATGGACTCTTCAGATTTCATCGAGTTGTCTGGTCTGCTGCAAAATCTATCAGGTGATAAAATGTTGATAATCATGACGAAAGGCAAGCTGTTGAGCACCATCGCTCCTAAGATGAGAAAACCTCCGGATGTACCGTAAGTTTGGAAGATCCACAGAAGAAGAGGAGGGGTGAAGATTGCCCCAATGCAGCCACCTGTTTGAGTCACTCCGAATGCCAAGGAGAGATGCTTCTTAAAATGAATCTTCACAATCATGGGACAGAACGTGTTAAGAAAGGCAACGCCGAGTCCTGGAAGGGAGAAATATTTCAGTACAGGCAATATATGTCGTATCAAGTAATGCATACTATAATAATATTTTGATAATTTGAAAATAAATTATTTACAGTATATGATTATTTAACAAATGGAATTTGTTAAAAGACGACGTTCATTTCACGGTCGACTAACTCAGTGTTAATTAACCCTTTCACTACTGATCCAGCCAAAACCATAGCATAAATTTTGTCCTGGACTGCTGCTTTTTGTTTGTTGCAAAGAAAGATACCAGACGTAAAGTGAGAACATCTCTGTTGATATCTTGTTTTACATCCTGTTCCCACCGTTTTAAATAAACTGGCCTGCCAGGTTAGAATTACAAGGCCGGTTGGGCCGGATCAGTAGTCAAAAGGTTAAAGAGACCTGATTCATGGAGAACCAAAGTGATCTTCTAAACTGCTGCATGACGCCTATGCTCTCTGGTGTCTATATCTCATTAATATAGATCTCCGGGGTTTCTATGGGATCAGCCCTTTTAGCACTTTAAATTTTAGAGAAACTCCCAAACTATCACTGATATATTCTGCATTCATCCCTAACTTTTTCTCTTGGTTTCTTTTATCTTGTTTAATATTTGGGAGGACCAAATTATTCTAATGAAATACCTGTGAGTTATTCTAAGAACTTCCTCTTATTTATCTTTAATCAACAAATTATTAACATAAGATAGTTTTACCTGTTAGAAGAAATTAAATCGCTCCTCATTTATTTATTATCTGAGAACGATGTGAATTCTAGGAACTGAGAAAGAGAATTTCCATACGCCTGTGTAATCTCCTAGCCGATGCACCTCATTTACTCGCCACTCTTGTCGATGCTCAGCTTTTTAAGTTCGACTAGGTTTAAACTACCAACTAAAGACTGAGCATAAAAATGCCAATCGTGTATTTAATTTTAAACTCAATATGTATTAAAATTTTACAAATGTCTCATACATCAAGAGAAAGTTATTATAATCATTGAAACGTTTCCATTTTTAATGATTCTCTACTCTTTACTGATCTGTTAGATTAAGAAAAAGCATTTTTGAATTTAAATGTTTCTTTCTGTTAGTGTAATATCCCGAAGAAGCTAAAATGTAGAAGCATAAAATGTTGTAAACCAAACCACAATATTAAATAATAAAAATATATCAATAATTTCAAAACACAAAAATCCATAATAATAAAATTTGATTCACAGATTTTTTCATTTGAATAAAAATTCCTATTAAATTTTGAACCATATTTGTCAGGAGTTCTATTATTTGTCGGTTCGTACTTTCTATAATCTTATAGGATATTTCTTCCATGTACTATTGCGGCTATGTATAAAAATTTGGTGTAAATCAGCCACCAAAAAAGGCGCACAAGACACACATTTGCGAAACAGATTCTGCGAAAATGGTAGATTCATGCCAAAGATGTATATTTTTTAAATATCATTATATCTGTAATCTGTAATTGCTTCGCATGGAATTAGCGGAAGCTATGCAAGATATTCGTAGCCTTATTCATGATTGGAGATTTTATAGGGGGAGTGGAGGGAGGGAAAGAGAATTATTGGGTAGTATGCTAGAAGGTTTCGAAAGTGACAGATCCTTACAGTATACATTCCGTACCGATCATAAAACTTTCAATTAATGATTTTATTTGCAAGGCTGACCGTATTACTGATTACGATCAATTCTCAAAGGGGTTACAACATTTTTAACGTTATCCAAAAGTTACATATTTGGTGAAATTCAACGTGATGTTTAACATAATTTGGATCACTTAATGACATGTTGTTTAATACAATTTCATGCATTGTGATCTGAATACTTTCTACTTTGTTTTCAATGAAAAAGGAATTTCTTTTCAGTGAATATATTAAGAAATGTGTGATAAATATCAAAGAATTGCGTCTCGTTTGAATATTGTATCCACTTGGAAAAAATAATCTAGAATGTAGTAAAATCATTTCTTTACATAAATACAATGATTTGGATTAAAAGAAAAGGTTTGGTTTTCATTAGTTTTTGTTTTATTTTTTTCTTGTTGTCGTTTGTTTAATCTAATAAATTAGAACACTGAAATGTAAGTTATTTAAATATAGTCAAATAAAAAATATGTTTCTTAAGTGTGAGGTATAATTAAATGAGGTACATGGTATTGGAATGATTTGTAAGGAGGAAGTAGTTACAAAAACAATTCTTGAAATGCCGTAAGTAGTAAGAATAGCTTTCATCTACAAATGTTAAGACTCCATGTTATATAAGTTTTAAAAAAATCAGTTTCACAGTAGAAGAGCCATTACAAATTTAAAATTTATTTGTTTATCATAGTAAATTGAATTTTTATATTGTTGAACGTTTTTTAAAAGATAAATTATTTATTCAGTGTAAGACTTTCCATTTTTTATAAGAGATATTGCATTAAAACAGTGCAAAAAGAAAAAGCCTATTAAAACAAAAATAAATAAATGTTTTGCTAACTAGCTATTTACATCTGTGAAAATATGCTGGAGAATCTGTTATTTGAATTCAAAATTAATTTTCTTTTAGAAGCATTATTTGGTAAACCATAACTCAAATTTACTGCTGAAAAATGCAGAATAAAAAATGGTTTTTACATTCCTATATGCATTATATATTATTCAAATATTCAAAAAAGATGTAATTACTTTCAATTTTGGAAGAATTCACAGCCGTTTTAAACTTTCTAGTGAACCTCAGATAATGCAAATCTTGAAATCCTTTTCTCTCTCCAATTTATTATTGATTTTTAATTTAATTTTTATTCAGCAATTTTAAGCATCAATTTTTTAAAAAAAAACTGCAATCGCATGTCCCTTTCTAAAAAGCCAATTTCAATATTTCACATGTAAAAAAAATCAGTACATTTAAAATGTAAAATTAGCTTTCAGCAACATGTTAAAAACAAAAAGCAACTCCCTTTAAAACACTCTAAATAATATTATAAAATGTGGGGATGTTTTTTAAAAAAAACTGAAAAGCTTAAAAAAAATTAGAATTATAAAATAGCTAAAGAATAACTTGTAATTCATGATTAGAAAATTGTAACGATAAATAGGTAAAAGCTCCAAAATTAATGTATTCAGTACTTGATTTTCTCTTGAATAAAATCGATTTTCCGGCTATTTGCCGTTAAATTAAAATATAAAACTAAATAATTTTCTAAAACTGCTAAAAATTTTCAAAAGCATAGGGACTCCTCGACAATGGCTTATTTTACCTGCTTAATAATCTTACATCCCCCTCTTAGTTAGAATTATCTAAATAATCTCTTTCAACTGTTGACATTACAGCTCCCGTATTGTGAATTCAAATATCTTTGGAATTAAATCATCTTCATTAGATATGGCTTTAAGGACCCATTGATTCAGGCATTAATAAGCAAATTTTGTTTAGAAGTAGGTCAGAAGACATGATCATGGAGTCTCATCTCTAAGGACAAAACAATAGTTCAAATTTATCTCATTACGGTCATGTTAAGCATCGTGATTTGTAATTAGCGATTATGTTAATAGAAGCTGTCGAGATATTAGGTACTCAAAAATATTTTTTTCTTCGTTTTTTTAGGTTTTTAATTATTAGTTCTTCGTATGGAAGTGGAGAGCCGCAACTTCACATCAAAAGAGCCACAGGTTGCCGACCCCTGACCTATACTAATCACTCCATATCCCCTTTTCTTCAAACAGCTACGCATGATTTATTGGACTTTTATGATCAGTACGCGAATATTCACGGATCTAGTAGCTTTTGTTGAAAGACGAAAGAAATTTGAAAACCAGAACTCAGATGTAAAGTCATTTATCTTTGCCTAGTAGCTGGCTAAAAGAAATGTTTTGCTATTAAAGCCATTTGCTATCTAAAGCCGATGTCGTTTTTGTTAGAGGGTTTTGAATTATTGAGGGCAACGAATAATTAAAACTCGGAATAGGCTACGCAATGAGCACAAATGACAATATTCATCAACCTCTTTTAGTCGCATATTTTTTTACCTGCTTTTACCAGTTTTCCATAATTATTATGTATGCTTCTTTGAAAGCAGATGTGTTTTTAAAAGGTTAACCTGTTTCTGCCAGTATAGATTTATTATTATGTATGCTTCTTTGACAGCAGATGTGTTTTTAAAAGGTTGACGTAGAACTGTGACATCATAACTGTTAATTCATTCCAAAATTGATGGAGTTCCGAAACTTTGTTCGCCAGTTTAAAAAGGAAAGCTGAATATTCATATAAATAAACAGAGAGTGAGAGAAGTCTCTTGGTTGTTTTAAAGCAATTTAAACTTGTTAAGGACTTGTAAATAATTATTGCACAAAAAGGTTAATCATTAGTTTTTAATTTATTCTACTATTTGCAATCTAATTTATCTTTAATATTTCTTATATCATCTTGAATAGATTAGGGCTGTCTTGAATGCAATTCCTTAGAAAGAGAATTCTTCGAAAAGGGGTATTCAAATAAATATAATTTCAGATGTGCAGTTATGTGAAGGACACGCACAATTTTATAGAATAAAATGTTTAGGAAGAAACTGGAATTTTCTGCTTTCAGTTTTGCTAGATTATTTTAAATCTATTTACCTTCCTCACTCATAAATGATCAAGAAGTTTGGATTATGGATTTCAATTTAAGGATATCTTTATAATTAAAAGTTTCATGTTTCCGAGTTTCATCGTGTATTTGAAAGAAATAACATTTTGAAAAGCAATGTAATATGAATGCCATATAAATTTTAAAGAAATTACATTCAGAGTTTTATAGTGAAGAAAATAATTACCATGCATGACTCCTAAGGTAACAATCACCACTGCAATATCTTCAGCAAAGAAGCAGGCTGATATTCCTGCTGCCGACAAGATGCTTCCGAGAATCATCACTCCGTTCAATCCAAATCTCTCCGCAAAATACCCAACTAACGGTCCTGAAAATAACATACCTAACGTTGAAATTTGAGTCTTAAAAATATAAATACAGGGTGATCATAATTAAAGTACCTACAAGCGGAAACATTTATCAGAAAAAACTGAAATTTTGTGGAGGACATAGTCAAAGAATAGGATTTTTTTTTCCTTCAAAAAGAAAAGTTACCAATGTCGCCATCAGCGAGCGTTATATTAATAAATGGCATACGAATTTTACAAAAGTTTAATGATATTTAAGCAATTACGCATTTTGTCATCAATTTTTTTGATGACAAAATGTCATCAATGAGTTTAGTAAAATTTATAACAATTTTTCAAATGTTACAATTTTTTAACAATTTTAAAAATGTAACAATTTTTTTTATCAGTTTTACACATGTTACAATTTTTTAATTATAAGGACACATGTTCCACATGATGGTCATTATTTTCAGATGCCATTTGAAATCTCAGGATGATATGTTCCACAGTTGACCGAAGTGTGTTTTGAGAAATGTTCCGCACGTAGCGTGAAATGCAGTCTTTCAGATGGGGTAATGTTCTGGGGTTTTCGTGACTTACCAAAGGTTTCAAAAGCCCTCAAAGCCAAAAATCACACGGATTCAAGTCAGGAGATCAGGAAGGCCACACATTAGTAAATGGCACGTTCTTCTTTAAAATGTGTTTTAAGAACGTTCTTAACACACAATGCAATGTGTGGAGGAGCACCATCTTGCATAAAAATCCTGCGGTCAAGGCAGTAATGTTGTTGTAGAGCTGGAATCATTTCGTTCTGCAACATCGATGCATAGAGCCTTCCAGTGATGGAGCATGTTATTGGACCTCCAGACGTTAACTCCTCGAAGAAATAAGCACCCAGAATAAATGATGCAGAAAATCCACACCATACCGTCACTTTTGGCGAATGTAACGGAACGTCAAAGACTGAGTGTGGATTTTGAGATTCCCAAATGCGGCAGTTGTGTGTGTTCACTACACTGTCTAAATGAAAATGGGCTTCGTCTGACCAGAAGATATTCCACGGCCATTCTGCGTCAACCTCACAGCGAGCAATAAATTCAAGTGAAAATCTGTGATGGGCGTTAAAATCGTCCGGAATTAACCGTTGTACAGATGAAAGTTTGTAAGGATAGTAGCGGAGGATATTCCGCAAGATCTTATGGACAGTTGAATATGGCTCATTCAACACATCTTCCACACGGTGGACACTAGTGCTACCGTGAGCATTTGATGCTCTGTCGTCTTCGACCATAAGAGCAAATTCCTCCACTGCATCTGCAGAAATGGGTTTTCTTCCTCTCCCTGGACGAACAGACAATGATCCTGTTTTTTTCAAATTTCATAATCAATATACTCAGGCTCTTTTCATTCATTGGACCTTTCCGAATCTCCTGACAACTCCGAAATTTCTAAAGTGCAACTACGGAAGAATTACAGTTTTGATAGAATAGTTTCACTAACATCGAGCGATCTTGCAGACTTAATGTCATTGTGAATACCAAGTGCCTTACAAACAAGATATTTGCAAATGTTTCTTCATTTTATAACAACTGGTACGTGACGTCAAAACACATTTGACTACAGGTTTTCAAAGATCAGCGCTCTCTGGTGGTGACATTGGTAACTTTTCTTTTTTGCGGAAAAAAAATTCCACCCCCTCGACTATGCGCTCCACAAAATATTAGATTTTTGGGATAAATATTTCCGTTTGTAGACAATTTTAAAGTAGGGTACTTTAATTATGATGATCCTGTATATACAATAGATAATTAACTTTAAGTATAAAATAGTGAAGTGTAAGTATACAATAAAAATGTAGAAAAAAAGAAAAAAAAATTCAAAAAATCTTTTTTTAATTTTTAAATCAAAATTTATTTATTTTTTAATTTTAAAAATATTTAAAAATTCAAGAATTGACATTATTTAAACTTTTGGAATTATCTCATAATACTTCATTTATTCAATGATCACTTCATTCTTGAACCATTTCTATAAAAAAAAACATAGATCTAAGCTTCATCATTTGAAACAGTATATTTTTAAGAGGAATTATCGTGGAACATATACACTTGTTGGTTTTTATCCAACAGATTGATTGATTTTGGAATAATTCAAAAATATACATTCTGCGAACTAAACATTTGATGGAGCCAACTGATAAATTTTGTTTAATTCTGTCTCTAATGGTTAACCAATGATCACTAAGTACTAATTATCTAAGATAAGCATACTGCTAATTTATCTAAGTAGGTTATCTATTGTGGTTAAATTCATCTATGACGAATTCTCTACATCCATTAAACATTTTATATTCTTCAAACACATTTTAAAAGATCATTTTGATGAATTACCTTCATCACTTTGGATAATCGTCAATAATAATTTTATTATTCAGCACACTCCCACACGGTTAGCAATTATACAGCATCCACACTGTCCGGCTTAGATTTTCAGAAATTAAAAATTGTAAGTTTCATTCTTATCTTAAGGTTACCTTTTCTTATCTGTGTATCATTTAACACTGAAAAATAAAATCAGTTAGAACCATTTTTCTTAAAAATTAGGTCTACGATATCCTTATCTTAAAAATACCTTTTCTTATCTGTGTATCATTTAACAGTGAAAAATAAAATCAGTTTGAGCCAATTTTCTTAAAAATTAGGCCTACTATTTACATTAAGTTCTGCTTATGTTTCCTGCGTATAAATTAGGCATTATATAGTTCATGTTAAAATGCGTTCTGTTTATATCCTTTAACTTATTTTTTCTCTAATAAGTTCTTGAAGTGTGTAGTTCAATACATAAACTTATATTAACTATCAGTACAGTCTTCTATCTTAACATGACACTTAATGGCAATTGTTTCTGTGGTTCACAGAAACGTCCTCCCGGTTCACATTCTACATGGCTTGAAATGAATGAACATCTTAGTACCCAATAAGAAGTGAGAAAATATGTATTATAACAGAGAGTTTTGTTTAATTACTTTGACTTGTATTGCTTAGCAAAGCAAGTCGGCCTATCCTACTTTTTTTTTGTTACTCGCCCTGTCTTTCTGACTCATTAGATCAGATATTCAGTATTGTATTATGTAATTAAAAACAAATTTATTTTCAGAAAATATTACAAAATGAAATATTGTATGTTGTCAAATATTTATGTGTTATTAAAAATGTTCAAAAGTTTATGAATAATATTGTAGTATATGTATTTTAAACTAAGCCTTCCTGATAATATTTGCTAATTACTAAATTTTGACCGTTTTTCAAACTCGGGTTTTTAAAAAAAAACTTTAAAAAAATAAGTTAAAGAATATAACTAGTCATATTTGAAAACCGATTTTTAAATTAAGAAAGCTGGTTAAAATAATTCATATTATTATGTAAAAATTAATTTTGAACTCATATGATTTGCTATTAATTCTATGCAATACACAAAAATACATTTTTCTGGCAAAAGAATTTGCGGATTTAGCGTTAAAGGATTAAATTCTTCTTATATGTGGAATAAAGCTAAATATCTTAAACTTTTAAAACTTTATACTGTCTTGGGACTAATTTGCCTAACAGTTGAAAGCTTAGAGCAACGAGATGCCAAGTGAAGATATATTTGAATTTCTGTTAAATGAACTAAAATATTTAAACACTGAAATATGTTTGAAATTATTACATGCTTTAGAAGAACGAATTCAATAAAGAAGAAAAATAGAATTTGCAACTGTTTAGTTGCATTTGCAGAAATCCATAAAACATTTCTAGTTCAGTGAAGAAGTCTAGTGTACTTTCTTTATCTTCAAAAACCGAAAGTATTAAATTCCTTGGAAATATATTGTCTAGAATATTTCAAAATTCTCATCTGGAAACTGATTCTGTTGAAGAGCAAATCAAAGCAAGTTTGTACTCATCAGAATACAAACTTAGGAAAATCTGAGGAAAAATCTTACAAATCCAAAGACACAGAAAGCAACATTTTCATTTTTTGAGGCAAAGAAATAAAAGAACAAAAAAACCTTAAATTTGTTATTTGATGCCATGAAAACTATAAAATCAAGCTCTGTAGTTAATGAAGGGGTACTTTTAATTTCAGGCAATATTATATCCAAAATAAGAACAAGACATAGCCACCGTTCAGGAGCTATTTAGTGTCTTTTAAGATTCTATTTTCTTAGAAGAATTCAAAATTTGTGGAAATAATATAGATATTTTTTGAAATTAATGTAAGCATAAAAGTAAATCCAGACAATTGTATGTTTATAAAACGCATCTGTTTCATATAGGTCCAATAATTTTTCAATCAAACCTATTTTGAATTAAAAATTTTAGAAAATTAAGATTTCTTACCACAAAAGAAACGAGTATAATATATTTCTGAGGAGCAGATAAGAGTTGAAAGACAAATACATTCAAATGAATATACAACTTACTTACAGGAATTAATTTTCAAATTCTGAAACATACCACATGAACATCGCATTAGACTAATTGCAAAGGATGGATAGCCAGCTAGATTTCTGCCACAGTGGTACCGATCAAGGATCTCAACAAAAAGCAGACCGCTGACTTTCAGTGGTATCAAAATCAGCAAATTCATACACGCACAAGCCAAGGCTACAGCCCAGCTGATCTTGCTGTCGAACTTGAGGATTTTCAACCTACGTGTCATCCTCGTTCTGAAATTCTAAAAACTGAAAATAAGAAAGGTTTCTTTGTTACTGAAAACTCAAAAATGGATAATATTTTTCAACAACTCTTTAGCATAAGACTTCATTTATATGGTATCGAAAGCAATTCTTAACTGCACCTCATTACACGTTTACACCATAGAGCTGGTATACTAATAGAAGGAGGGCAACCCTACTCGGTGGAGATAGAAACACGTGCCTTGTGTATAGAATCTGTATTCACTGTAACCGCATAATCGATTCCACATTATATTTCATTGGGAGATCTTTTCTCGTTTTTAACTGTTCAATTTTAAATTGCTGCTTCTTATTTAAGCCATGATTAAGTATTGATGTGCAACTGGATACAAAGAAAACGCTTCTAAGGATATTCTTCTATCATTTCACAGATATATACAACATACATAGTCTATTTATATCCATTTTAATTCAGTTAAAAATTTCGTAACCTCGTTCACTCAGTGATTTTCGTGTTATAACTGAATAATATTTCGTAGTTTGGTTAACTAATTGTATTTAATTTGTCTAACTTGTTATTGTTCATTTAAACTGATGGAACTGCATTATATTTTCCAACTTGTTTTATTTTAATCTCGAATGCGTTGCAAACGATTGGCTGAAAGTTTGGTATGATTTTCTCTTGCCAACACAAGTGTTTATATAAACATTATAATATAAACATACTTTTTATTTATCCTATCCAGTTGAAGTAGATTTTTTTTTAACTTGTAGTGGATGACTTGTGATTTTAATAGTTTTTTCAAACGTTAATTCATTAATTTGGTTAATTACTTAAAAACTAACTTTCTCGCCATAAATCTTCATTTCCCTGTCGCCAATTAAATAAAGAATTCAGTTTGCTTTTACCCAACAGTAATGAGGTTAGGCTTAACCAGTTTCCGATCGATTATTTCAAACGATTCTGTTTTTATTTTCATAATTCTTGTTGCATTTAAAGTTAAACTTAGTTAATTAATTTTTCCAAATTTATTTTGCAGTAATTTCGAATTAAAATAACACAGAATAAGGAAAATGAGAAATTTCTCATATGTATTGCAATGCTCAACTCCTGTAAAAAAACACGAATTTTGCATTGCCACAATTCACTGCGAATCATCAATTGGCGTTGAAAATTCAATGTTAATATAATTTTTGATCAATTATTTATAGTAATTGTAATTGTTAGGCCGGGATAGCTGGACTCTATTTCTTTTTTCAGGGCAGCTCTTAATTGTAGTTCTAATTAATGCTCCTGTTTTAAACTCCTATGTAAATATTTGAATTATTTATGTTTATATCATAAGCCATTATTTATATGGTGAAATTGGAATTTAAAATAAAATATTAATTTCTTCTTGTTTCCATAACAATGATTTGGTGTGATAATTTGTGGTTCTTTTTATTAAAAGAAAGATATTCTTAACTGAATCATAAGTTTTTTTAGTCAGTGAAAATTTGTCTATGATCACACTAAATATTTTGTATTTTTTAAAAAATGTAACATTCTTGGACTTTAATTTGATAATACATGTTTTTGTCTAATGTTAATATCATAATTTAGAATTATGAAACATCTTCGAATTAATGTAAAAACTTGACAAAATAATAGTCAAGATTTTGCTATTTGATATACATTTTGTTGCTCATCCATGTCCTAAACAATTTTTTTTGAAATTTTATTCTGTAAAGAAATTGGGATACTAAATAAAATCGTTTAGCTACTTTAATCAGAAGTTTTTTTAATAAAGATCTATTGGACAAGAATTGTAATTTTTTTAAAGAAATTGATTTAAATATGATATGCACCCAGACGTTTATAAAAATAATATGCAACAATATATTTACAATTGTTAATTAAGGTTAATTTTTATTAAAATTAACTGCCTACAATTAGATTTAAATCACCATACAATTAATAAATAATTACAAAGTAGCTTTGACTGAGGCGGATTAACAAAAGCTTTGTTGAATTACTTTTTAAAAGAATTTATTGTTTACTTCCGTTCACTAAAACTACTAAAATGAACGATCTACCGAATAAATATCTGAAATTATGATATTAAGGTTTTTCTTACTTTCGAAAATAATTAAGTGATCTCTGATCGATTCTTTTAATTTTTTTACTGGGGTACAATAGTAGTTTTTACGGATATTTTTTTACCCAAAGAATCCATAGATAAATGATATTAATAAAGGTTTCCTACCAGTTTTAAACTTTAAAAAAGTAATTGCAATAAATAAAATCGTAAAGGATATCTATAATATATAATTTAAGATTTTATAATTTATCTCTCTAATAGCATGGATAGTATTGATATATGCATAAGTACAGTATTGAAAAGGGTAAAAAAGACTTGTGTCACTTTTATATATTTTTAAAAAGGTTTTTTTTATCTGTTTGTGATAATGACCAAAAGTATTTGAGCATATAATGTAAAATATAAAGATGTTTTTAGGTAAACAAAATGTTTACTTAAAGAAGAAAAATAATTACTTTTAATCAATGCAAAAAAACTAAACATGATTTAAGTCAACAAACTCAGCTACTGATCTTTTGAAAACGAAAAATAATTTTTGAAACCAATTTGCTTGCTTTTTCTTAGAAGAAAATTTCCTAGTAGAAAGAAAGTAGAAAAAAAAAACTTTCCAGGAAATAAAAATCGACCGGTAATTATAATTGCCAGGAAGCAAAAGATTTTCAGTTTGCCGAGATTTGGGATATGTCGCCAAAAAAGGTATCATTTCTCTCTAATTCCTCTCAAACCACGTGGATCATGTTGCGAACACTTGTTCCGACAAGAAAGAGAAATGGAAGGATTACGAGGCGCCTAGCCCCGGCAGGGGCTTATCCTCGGTCTTTGCAGGTATCAAGCGACGTGACGATTGGCTACCTCTATTTATATACCAGCTCTAAGGTTTACACTCGGTCTAAGACGGCAAGTAGGCGGTGCATGCGCAGAAAAAGACGGATTTATGTTTGAAAGAAGCATCCAGGCATTGCCTTTACTTGCCTTTAAATAGCCATTTTTGCGCTCTTGAATTTTTTTCACTTTTTATCCTGTTAAAAGTATGGATATTTACACAAATAAGCTCAGTAAATTAAAAAGAGAAGTCAACATATTTAAATTTGAAAACCCATAGAAAATAAATGGCTAATAAAATGACAATGGTAAGAACAAACATCAAAATATGGCGGAATTGATCTAAGATAAATGAATAATTTTTTTCACGACAAAATAAAAGCCAAATTCTACAAGCGCCTGCGCAGCTCTGAAAAAATACAATACAGAGGCTTGTACTTGTCCGC
The DNA here is from genome assembly GCA_026289955.1 of Argiope argentata. NCBI lineage: Eukaryota > Metazoa > Arthropoda > Arachnida > Araneae > Araneidae > Argiope > Argiope argentata. The sequence goes on from JAOUZG010019159.1 coordinate 5,296,908, forward strand.
CCGGACAATTACTTGCCATTAATCAAACGGCATTTTTCAGTTTTTCTAAGAAAGCGCTGTTTACTGGCATGCGTAGGTAGGTTTATATTATAGGAGAATACAGGGTGTCCAAAAAGTTCCGGTACTGATGATTTGTGAATTTATTTTACAAAAACAATAGGTTTAAAAAGAATTATTTTTATGTCAATGATAAAAAGCAATTTTAACATAACTAAGGAAAAAATATTGAACTTACATTTATAATAAATGTTCAAAATGTCCATTCCTTTCTTGGAGACAAAGCTGAACTGGTTTGTGCATGTTTTTCGAAACGCGTTTTAACATGCTAGGAGTGATTTCTTGTGTCCTTTGGGTAATTGCAATTTTCAAATCATCTATTGTTTGAGGATCACCTTCATAAATTTTGTCCTTTAAATATCCCCACAGCAAAAGGTCCGGGATGATAAGATCAGGGGATCGAGGTGGCCAAAGATTTTTTGTGATAGTCGATCGCCGAAAAAAGCTTCAAGCTTGTCCATGGTTTCATTACTCGTATGGCAAAAATTAATATACTTGAAAGAAAATCATGGAAAATGATTTTTTAAATTTGGAGTACGGGAACGTTTTGGACACCCTGTAGTATCTGAAGTTCGCGTCAAAACACATTTAAGTTTTCAGTAATCAAATGAGTAGAATTTTTACTTTTTATCAAACAGATAAAATTATTTTTGAAGACCCGTCGACTAAATCCGTTAGAAATCGACTTCTCTCATTTGTTGCTTTTGTACGAAAAGATTAAAATGATCAAACCTAATAGACTTCTCAGTTACAATTTGTTTCCTGTAGTTAGTTATAATTTAATTTCAAAAAAAAAACTGAAAATGTATATCTATATTCAATATTTCAAGAAATCTTGGTACTTTTCCGTTATCTGGGTGGCTTCGAAAAATCACCAAATATTGTAAAATTCCACAAATTTCTTACAGGGATTTTAAAGCAAAAAATCGCCAAATAATTTAGAATTCCGCCAAATTTCTATGGTGATTTTTCGCTGCCACTCGGCTAACGGAAAAGTACCGAAATCTTTACTTTTTCATATTTGAGGCATATAAAGAAAAAACATTGTAATTTTCAAGAAATTCGAACTCAATATTTTAAGTTTCAGAAATTCCGTTATTTGAAAAATACCTTTTTAGAATTTTGTTTGTCTGTCTTTGAACAATTCAATTCAACCAGGCTTTATCAGGAAGAATAAACTCTGATAAATGGACTTTATCCAATTTTTTTTCAGATTTTTGTCAATTTATTCAGAGAAAAAGTATGTCTAATTGTTCCAGTGCAGAAGATAAGTCTTAAAGAACCAGATAAATAAAATGGTGTACACAGTTTGGCATTTAAAAAATAGATTCTTACCAAATTTTAAATAAAATCTGCCAAATACATGTAAATGCATGTTTTCCTCATACATGTAAATGCAACAATTCAATACTGCAATGATTTAAGTAAATGAAATTTGCGTGTGACCTTGTGGCTATAATTATATTAATTTTTTTAATTAGTCGGGAAAACAGCCTCATATTCATAAATTCAAACATTAACTGAATACTCAGGTTAATCGCCAATAATCGCATACTATTCTTTATCCATGCCAAGACGAGCTTTCACAACTTTATCCGTAAACAGTTCATGCTGTGGAATAAATAGCACCTTTATTAACAGGTACGCTAGAAGATTTTGGGATGTTCACTTTGACTGGTTCTTATGTCAGAAAGGAAATAACCATTTGAATGAAATGCTTCATGAAAAAAAATTTCTTTAATCATGAAACAAATGTTGAAATATATTATTTTTATAAATTACCTAGATTACTAACATTATTTTTTCATTGTGTAGGCTATGCTCTGATATACCCATTTGGTGCTTTGAGAGCTTGATAATTTTTCGGTAACGCTTTGTTTGGGTTTACATTGCCGTCATTTTTTGTGTTAATGTAATTCGATTTTTCATGTGCCATTTACTTTGATTTTTTCCTACTGTACGTATTCCTTGCCTACTTTAATGACCTAATATAATGAAATTTACCTACTTTAATAACATTAAATAATAAAAACCTACTTTCATAATTTTTTATCAAATCTTTTGCATTGATTTCGTTTTTCTGCATTTATTGATTTTTTTTACTATATTTCCATTAATTTTCAGTAACCTTAATCGAAACCTTACGATTGGAAACATTATTACTGCTGTTCATTCTATATTCGACAGTTTTGCTAAAATTTGGTAACAAACTATTTTTTTAGTTATTTTCAACAGTACCATAATGATACGGTTTGATAAAATTTTACATTGTGATCAGACCATCAGTTCTCACCCATACAAATGAAAAATTTCAAGCCTACGAAGTCTTGGGTGAAAGCTAGTATTTATATATTAAGATATTTATAAATACTAGACGAAACCATAGACGATTTATATTATCTAAACATATAATAATTTTATATCTAAACATATAATAATTAATAATATCTAAACATATAATAATTTTAAAAAGTTGGTACTTTAAATAGAATAATATTACAAGATTCAAATATATAAATTAGAACAGCGTATTTATTAAGTTCTGGAGAGTTCAGAACTTGCATTTTTTCGTATCATCACTTCAGCAATTTTGAATAAAATACTTGAAAGTAATGAATAACAAAACAATGAAAAAAATCTAAAAATGAAATTGTCTTACAAAAACATCGTAAAAAATTTAGTACTCACATTGCAGCCGTGTCATTTAGGCATGCCCATAAAATAAAGAGAAACATGACACTACGATTCTTGCAACAATTTTTCTTATCATTTATTTTTAATGTTTACGTAAACCATCTGCGATAGCTAAACATCAAGGCTTACTTGATATTAGGTTACTTGAGAGTAACCTAATTTTAGAAAAATGTAAGTGTGTGCTGATGAGCGCGGATTCAAGAATTCTCGTTCTGCGTTACAAATATTTTTAGCACTTCACAAGTATGAATTTTAAAAAAAAATACTCCCATGCTTTCATTTGTGTAAACCCTTTTGTAAAAACTGTCACTTTCCAGGAAACGGAGCTATCAAGCATTTACGGCAAAAAAAATTAGTAACAACTCTATTTTTTTTTTTTCAATAATAGCGTTCAGTTCTGCTAAAACTTTGTATGTGCAATTGCCAAAATTCTTTTCAAGAAACCAATGTTATTATACCAATATTATATACAATGTTATTATACCTATTTATAAATATCTTAATTCTTATACTACTGTTATTATATCCAAATTGAACTTGGAATTTCCGATTATCATGTTTAAATACTTTCATTCGGAAAAAAAAAATAGAGAGCTAAAATTTCAGCTTCAATAAATTATGTATGCAAGACAAGAAAAAAATCATTTTTACGACGAAGAATATCGTTTGAGCTGTGCAGTTTTTAATTTAGATGAGAATTGCAAATGTTGAAGTTGAAATAAATATTATTTCGGAAAATATTAGTTCTCAATTTTTTGTTGTAGTCAATTCATCAATTAAGTCTTAAAATTTTAAAGGAATTTCTTGAAATAAAGATTTATTCATCATTCTATTGTGACAATGATTGAAGAAAGACCAGGCGGGGAAAAAGTCCTTAAAATCTTTAAAAATTCCTAAAACTCAAAAAAATTAGTAAAATAAAAAACGGTTTGTGGGTTGAATATTGACAGGTTCACGGGATTTTTTTAAAATAAGGAAAAAATTTTAAATAAAAAACAGAAAAATCGTATTATAAAAATAAAATGAAATCTACGAACGCCAATTTCAAATTATCATGCGAGAACATTATTATTTTCAAATCACTATTTGACTTAATTAATTAAAGTCATTAACCAGTGTAAACCAGTTTGAAAAATTACGATACTTTTTGGTCCTTCTTTATCCTTCACTATATACACTGAAGAGACAAAAGTCATGGGATGACTGTTAATATTGTGTCGGTTCTCCTTTTGCCACAAATCGTTGGTCCACAAGTCGTTGGAAGTCCTCTGCAGGAATATTGAGCCATGCTGTCTGTATAGACATCCATAATTGTGAAAGTGTGGATTGTGCAGGAGTTTGGGCACGAACGGACCTTTCGATGATTTCCCATAAATGCTCGATGGGATTCATATCGGGCGATCTAGGTGGCCAGATCATGCTCTGGAATGGTCCGGAATGTTCTTCAAACCAATCGCCAACAGTTCTGGCCCGGTGACATGGCGCATTGCCATCCATAAAAATCCCATCGTTGTGTGGGTACGTTAAGTTCATGAATGGCTGCAAGTGATCTGCAAGCAGCTGAACATAACCATTTCCAGACAATGATCGGTTCAGTTGCACCAGAGAACGGAGTACATGCCATGTAAAAACAGCCCACACCATTATGCAACCACCACCATCTTGAACAGTGCCTTGCTGACAGTTTGGGTCCATGGCTTCGTGTGGTCTGCGCCACACTCGAGCTCTACCATCAGCTCGTAACAACTGAAATCGTGACTCATCTGACCACGCCACGGTTTTCCACTGGTCTAGGGACCAGTCGATATGCTCACGAGCGCAAGAGAGTCGCTGAAGGTGATGTCGTGCTGTCAGTAAAGGCACTCGGGTCAGTCTTCTGCTGTCATAGCCCAAGGAAAACAAATTTTGCCACACCGTACGTCCCACATTGATTCCTGCAGTTATTTGACGAAGTGTTGCTTGTCTATTAACATTGACCATTCTACACAGACGTCGGTGATCTCGGTCGTTAAGTGCAGGTGGTTGCCAACTGCGCTGACCATGATGGGATGGGATGCCTGAAATTTCATACTCTCGGCACACTCTTGATACTGTGGATCTCGAAATGTTGAATCCACTAACGATATCCGCAATGGAATGACCCATGTGTCTAGCTCTAACTAACATCCCACGTTCAAAGTCTGTTAATTCTTGTCGTTCCGCCATAAATCACGAAAAACCTGTTCACACGAATAACTTGAACACAAATGAAAGCTCTGGAAAACGAACTGCGCATTTATACTTTTTCGCTGCGATACTACTGCCATCTGTATATTTGGATATTGCTATCCCATGACTTTTGTCACTTCAGTGTATAAGTGAATAGGTATTGCTAAAAATAATCCTCACGCAAGAACGAAGCGAATTGGCTATGAATTTGTAGCGCAACACCAGCTACAAATTCATAGCTAATTGACTCTATTTAATCCGCTAATTTCGGGTAACAGCAAAGCTAGAGAACACACGACAACGGGAGAAAAGATGTTCTTTCAAGCTAAGCCAAACAACTCAGCTTGTTGCCCGAACCGACTTAATTCCCTTTCTCAAGCTTCGTCTTTTTAAATAGCGTCCCACTGAAGTGGGAGGGGCAAATTCAGAAAGGCGCACACTATCGAGGCATCTGTGGAAATTTCTCCACTTTACTTTAATAACCAATCTTAATTTCTTAGCTTTACTGCACATTTTAGTGTGTCGTAAAACCCGTTAGAGATCTCATTGCATCGCAAATACATCTACATTGCCAAATTAGTCAAATAAGGTGATTTTCTGCTGTAAATCTCCTTAGAACGGTCTTTTCTCGCTGACACAAGATTCCATTACAATTAATTTATATAATAAAATATTTACAAATATATATAATATTTACATCTAATTTACACACAATTCATAACAATATGTAATAATATTTTTTAAAACTTCCAGTTTCAATTTTTCTAACTGGTAAGCAAAATGTGGGAGCTTGACTGATTTCCTGGTGAATTAACAACTATGATGTCATAATTTTACTTCGCCCTTTTAAAATCGCATTTGCTTTCAAATAAGCATACATAATAACAAAACAATACCAGTAAAAGCAGGTAAAAATATATACGATTAAAAGATATTGATATATATTGCCATTTATGCTCATCGCCTACACGATTTCGAGCTTCAATTATTCAAAACTTCCTAACGAAAACAACATCATGTTCTCACATCATAAAAATCCATCAGATGGTACTGATATGAACGTTTTAGTTGGATGTATGCAACTTATACAGGGGATTATAAATACCTACTCTCTTAATCCAGAACAATTATAGCTCTCCATTGCATACCATCTTGTATGTGAGCAAGGATGATGAGTGGAAAAGTAAGCTTTGTTGGTAAAACAGATTTACTTGAACCAGAAATCAGCGGCTGTTACAGTGCATAAATTCCGACATCAGAAAAAAATTGAAGACTATAAAAGGGCATTTAACAGTGATCGGCCACATAAAGCTTATTTTGCGATTTGAGGAAACTGAATTGTTGGAGGATCATGTACGGTCCGGACAACCAAATATAAGACAGACTCATTCAGCTCGCATTGCAGCCGAAATGGAAACGTAAGCATCATATTCTAAATGTCGAAATGTCATCTAGATGTAGAGTACACATTGATATAATAAATGATTTGTAACATTATTTTTGTTATTTGCCTGTCACTTATGCACAAAAAGCAAAAGTATCGGATGTTTTTGTCATGTCAGATGTTGTTTTGGGGATGAGGTTTCTGTCGTCAACAAAACTCCTTAGGCGAAAAAATAAAAATTTTATTATTTGCACGAGCATCTCAAAGAATCAGCTTTTAATAACGCGTTGCCATTACATTCGCAAAAGCTCTGATTTTTAAAAAATAAGTTAACTGCTGCAAACAACTACTGCAAATAAAACCTAGAAATACATTATTTTGAGCACGAGATTATATGAAATGAAATAAATAGGAAATGTGATATTTTTTAAAACAATAAATGCGTGACAATGATTTTTTGGATCGTTTGCATTACTAAAGTGACTCATTCATTGAAACGATTAAAATGAAAAAAAAATATCATTGAACAAGCACGAGCACGCGGTCTTGGTCGTTCAAGAAGTTATGTCTGGCATGATACTCTGAAATATGCATAGCAGTTTTCAATTTAATCTTTAAAAAAAATTTTCAAACAAAAAAATCCTTAACTCATCTACGTAAACCAGAAAAAACCTTTTTTATTCAGCATAATTTTCTGGGTTTTATAAATTTTTAAAGTTTTCACACACTTCTTGCTCACCCTGTGTTCTGTCCCTCCCTAAAATTTAAGGAATTACTTTTCCAAATCGAAATTTGGGTTACTTGAATTATTTTTTTCTTGTATCAAACTTGAACGTCATGATTCGAAATACTACTTTCGTTTTGAAATCAGTATATTTTTGCAAAACATAAGACAGAGAATTTCATGAGGCTATTTACATAATGATGATAGAAACTCATCATAGCGTTTACAGATGAAATAAACTGAATTTGATCAAATGATCCTTAATCAAAGAGGTGAAATAAGATAACGTACACAATTATTTGCTTAACCCTTAGTAGCCTGATTTACGAAAGTGATTTATTTTTAATATTAATGTGTTTGCTTGAAAATAAAACAATAATGACATTTGATTTTTTTTAATTTCGTTGGAAAGAATATTATACAACAGTAAAATACGTACAGCCAACCTATAAAAAAACTAATAGTAATGTGAACATTCGGTTTAAAAGATTGGTATCAAAATTGAAACTCTAGGTTATTAAGGGTTAAAGCAAAAGCAACATATTCTACTTAAGTTGAAACTGGACAGCCAGATTCGAAGTTGGAATAATATACAACGCAAGCGGCACTAAAAGGAAAATAAACAGGAAATATAAAACTTATTATGAGTGGCAACAGTGAGTTTGCGATAAATATCTTATTCACACATTTTTTTAACTCTAGACTCTGGCGTCCCCTTCTAAGCGTGTATTTAATTAGGGACTAAAAATAACGTATCTTTATTCAGTGTTTCTTCATAGAGAATATTTTAAAAGTAATCCGAACAGATGCTTATGTGATAATGTTTTCAGCCAATTAACGGAAGAGTTTTACAGGTTTTCTGTCTAGCAGATTTTACAACGTTCTTCTTTAGACTCTTGCCCATATATTTTCAACCAAGCGATTTTAAAAATAATTTTATTCTTTTCATCCGAATGTAGTGATGAATTTTTTAATAGTTCAGCAGAGATTTTAATTATTATTGTTTATGTAGAAAGTTGAAATGAGGAGTAAATTTGAAATGTATCAATGGTGACTCAAAGAACTTTATAGTTTGATAATAAAATTTTTGATTCAATGTTTTGTACCATATTGGATAAACTATTCTCATATATTTTTGTAAGATATATTTTAATGACTGCCGGCGTCCAGCTATAAGAGTAACGCGTCTTTCCCGTTAACCTAGAGTGCCGGGTTCAAGACCAGGCATGAATGTTTTTATGTGTTCTATCTGTAAGGTGTACGAATGCGCTCCTCTATAAAAAAGGAGTATACAAGAGAATGTGAAGGATTCCGGCTCTCTGGCACAGAGGTAGCGCGTCTTCCTTGTGATCTGGTAGTCCCGGGTTCGAGTCCCGGTTCGGGCAGGGTTGTTCTTCTGTGTTCTATCTGTGAGATGTGTGACTGTGCCCCCCCCCGTAAAAAAGGGACTGAATAAGCAAACATGTGGTGAGTCGTATTCTTGGCCCTAGTTGGCGCTACTTCAAAAACAAGAGCGTTCTTTTCGGTTTAAATCTGCTGCTGTATCAGCTGGGGGTTTGTCCATAGCCAAGTTCCATAAGTAACAACAACAAATGTGAAGAGTGAATAGCAAAAGATGTACTCTTGGCAATAATTGGCGCTACTACAAAACAAGAGACTCTAAATAGGCTTTAACCGGTGACTGCTTCAGCGAGATTTGCCATGGCAAGTGCCATAAAAAAAAACAACGTTCTAAAGACAGTAGAAAAAGTGTACTAAGAAATTGTCGTTTTAAATGTAACATTTATTTCTTTATAGCATTTAATTCTAATTTATTTCTTTAAAAATAAGTTATTCAACTGAGTGAGCAAATTACTGAATTCTGATAATTTTTTTAATTAGTCACTTATCACGAAAAATTTTATAAATGGAAACTAAAATTTCTACCGCCTGATATTATAAACCTTTCACATTTCTAATTTTTCCCAGTCAATGTTAAAATATTCATTTTTCTCTACTTTTAAACAAGAAAGCTCAAACTTCCATTATTATTAATTTTTAATTAATTATTTTTTGATAAATTTGAAGATTTTCTTTAATCATATAATTCTAAACTTTCTTTACAATTTAATTTTTTTTCTTTAATATTTTTTTGTCTAGTAATATCGTTTCAAGTAAAGTTGCTAACTCTATGTTTTTAGCATTTTTTGAACTCTTCTGATTTAAACAGTCTGTACATAGAGCGACATCATTTTTATAAACAATTATGCACACAAAAATGATGTTTAAAAAATCATCATTAGTTTTTTATTTCGTTTGAAACTTTTTACCTTATTTTGCTGTTATTATGATTTTGAAGACATTCAACATGTCACAGGCAGCACCTAGAGATAATGTTAGCTAAATAAAAAAGGTTTTTTTAACTACTTGTTCTTATCTTTTTAATAAATAAAATAATTATTTTAACATTATCTGTACAAATAATCGTGTACACGATTTGCAAAAAAAAGTGCAATTCAGCTGTAAGATTTGGTAGCTACTAGACAATTCTTCCTGTAAAAATGCAAACTATTAGTAAGATAAATGTAAATGAATTACGACACATTGCTAATTCAGTTTGAAAGTTCTTTTGGTAAAGCGAAGTTGTTTTAGAGTGCAAAAGCTACTTTCCCAGTAATTATAATTTTTATAGATTATTCATCTGGCCATTTTTTGAACATTTCATAGAATATCAATATTTTTTGCTGGTGTTATAATTGATGCTTTAATTAACCATCAGTTCGACTATTTACTTTCCGTAAATAAGTTATCCGAACACGTTGAAAATGTCGATTTCAAGAAAAAGTGACTATTTTTGAAAAGTACCTCATTGCATAGACCAATAAGGTACTTTTGAACTATCCAAAAGAGGTTTACCTTTATCTATACGTTAATTATAAATCAAGATAATCACAATTCCGTAAAGATTTGTAAACCGGAAGTGGGCGTGGGCATTTAAATAGCCGAAAATATCAATTTAAAGAACCAAAAATATATTAAAAATGTGTAAAAACGGAAATTTATTTTTAAATACATATTTATTATTATTTTTTGTGCACTGCAAAATGCAAAATGCCAATGAGAGCTTCAATGGCGTTTTGGGGAAATTTGTACCTAAAGATGTCTTTATTGAGCTTCAAATCCTTGGATTAGGGATATTTATGTCTGTATCGCATTTTAATGGAGTTTTTATAGGCTAACTGAATATCCTTAAGGTTCTGAATAAGTTTTATGAACTTAATTCAAAAGACGATGGCATCAATATTGTAGTTCTTCTAAAAATTTCAGAAGCTAGCTATGAAGAAGAAGGAAATGATAATATTTGTATTTCTGAGGATAATGTTTTACCAAATGATACAGTAGGACAATTTGTAATACATTCATAAAACAAATATAATCTTCTGAAAACCGGTAGTAGTAAATAAAAAAACCAGAACACTTGAAATGGGTAAAAAAGAAACCAGAAAATTTACCTTTACGTTTGATGAAGCTGCGAATAAATTTTATGAACATGATTCAGAATATTACATCGGCATTGTAGTTCTACTAAAAATTGAAAAAACTGACAATGAAGAAAAATGAAATTATTATGTTTTACAAAATGATACGGCAGAAAAAATCGAAATACACTCAAAAAAGAAATAGAATATCTCGAAAAACCGTAGTAGTAGAAAAAACGCTTGAAATGGGTAAAAAAGAATCAGAATAATTAATTACCTCAAACAAAATATGAAGAAAAAGATAGATGGGAAAGTGTCAAAATGAAAATACAAGGCAAAACTTACGAAGAGATTTTTCATCTATCTTTTAGTACTGATATATTTTCATTTCTCGTAGATCAGAAAAATTTAGAGAGAGGTTACAAAGAGAACGAGAGGTTACTACGATTTTCAGTACGAAGAGAAAAACAAAGTGATTTTTGGAACGATAAATCTGTTGTAAATATTGGTTCAGCATTTGGTAAGATTCAACCTGTAGACAAGGTTTCCCGTTATTCAAGTACGGAACAGAAAAACGTTTTGTTGTCTCAGCCTTGCATTATTGGTAAATATTAACGACAATATGGAAGGAGTCGATTTCTGTATAATTTAATAACTAATTACAGAATAGGAAATCGGGAGGAAGAGTGGTGGTTGCCAAAATTTACAAATTACATACCTTAACAAATGCATGAAAATTAACTAATGTATGAGTATTAAAAAAATCCATTTGCCTTAACAAATGTATGAAAATTGTCAAAATTAACATCTACCGAAAATAAAAAGTCAATTTTGGATATTTCATTTGAAAACTTTTTTTGAGAATGGAGATTTAGGTAGATGTACTTCAGCCATTGAAAGAATTAGTAAATTCAACAATTCATAATAAACATTTAGCTTGTAACCACTTTATTATAAAGTCAGAGGACAATAGAAGACTGCGTTGCTAGCAATGTCACTGTCAGACAATATACGGATGCAAAGGTTGTAAAGTTGCATTGCATTGTGATTCCAGCGAAAGTTTTCACCCGCAAATTCATACAAATTTGTTACATGTCAACCTATAAAATCCAATAATAAATTAGTTTCGTTTGATAGAATTTGTGGTTTTCAAAAGCATAGAAAAATTGGGGCGATTTCCAGAAATCAATTCTGAGTAACTTCCCACAAGTTCAATTAAACTCCGTACTCTTATTCCACTGACGTTGCGCGAACGCAACGATTTCTCAAAAGCTAAGCCAAATTTTGACATTTTTGCTATAAATTATTATAATATACTTCCAAATTAATAGATACTAACGTTTCCATAAAAATAAATTCATTCCTTTTAGTTTTGGCGGTTAATGGGTTAAATGCATTTTTTTTCAAAATTGATTTTTACTAATTTTTTGCTCACTGAAAATCAAATAACTGAAAGTATAATTAACATATTATTATGAAATTTGGTGGACTTTGTACTTGTACTACTTTTTAGGGAATGGACTAAGAGAATTCAGATTGAGCGAATATTTTTTTTATTTACAGCCTATTTTTTTAATAATAAAATCATAATTAGCGTACTAAAAACTTCATGATAAATCTGACTGGTTCTAAAATTTTTATTTATTGTTATAACTATGTAGTTCATTCCTTAGAGAAAACTATGCAGTTTATTTTGGTATAAGTTTTATTCCATGAGAGTGATAATTTTTGGTGTAGCCAATTTTTTTTTTTTTAAATTTGCTTAAATTTACGCTATTAATGCAAATTTTCAAAACGTTTTAATGTTTATTTCAAATTTTCTATTACTAATTTTTAATAGTCATAAACCTAGAAATATTGGTTAAAATATTTCTACACCATATTTTTTTCTAAAAACATGCTCCAAACGTGTTCGAATACCTAAAACATGAATCTGTCATGCAATAAAAAATTTTCGACACAATGAAAGAAGATAGATTCAACGGCATGAATTAGTTCAAACCTTAACATTTTCAAAGGCGTTCAAAAAGCAGTAGATTAATTTAACAAGCTTGGATGTTTACAAATGTTCTCAATACTGATAAAAGAGGAGATAGATATTATAATCATGACTGATATTTACGAGTTTTGTGGTCCTTTCATTCTATCATTGATTGTTTAGTTGTTATTCATTCCATCATTGATTACAAGCATTCATTGAATATTTAGTTACAAGACTATTGTCAAGTCTATACTTTTTTCTTATATAATTAGTTTTCTTTGATAATTTTATTTGTTTGTTGAATTTGTCTCAGTAATTGGTAAAAGCCAAGATATCTAAACAGAATCAATAAAGAGTTTTTTTTTTGATTTACAAAAAATTTTCTTTTATAATTGCATTAAGATATCATACAAATTCTTGATTGTAAAATCTAAATAACATGATTTTGGAAGTATCTATAAAAAATTTTGAAATTTTATTTATTATGCATTTTCATAATTTTCACAATACTCGAATAGGTAATTTTCCCTCTTATTAGTCCATATTTTTTACATCAATGAGTGTCAATACATTTTGATACTACCTGACAAACTTTTTGTGTCCTTAATTTCGAATGTTAAGAAAAATTCAATATTATATTATTATTCAATATTTAAAGAAATAAAGAAACAAAATTCTTTGAAGTACATATTCTCAAGTAGGCAATCTCCAAGTCTATAAACCTTTGCCAATGCCTATTTGTTAACAATGCAATATTTGTTAACAATTTTTTATGCGTTTTTTTTTTTTCGAATTTTAAGAATAATAAACTTTTTCCAAAATTTATCGTTTATCAGCACAATGTGAGGTAGAAAAAGTTATTATTCGAGTTTTGAAAATTGAAATAAAAATTTTAGAAGCTTCATAGTCAGATAGGAATGCTAGAAACTGGAACTGTGAAACCATTCATATTTAATTTTTTAATGCCACCATATTTTAATTTTCTTTACAAATGTTCCTTAGTGTTCCATTTATTGTTGATCTATTTAATATTGTAAACTTTTTATAAAACGTCACTTTTCATATTCCGATTATAAGAATTTGTTCCCATTTTGGTTTGGAAAAAATTAGGCCTATTTTACAATAACTCTAATTTAAGCTCTATTTTAAGTCATCCACTTTCAGTTTTGAAATTTAATTTTATAAGTGTTAATTTTATTATACTTTTTCGGCTCTATTCTAGAGCGGCTGCGTCTTTTTATTAATTTTTGTTTTAAGTTATACTGACGAATCGTAAATCTTTGTCTTCTTGAATGATTCGAAACATCTTCAGGTGTCTCTCTTCTTTCTTTCTTTCTCGTCCCTCGTCCTGGCAAGCACAGGGATCAAGGCCGAAAGAGCTCCACAAGCCACCGACAGCAAAGCCAGCGTGTGATACAGCCAAGCGTAGGACCCCACCGTGTCTCTGAAAAATCCTGAAACAGAACTAGAAAGATATTCTAAACATATTTTTTTAAGATTCCACAAATTTTTGATTCAAATTTAAATATCAAAAAGAATATTTTCATTTTCATTTAATTAGCGAGTAACGAATATTTAATATCAATTTATATCGTATCCTATGAATATAAGATATTATAAGATACTTCTGAAATACTGCCTGATATTCTGAATTCTGCCGGCCAACATCGTGTAGATATCGTATCATTGTTGCTGGGGATTTTGTACTAATAGAGTATGAAAAACAAATACCTTTTATGTATTTGCTATTTATTCATTGGAATATCGCCTGCTTAGAAACAGTATTCTGTTTAAAATTTCTTATTGCCCAAGCATTAAAGCGATTAAAATCGAAAGAAAGAATAAGAATTTTCTTTTAGATTTTTACTTCCATACCAGATTTTGAACTTCCCACCTAATAATATTTAACATTTGTTCAATCAAGTTATCAATAGCAGGAATAAAAATATGCTTGCTTCTGAATGTTAGCTACACCAAATCCTTTTATGAAATAATGCTATGTTTAAACTTTCGAAATTATTTAGGTTTTTTTTAAAAAAATATTTTATTGAATAGTTAAAATTATGATAATGGCCCTTAATTATTTTGGAAATATTTATCACTAAGATATTATTTTAATTATTTTAACATCATCTTAAAAACCAGTAAATTATATATTTAATATTATTAATTAAAATGCTGCGCAATCGTTTTCTGATTTTAACAAACCTTTCAGTCTACATTTTAAACATGGCTATAAACAATTAAATTGAAATCATTTTATTATTACGAGGCTCCTCTACTTTTAATGTTGTGGTAAAAAAGTATTATTTTCTTTTGACTCTGTAGCGAGTGAAAGTGACGGTATGAATCCATGACGCTAGTGTTTATAGCCAAGTAACATGTCCACAATATAAAATACTTTTGTAAGGTAGTAAGGTAGCTTGTGAGGCTAGTGCCGAAATACTCCCCACCAGTGAATCGGCGGAGGGACGATCTTACAGCCCCAAGCGTTATGACGAGATTGTGAGTGGATTGGCGAGCGAATGTTGAGTTGATGCGTCAATGACGACTTTGTTTGGATGCTGCGCTTAAGTGTGTCCGATGACTTTGGTTGGTAGCTGCATGAAGGGAATTTGGCGACTTTTGCTGTGGGTAGATGGCGCTACAACAGCTGTATGAAGTTGCGTGTTCAAGGTCACCAATGAGGAAATCGAATGTCTAGACCCGAACCTGCGACGTTAGTGTTTGTAGCCGACTTTGTTTGGTTGGTAGCTGCATCAAGGGAATTTGACGACTTTTGCTGTGGGTAGATGGCGCTACAACAGCTGCATGAAGTTGCGTTTTCAAGGTCATCAATGAGGAAATCGAAGGTCTAGACCCGACTTTTGTGGTGGGTGTTGCAGTGCAGTGGGTGTTGCAGTGTTTGTAACCGAGCAATATAACAAAGTACACTTGCACATCGTAGATGTTATCTCGTTCATGAAGCTATCGCCCCAACTATAACTCAAAGACTGAAATTTTAAATCCATTTTTTAATTCTTTGGTATTTATCCCTTGGAATAAGAATGTGAAATAATACAAAGATGTTTCACATTTAACATTCATAAATTTTTAATGATCCTAATTAGTCTGTAAGATAGTTCAAATTTACTGAATTGTAGCTTTGAAAGATGCAGCGAAGCTATCTAGCTCTATTGCAAAATTACTCTTACAGAAATCGCTTGGTTTAGTTACAGAACATTCCCGAGTATCTGGTTCACGACTATCCAGCTTTTTGTTCCATCGTTATTAAATGAGGAAGGAAAATTGTTGCATTGGTCGCAGCAATGGAAGCAAGCATCTGCTACCATCCTACAAAGTACCGTGTGCAAAATACAAGTTGAGACTGGAAAAATGCAGAATTCTACTCGTTGTTCATTGTTTCGTCGGTGTGTTACAGACCTCAATTGGGGCCGCTGTTCCGGATTATGAATGCGCAGTACGTACGATATTCGTTAGTTAATCTTGGGTTAGGCTTAATATTCCTTTACTTGTACCAGGGTGGAAAAGACAGAATACATTTTAAAATGTGAACGTTTTATTTCATTTACTTTTTTTCTAGTGAATTCTTGAAACGTGTAGTGCAGTATATGAATATACATATAAGCTACAAGTATAGAACATTCGATTTTAACCCGACGCGCTATCGGCAACTTTTTTATGATTCATCGATTCGCGGAGAAAGTTCATATTCTAAGAGAATTGTAACTGCTGTTTCTGATTTTAAATGTATAATAGCATAGTATTCGTAAATTCTCCTTAAGATAGCATCAAAGTGTTTTTTTTTTTAATATTCTTTAACTGACTTTTCTTTGAAACGTACAGTGCAGTACATAAACTACCAGTACAGTGCCTTTTATTTTAACTAAACACGTTACCAATAACTGGTTTGATGATTTTCGAGTAGCGGTCACATACACATTCTACGTGGCTTGAGATAAATGAGTATTCAATAAGTAGTCAGAAAAACACGCATTATAACATGAGTTTTGGTATAAAAATTTTGTCTTCTAGATTGGTGGGCAGCGAAATGAGTTCATATAATTCTGGCCTATCAGTTTGTTTGCTTGTTTGATTTTCATTTGTCCTTTCTCCACATTAGACCATTGTAGTTCCTATTAAAATTGATTTAAACAAGTATTTTAATCAATACCTACTTAGGTTATTAGGAAAATTTTTATTTTAGTTACTTTTTATTAAATAATTACAATTGTTGTTATTGTTCTTGTGTTCCACTTCACAACGGAAGGAAGGGTGCAGTATCATCTGAGGGTATGGACCCCTGAACACCCGAGGGCAGAAGTCTGACTTGTAGCTCACACACGTCACAAACCCTTTTTTCGGGGTGGATTCCATTCGTTCATTTCATTCATTCATCTACAAATCGTCATACAGATATGAAACAGAGAACGATCACCTTTGACACAATACTCTTAGTTAAATTACTTAGTGGTAGATTTAAGCTCACCACACACTGAGTATTCTCAGCCTGCAAGTTCGAAATTCTAGCCCAAGGGATGAGAATCTAACGCCCCACCAACTAGAATATGCCGGCCCAAAAATTACAATTACTATAAATAATAGATCAAAAAAATTATACTATCATTGAACTTTCAACGCCAACTGAGGATTCAAAGCCAATTGTGGCAAAGAGAATTGCATGAATTTTCTATGCCAGTCGGAGTAACGCAATACATATTCGATTTTTTTAATTTTCTATTCTCTATTTTGTATTATTTCAATTCGAAAGTACTTCGAAACGAATCGGAAAATCGATTCATTAACTATGTTTAGTTTTAAATGCATCAAATATTGTGAAAATAAACTGGATAATTTAAAATAATCTGTCAAAAACATCTTAAACCTAACCTCATTAGCATGGGGGAAAAACAAACTGAATTGGTTACTTATTTGGCAGAGGGGAAAGAAGAGCTTTGGTTGGAAAGTCAGTTTTTAAGTAATTAGTAAAAAATTAATGGATTAATATTTGAAAAAACTGTATTACCATCAAAGGCCATCCATTACAAGTTTTAAAAAAATACTTGAGCTTGTTTGGATGATTAAAAAGTATTTTATTAACGGTTTATATATA